>OW387146.1:29772982-29825069 GCA_936440205.1 Lepidonotus clava | reverse complement strand
TATCATTTGAAAGCTCATCCCCTGATCTTCATGGTTCTTCTCTTAAAAATTTGTCATTCTTGATGGCGACCATGGCAACACTTTCCTCAGCAACACATTTAGTAAATTTCAAAAAAATGCAGAAAAGTGGGCAGAATTGGTCAAAAATTACAAAACCAATTGATTGGACAAATTCTAGATCCGTTTCCTCCTTATTCCGGCAAAGAAAAAATTGGGAACCCTGAAAGTGTCAGTTGCCATGGAAACATAGATAAATATGTCTTATTTTAGGGGCTTTCCCTTTAGTACATACGCACATTTTCAAAAATCTCAGACCCCCCACCCCCCTTGGGCAAAAATACACATAGAATATGTACCAAAATGTATGCATATTTTCAAAAATCTCAGAACCCCCCCTCCCCCCCTTTTTTTTTTTTTTTTTTTTTTTTTTTATTGAAACATCTCTTCATTACAAAGTTCTTCCGATGTAGGTGAAATACATAAATAATCAAATACAATATGATCGCTGTTAATGAACAATAATATGTACAATAAGTATGATATCATAAGTTTAACATTAAATATATCATTATTGTCAAATAAACATCTTAATTTTCCGTTTAAACATAATCAAAGACTCATTTTGTAACTCAGCCGATATAGAGTTCCAAATCCTTTCACCCCTATAATATGGACTCTTAAAAACTCTATCTTTACTCGTAAATTCCAGTTTTAATTTAACTTTCCTTTTACTCCTTAACAATCTACTATTGATATCCACTAATACATTTTCACGCGACCTAGACAATTTATACATCATTTTAGCCAAAATCAATTTCCTTCTCCTTTCGAAATGTTTTCTTTGCCAGAATAAGTTAGAAACAGATCTGGAATTTGTCCAATGAATTGGTGTTTGTAATTTTTGACCAATTCTGCCCAATTTTCTGCATTTTTTTTAAATTTACAAAATGTGTTGCTTAGGAAAGTGTTGCCATGGTGACAAATAAAGGAAAAGGCTAAGTGGTAAAGGACACAGGCCCGGCAGAACGGTCGTTCGTGGCTATGGGAGCCTGATAGGGATACCCCTAAGTGTTTAGGGATTTCCCTCAATATTAGGGACATTCTTTCACTATGCCGCATTCGGGAGTCTACGTTTGCGCATGCGTGGTCCTTTGGCGCCAGTGCCTGTGGGTGGACAAGCGCCACCCCTCAGCCAATCAGGACCATCCCTTTTCCAATATGGCGGCGCCCACTGGGCTCTCTCCCTGATGCGGTATAGCGATGTACAGGGCGCTGGCCCCGTCCCCACTCCCACCTGCTGTGCATGATCGAATTTTCCCTCTAAAATAAGCTATATTTATCTAAGTTTCCATGGCAACCAATACTTTCAGGGTTCGAAATGTTTTCTTTGCCAGAATAAGTTAGAAACAGATCTGGAATTTGTCCAATGAATTGGTGTTTGTAATTTTTGACCAATTCTGCCCAATTTTCTGCATTTTTTTTAAATTTACAAAATGTGTTGCTTAGGAAAGTGTTGCCATGGTGACAAATAAAGGAAAAGGCTAAGTGGTAAAGGACACAGGCCCGGCAGAACGGTCGTTCGTGGCTATGGGAGCCTGATAGGGATACCCCTAAGTGTTTAGGGATTTTCCTCAATATTAGGGACATTCTTTCACTATGCCGCATTCGGGAGTCTACGTTTGCGCATGCGTGGTCCTTTGGCGCCAGTGCCTGTGGGTGGACAAGCGCCACCCCTCAGCCAATCAGGACCATCCCTTTTCCAATATGGCGGCGCCCACTGGGCTCTCTCCCTGATGCGGTATAGCGATGTACAGGGCGCTGGCCCCGTCCCCACTCCCACCTGCTGTGCATGATCGAATTTTCCCTCTAAAATAAGCTATATTTATCTAAGTTTCCATGGCAACCAATACTTTCAGGGTTCGAAATGTTTTCTTTGCCAGAATAAGTTAGAAACAGATCTGGAATTTGTCCAATGAATTGGTGTTTGTAATTTTTGACCAATTCTGCCCAATTTTCTGCATTTTTTTTAAATTTACAAAATGTGTTGCTTAGGAAAGTGTTGCCATGGTGACAAATAAAGGAAAAGGCTAAGTGGTAAAGGACACAGGCCCGGCAGAACGGTCGTTCGTGGCTATGGGAGCCTGATAGGGATACCCCTAAGTGTTTAGGGATTTCCCTCAATATTAGGGACATTCTTTCACTATGCCGCATTCGGGAGTCTACGTTTGCGCATGCGTGGTCCTTTGGCGCCAGTGCCTGTGGGTGGACAAGCGCCACCCCTCAGCCAATCAGGACCATCCCTTTTCCAATATGGCGGCGCCCACTGGGCTCTCTCCCTGATGCGGTATAGCGATGTACAGGGCGCTGGCCCCGTCCCCACTCCCACCTGCTGTGCATGATCGAATTTTCCCTCTAAAATAAGCTATATTTATCTAAGTTTCCATGGCAACCAATACTTTCAGGGTTCGAAATGTTTTCTTTGCCAGAATAAGTTAGAAACAGATCTGGAATTTGTCCAATGAATTGGTGTTTGTAATTTTTGACCAATTCTGCCCAATTTTCTGCATTTTTTTTAAATTTACAAAATGTGTTGCTTAGGAAAGTGTTGCCATGGTGACAAATAAAGGAAAAGGCTAAGTGGTAAAGGACACAGGCCCGGCAGAACGGTCGTTCGTGGCTATGGGAGCCTGATAGGGATACCCCTAAGTGTTTAGGGATTTCCCTCAATATTAGGGACATTCTTTCACTATGCCGCATTCGGGAGTCTACGTTTGCGCATGCGTGGTCCTTTGGCGCCAGTGCCTGTGGGTGGACAAGCGCCACCCCTCAGCCAATCAGGACCATCCCTTTTCCAATATGGCGGCGCCCACTGGGCTCTCTCCCTGATGCGGTATAGCGATGTACAGGGCGCTGGCCCGTCCCCACTCCCACCTGCTGTGCATGATCGAATTTTCCCTCTAAAATAAGCTATATTTATCTAAGTTTCCATGGCAACCAATACTTTCAGGGTTCGAAATGTTTTCTTTGCCAGAATAAGTTAGAAACAGATCTGGAATTTGTCCAATGAATTGGTGTTTGTAATTTTTGACCAATTCTGCCCAATTTTCTGCATTTTTTTTAAATTTACAAAATGTGTTGCTTAGGAAAGTGTTGCCATGGTGACAAATAAAGGAAAAGGCTAAGTGGTAAAGGACACAGGCCCGGCAGAACGGTCGTTCGTGGCTATGGGAGCCTGATAGGGATACCCCTAAGTGTTTAGGGATTTCCCTCAATATTAGGGACATTCTTTCACTATGCCGCATTCGGGAGTCTACGTTTGCGCATGCGTGGTCCTTTGGCGCCAGTGCCTGTGGGTGGACAAGCGCCACCCCTCAGCCAATCAGGACCATCCCTTTTCCAATATGGCGGCGCCCACTGGGCTCTCTCCCTGATGCGGTATAGCGATGTACAGGGCGCTGGCCCCGTCCCCACTCCCACCTGCTGTGCATGATCGAATTTTCCCTCTAAAATAAGCTATATTTATCTAAGTTTCCATGGCAACCAATACTTTCAGGGTTCGAAATGTTTTCTTTGCCAGAATAAGTTAGAAACAGATCTGGAATTTGTCCAATGAATTGGTGTTTGTAATTTTTGACCAATTCTGCCCAATTTTCTGCATTTTTTTTAAATTTACAAAATGTGTTGCTTAGGAAAGTGTTGCCATGGTGACAAATAAAGGAAAAGGCTAAGTGGTAAAGGACACAGGCCCGGCAGAACGGTCGTTCGTGGCTATGGGAGCCTGATAGGGATACCCCTAAGTGTTTAGGGATTTCCCTCAATATTAGGGACATTCTTTCACTATGCCGCATTCGGGAGTCTACGTTTGCGCATGCGTGGTCCTTTGGCGCCAGTGCCTGTGGGTGGACAAGCGCCACCCCTCAGCCAATCAGGACCATCGCTTTTCCAATATGGCGGCGCCCACTGGGCTCTCTCCCTGATGCGGTATAGCGATGTACAGGGCGCTGGCCCCGTCCCCACTCCCACCTGCTGTGCATGATCGAATTTTCCCTCTAAAATAAGCTATATTTATCTAAGTTTCCATGGCAACCAATACTTTCAGGGTTCGAAATGTTTTCTTTGCCAGAATAAGTTAGAAACAGATCTGGAATTTGTCCAATGAATTGGTGTTTGTAATTTTTGACCAATTCTGCCCAATTTTCTGCATTTTTTTTAAATTTACAAAATGTGTTGCTTAGGAAAGTGTTGCCATGGTGACAAATAAAGGAAAAGGCTAAGTGGTAAAGGACACAGGCCCGGCAGAACGGTCGTTCGTGGCTATGGGAGCCTGATAGGGATACCCCTAAGTGTTTAGGGATTTTCCTCAATATTAGGGACATTCTTTCACTATGCCGCATTCGGGAGTCTACGTTTGCGCATGCGTGGTCCTTTGGCGCCAGTGCCTGTGGGTGGACAAGCGCCACCCCTCAGCCAATCAGGACCATCCCTTTTCCAATATGGCGGCGCCCACTGGGCTCTCTCCCTGATGCGGTATAGCGATGTACAGGGCGCTGGCCCCGTCCCCACTCCCACCTGCTGTGCATGATCGAATTTTCCCTCTAAAATAAGCTATATTTATCTAAGTTTCCATGGCAACCAATACTTTCAGGGTTCGAAATGTTTTCTTTGCCAGAATAAGTTAGAAACAGATCTGGAATTTGTCCAATGAATTGGTGTTTGTAATTTTTGACCAATTCTGCCCAATTTTCTGCATTTTTTTTAAATTTACAAAATGTGTTGCTTAGGAAAGTGTTGCCATGGTGACAAATAAAGGAAAAGGCTAAGTGGTAAAGGACACAGGCCCGGCAGAACGGTCGTTCGTGGCTATGGGAGCCTGATAGGGATACCCCTAAGTGTTTAGGGATTTCCCTCAATATTAGGGACATTCTTTCACTATGCCGCATTCGGGAGTCTACGTTTGCGCATGCGTGGTCCTTTGGCGCCAGTGCCTGTGGGTGGACAAGCGCCACCCCTCAGCCAATCAGGACCATCGCTTTTCCAATATGGCGGCGCCCACTGGGCTCTCTCCCTGATGCGGTATAGCGATGTACAGGGCGCTGGCCCCGTCCCCACTCCCACCTGCTGTGCATGATCGAATTTTCCCTCTAAAATAAGCTATATTTATCTAAGTTTCCATGGCAACCAATACTTTCAGGGTTCGAAATGTTTTCTTTGCCAGAATAAGTTAGAAACAGATCTGGAATTTGTCCAATGAATTGGTGTTTGTAATTTTTGACCAATTCTGCCCAATTTTCTGCATTTTTTTTAAATTTACAAAATGTGTTGCTTAGGAAAGTGTTGCCATGGTGACAAATAAAGGAAAAGGCTAAGTGGTAAAGGACACAGGCCCGGCAGAACGGTCGTTCGTGGCTATGGGAGCCTGATAGGGATACCCCTAAGTGTTTAGGGATTTTCCTCAATATTAGGGACATTCTTTCACTATGCCGCATTCGGGAGTCTACGTTTGCGCATGCGTGGTCCTTTGGCGCCAGTGCCTGTGGGTGGACAAGCGCCACCCCTCAGCCAATCAGGACCATCCCTTTTCCAATATGGCGGCGCCCACTGGGCTCTCTCCCTGATGCGGTATAGCGATGTACAGGGCGCTGGCCCCGTCCCCACTCCCACCTGCTGTGCATGATCGAATTTTCCCTCTAAAATAAGCTATATTTATCTAAGTTTCCATGGCAACCAATACTTTCAGGGTTCGAAATGTTTTCTTTGCCAGAATAAGTTAGAAACAGATCTGGAATTTGTCCAATGAATTGGTGTTTGTAATTTTTGACCAATTCTGCCCAATTTTCTGCATTTTTTTTAAATTTACAAAATGTGTTGCTTAGGAAAGTGTTGCCATGGTGACAAATAAAGGAAAAGGCTAAGTGGTAAAGGACACAGGCCCGGCAGAACGGTCGTTCGTGGCTATGGGAGCCTGATAGGGATACCCCTAAGTGTTTAGGGATTTCCCTCAATATTAGGGACATTCTTTCACTATGCCGCATTCGGGAGTCTACGTTTGCGCATGCGTGGTCCTTTGGCGCCAGTGCCTGTGGGTGGACAAGCGCCACCCCTCAGCCAATCAGGACCATCCCTTTTCCAATATGGCGGCGCCCACTGGGCTCTCTCCCTGATGCGGTATAGCGATGTACAGGGCGCTGGCCCCGTCCCCACTCCCACCTGCTGTGCATGATCGAATTTTCCCTCTAAAATAAGCTATATTTATCTAAGTTTCCATGGCAACCAATACTTTCAGGGTTCGAAATGTTTTCTTTGCCAGAATAAGTTAGAAACAGATCTGGAATTTGTCCAATGAATTGGTGTTTGTAATTTTTGACCAATTCTGCCCAATTTTCTGCATTTTTTTTAAATTTACAAAATGTGTTGCTTAGGAAAGTGTTGCCATGGTGACAAATAAAGGAAAAGGCTAAGTGGTAAAGGACACAGGCCCGGCAGAACGGTCGTTCGTGGCTATGGGAGCCTGATAGGGATACCCCTAAGTGTTTAGGGATTTTCCTCAATATTAGGGACATTCTTTCACTATGCCGCATTCGGGAGTCTACGTTTGCGCATGCGTGGTCCTTTGGCGCCAGTGCCTGTGGGTGGACAAGCGCCACCCCTCAGCCAATCAGGACCATCCCTTTTCCAATATGGCGGCGCCCACTGGGCTCTCTCCCTGATGCGGTATAGCGATGTACAGGGCGCTGGCCCCGTCCCCACTCCCACCTGCTGTGCATGATCGAATTTTCCCTCTAAAATAAGCTATATTTATCTAAGTTTCCATGGCAACCAATACTTTCAGGGTTCGAAATGTTTTCTTTGCCAGAATAAGTTAGAAACAGATCTGGAATTTGTCCAATGAATTGGTGTTTGTAATTTTTGACCAATTCTGCCCAATTTTCTGCATTTTTTTTAAATTTACAAAATGTGTTGCTTAGGAAAGTGTTGCCATGGTGACAAATAAAGGAAAAGGCTAAGTGGTAAAGGACACAGGCCCGGCAGAACGGTCGTTCGTGGCTATGGGAGCCTGATAGGGATACCCCTAAGTGTTTAGGGATTTCCCTCAATATTAGGGACATTCTTTCACTATGCCGCATTCGGGAGTCTACGTTTGCGCATGCGTGGTCCTTTGGCGCCAGTGCCTGTGGGTGGACAAGCGCCACCCCTCAGCCAATCAGGACCATCCCTTTTCCAATATGGCGGCGCCCACTGGGCTCTCTCCCTGATGCGGTATAGCGATGTACAGGGCGCTGGCCCCGTCCCCACTCCCACCTGCTGTGCATGATCGAATTTTCCCTCTAAAATAAGCTATATTTATCTAAGTTTCCATGGCAACCAATACTTTCAGGGTTCGAAATGTTTTCTTTGCCAGAATAAGTTAGAAACAGATCTGGAATTTGTCCAATGAATTGGTGTTTGTAATTTTTGACCAATTCTGCCCAATTTTCTGCATTTTTTTTAAATTTACAAAATGTGTTGCTTAGGAAAGTGTTGCCATGGTGACAAATAAAGGAAAAGGCTAAGTGGTAAAGGACACAGGCCCGGCAGAACGGTCGTTCGTGGCTATGGGAGCCTGATAGGGATACCCCTAAGTGTTTAGGGATTTCCCTCAATATTAGGGACATTCTTTCACTATGCCGCATTCGGGAGTCTACGTTTGCGCATGCGTGGTCCTTTGGCGCCAGTGCCTGTGGGTGGACAAGCGCCACCCCTCAGCCAATCAGGACCATCCCTTTTCCAATATGGCGGCGCCCACTGGGCTCTCTCCCTGATGCGGTATAGCGATGTACAGGGCGCTGGCCCGTCCCCACTCCCACCTGCTGTGCATGATCGAATTTTCCCTCTAAAATAAGCTATATTTATCTAAGTTTCCATGGCAACCAATACTTTCAGGGTTCGAAATGTTTTCTTTGCCAGAATAAGTTAGAAACAGATCTGGAATTTGTCCAATGAATTGGTGTTTGTAATTTTTGACCAATTCTGCCCAATTTTCTGCATTTTTTTTAAATTTACAAAATGTGTTGCTTAGGAAAGTGTTGCCATGGTGACAAATAAAGGAAAAGGCTAAGTGGTAAAGGACACAGGCCCGGCAGAACGGTCGTTCGTGGCTATGGGAGCCTGATAGGGATACCCCTAAGTGTTTAGGGATTTCCCTCAATATTAGGGACATTCTTTCACTATGCCGCATTCGGGAGTCTACGTTTGCGCATGCGTGGTCCTTTGGCGCCAGTGCCTGTGGGTGGACAAGCGCCACCCCTCAGCCAATCAGGACCATCCCTTTTCCAATATGGCGGCGCCCACTGGGCTCTCTCCCTGATGCGGTATAGCGATGTACAGGGCGCTGGCCCCGTCCCCACTCCCACCTGCTGTGCATGATCGAATTTTCCCTCTAAAATAAGCTATATTTATCTAAGTTTCCATGGCAACCAATACTTTCAGGGTTCGAAATGTTTTCTTTGCCAGAATAAGTTAGAAACAGATCTGGAATTTGTCCAATGAATTGGTGTTTGTAATTTTTGACCAATTCTGCCCAATTTTCTGCATTTTTTTTAAATTTACAAAATGTGTTGCTTAGGAAAGTGTTGCCATGGTGACAAATAAAGGAAAAGGCTAAGTGGTAAAGGACACAGGCCCGGCAGAACGGTCGTTCGTGGCTATGGGAGCCTGATAGGGATACCCCTAAGTGTTTAGGGATTTCCCTCAATATTAGGGACATTCTTTCACTATGCCGCATTCGGGAGTCTACGTTTGCGCATGCGTGGTCCTTTGGCGCCAGTGCCTGTGGGTGGACAAGCGCCACCCCTCAGCCAATCAGGACCATCGCTTTTCCAATATGGCGGCGCCCACTGGGCTCTCTCCCTGATGCGGTATAGCGATGTACAGGGCGCTGGCCCCGTCCCCACTCCCACCTGCTGTGCATGATCGAATTTTCCCTCTAAAATAAGCTATATTTATCTAAGTTTCCATGGCAACCAATACTTTCAGGGTTCGAAATGTTTTCTTTGCCAGAATAAGTTAGAAACAGATCTGGAATTTGTCCAATGAATTGGTGTTTGTAATTTTTGACCAATTCTGCCCAATTTTCTGCATTTTTTTTAAATTTACAAAATGTGTTGCTTAGGAAAGTGTTGCCATGGTGACAAATAAAGGAAAAGGCTAAGTGGTAAAGGACACAGGCCCGGCAGAACGGTCGTTCGTGGCTATGGGAGCCTGATAGGGATACCCCTAAGTGTTTAGGGATTTTCCTCAATATTAGGGACATTCTTTCACTATGCCGCATTCGGGAGTCTACGTTTGCGCATGCGTGGTCCTTTGGCGCCAGTGCCTGTGGGTGGACAAGCGCCACCCCTCAGCCAATCAGGACCATCCCTTTTCCAATATGGCGGCGCCCACTGGGCTCTCTCCCTGATGCGGTATAGCGATGTACAGGGCGCTGGCCCCGTCCCCACTCCCACCTGCTGTGCATGATCGAATTTTCCCTCTAAAATAAGCTATATTTATCTAAGTTTCCATGGCAACCAATACTTTCAGGGTTCGAAATGTTTTCTTTGCCAGAATAAGTTAGAAACAGATCTGGAATTTGTCCAATGAATTGGTGTTTGTAATTTTTGACCAATTCTGCCCAATTTTCTGCATTTTTTTTAAATTTACAAAATGTGTTGCTTAGGAAAGTGTTGCCATGGTGACAAATAAAGGAAAAGGCTAAGTGGTAAAGGACACAGGCCCGGCAGAACGGTCGTTCGTGGCTATGGGAGCCTGATAGGGATACCCCTAAGTGTTTAGGGATTTCCCTCAATATTAGGGACATTCTTTCACTATGCCGCATTCGGGAGTCTACGTTTGCGCATGCGTGGTCCTTTGGCGCCAGTGCCTGTGGGTGGACAAGCGCCACCCCTCAGCCAATCAGGACCATCGCTTTTCCAATATGGCGGCGCCCACTGGGCTCTCTCCCTGATGCGGTATAGCGATGTACAGGGCGCTGGCCCCGTCCCCACTCCCACCTGCTGTGCATGATCGA
Source organism: Lepidonotus clava (assembly GCA_936440205.1). NCBI lineage: Eukaryota > Metazoa > Annelida > Polychaeta > Phyllodocida > Polynoidae > Lepidonotus > Lepidonotus clava. Next base: position 29,815,024 of record OW387146.1, on the reverse strand, counting down.
ATTTTCCCTCTAAAATAAGCTATATTTATCTAAGTTTCCATGGCAACCAATACTTTCAGGGTTCGAAATGTTTTCTTTGCCAGAATAAGTTAGAAACAGATCTGGAATTTGTCCAATGAATTGGTGTTTGTAATTTTTGACCAATTCTGCCCAATTTTCTGCATTTTTTTTAAATTTACAAAATGTGTTGCTTAGGAAAGTGTTGCCATGGTGACAAATAAAGGAAAAGGCTAAGTGGTAAAGGACACAGGCCCGGCAGAACGGTCGTTCGTGGCTATGGGAGCCTGATAGGGATACCCCTAAGTGTTTAGGGATTTTCCTCAATATTAGGGACATTCTTTCACTATGCCGCATTCGGGAGTCTACGTTTGCGCATGCGTGGTCCTTTGGCGCCAGTGCCTGTGGGTGGACAAGCGCCACCCCTCAGCCAATCAGGACCATCCCTTTTCCAATATGGCGGCGCCCACTGGGCTCTCTCCCTGATGCGGTATAGCGATGTACAGGGCGCTGGCCCCGTCCCCACTCCCACCTGCTGTGCATGATCGAATTTTCCCTCTAAAATAAGCTATATTTATCTAAGTTTCCATGGCAACCAATACTTTCAGGGTTCGAAATGTTTTCTTTGCCAGAATAAGTTAGAAACAGATCTGGAATTTGTCCAATGAATTGGTGTTTGTAATTTTTGACCAATTCTGCCCAATTTTCTGCATTTTTTTTAAATTTACAAAATGTGTTGCTTAGGAAAGTGTTGCCATGGTGACAAATAAAGGAAAAGGCTAAGTGGTAAAGGACACAGGCCCGGCAGAACGGTCGTTCGTGGCTATGGGAGCCTGATAGGGATACCCCTAAGTGTTTAGGGATTTCCCTCAATATTAGGGACATTCTTTCACTATGCCGCATTCGGGAGTCTACGTTTGCGCATGCGTGGTCCTTTGGCGCCAGTGCCTGTGGGTGGACAAGCGCCACCCCTCAGCCAATCAGGACCATCCCTTTTCCAATATGGCGGCGCCCACTGGGCTCTCTCCCTGATGCGGTATAGCGATGTACAGGGCGCTGGCCCCGTCCCCACTCCCACCTGCTGTGCATGATCGAATTTTCCCTCTAAAATAAGCTATATTTATCTAAGTTTCCATGGCAACCAATACTTTCAGGGTTCGAAATGTTTTCTTTGCCAGAATAAGTTAGAAACAGATCTGGAATTTGTCCAATGAATTGGTGTTTGTAATTTTTGACCAATTCTGCCCAATTTTCTGCATTTTTTTTAAATTTACAAAATGTGTTGCTTAGGAAAGTGTTGCCATGGTGACAAATAAAGGAAAAGGCTAAGTGGTAAAGGACACAGGCCCGGCAGAACGGTCGTTCGTGGCTATGGGAGCCTGATAGGGATACCCCTAAGTGTTTAGGGATTTCCCTCAATATTAGGGACATTCTTTCACTATGCCGCATTCGGGAGTCTACGTTTGCGCATGCGTGGTCCTTTGGCGCCAGTGCCTGTGGGTGGACAAGCGCCACCCCTCAGCCAATCAGGACCATCCCTTTTCCAATATGGCGGCGCCCACTGGGCTCTCTCCCTGATGCGGTATAGCGATGTACAGGGCGCTGGCCCCGTCCCCACTCCCACCTGCTGTGCATGATCGAATTTTCCCTCTAAAATAAGCTATATTTATCTAAGTTTCCATGGCAACCAATACTTTCAGGGTTCGAAATGTTTTCTTTGCCAGAATAAGTTAGAAACAGATCTGGAATTTGTCCAATGAATTGGTGTTTGTAATTTTTGACCAATTCTGCCCAATTTTCTGCATTTTTTTTAAATTTACAAAATGTGTTGCTTAGGAAAGTGTTGCCATGGTGACAAATAAAGGAAAAGGCTAAGTGGTAAAGGACACAGGCCCGGCAGAACGGTCGTTCGTGGCTATGGGAGCCTGATAGGGATACCCCTAAGTGTTTAGGGATTTCCCTCAATATTAGGGACATTCTTTCACTATGCCGCATTCGGGAGTCTACGTTTGCGCATGCGTGGTCCTTTGGCGCCAGTGCCTGTGGGTGGACAAGCGCCACCCCTCAGCCAATCAGGACCATCCCTTTTCCAATATGGCGGCGCCCACTGGGCTCTCTCCCTGATGCGGTATAGCGATGTACAGGGCGCTGGCCCCGTCCCCACTCCCACCTGCTGTGCATGATCGAATTTTCCCTCTAAAATAAGCTATATTTATCTAAGTTTCCATGGCAACCAATACTTTCAGGGTTCGAAATGTTTTCTTTGCCAGAATAAGTTAGAAACAGATCTGGAATTTGTCCAATGAATTGGTGTTTGTAATTTTTGACCAATTCTGCCCAATTTTCTGCATTTTTTTTAAATTTACAAAATGTGTTGCTTAGGAAAGTGTTGCCATGGTGACAAATAAAGGAAAAGGCTAAGTGGTAAAGGACACAGGCCCGGCAGAACGGTCGTTCGTGGCTATGGGAGCCTGATAGGGATACCCCTAAGTGTTTAGGGATTTCCCTCAATATTAGGGACATTCTTTCACTATGCCGCATTCGGGAGTCTACGTTTGCGCATGCGTGGTCCTTTGGCGCCAGTGCCTGTGGGTGGACAAGCGCCACCCCTCAGCCAATCAGGACCATCCCTTTTCCAATATGGCGGCGCCCACTGGGCTCTCTCCCTGATGCGGTATAGCGATGTACAGGGCGCTGGCCCGTCCCCACTCCCACCTGCTGTGCATGATCGAATTTTCCCTCTAAAATAAGCTATATTTATCTAAGTTTCCATGGCAACCAACGTATAGCGATGTCCCCACTCCCACCTGCTGTGCATGATCGAATTTTCCATGGCAACCAACGTATAGCGATGTCCCCACTCCCACCTGCTGTGCATGATCGAATTTTCCCTCTAAAATAAGCTATATTTATCTAAGTTTCCATGGCAACCAATACTTTCAGGGTTCGAAATGTTTTCTTTGCCAGAATAAGTTAGAAACAGATCTGGAATTTGTCCAATGAATTGGTGTTTGTAATTTTTGACCAATTCTGCCCAATTTTCTGCATTTTTTTTAAATTTACAAAATGTGTTGCTTAGGAAAGTGTTGCCATGGTGACAAATAAAGGAAAAGGCTAAGTGGTAAAGGACACAGGCCCGGCAGAACGGTCGTTCGTGGCTATGGGAGCCTGATAGGGATACCCCTAAGTGTTTAGGGATTTCCCTCAATATTAGGGACATTCTTTCACTATGCCGCATTCGGGAGTCTACGTTTGCGCATGCGTGGTCCTTTGGCGCCAGTGCCTGTGGGTGGACAAGCGCCACCCCTCAGCCAATCAGGACCATCGCTTTTCCAATATGGCGGCGCCCACTGGGCTCTCTCCCTGATGCGGTATAGCGATGTACAGGGCGCTGGCCCCGTCCCCACTCCCACCTGCTGTGCATGATCGAATTTTCCCTCTAAAATAAGCTATATTTATCTAAGTTTCCATGGCAACCAATACTTTCAGGGTTCGAAATGTTTTCTTTGCCAGAATAAGTTAGAAACAGATCTGGAATTTGTCCAATGAATTGGTGTTTGTAATTTTTGACCAATTCTGCCCAATTTTCTGCATTTTTTTTAAATTTACAAAATGTGTTGCTTAGGAAAGTGTTGCCATGGTGACAAATAAAGGAAAAGGCTAAGTGGTAAAGGACACAGGCCCGGCAGAACGGTCGTTCGTGGCTATGGGAGCCTGATAGGGATACCCCTAAGTGTTTAGGGATTTTCCTCAATATTAGGGACATTCTTTCACTATGCCGCATTCGGGAGTCTACGTTTGCGCATGCGTGGTCCTTTGGCGCCAGTGCCTGTGGGTGGACAAGCGCCACCCCTCAGCCAATCAGGACCATCCCTTTTCCAATATGGCGGCGCCCACTGGGCTCTCTCCCTGATGCGGTATAGCGATGTACAGGGCGCTGGCCCCGTCCCCACTCCCACCTGCTGTGCATGATCGAATTTTCCCTCTAAAATAAGCTATATTTATCTAAGTTTCCATGGCAACCAATACTTTCAGGGTTCGAAATGTTTTCTTTGCCAGAATAAGTTAGAAACAGATCTGGAATTTGTCCAATGAATTGGTGTTTGTAATTTTTGACCAATTCTGCCCAATTTTCTGCATTTTTTTTAAATTTACAAAATGTGTTGCTTAGGAAAGTGTTGCCATGGTGACAAATAAAGGAAAAGGCTAAGTGGTAAAGGACACAGGCCCGGCAGAACGGTCGTTCGTGGCTATGGGAGCCTGATAGGGATACCCCTAAGTGTTTAGGGATTTCCCTCAATATTAGGGACATTCTTTCACTATGCCGCATTCGGGAGTCTACGTTTGCGCATGCGTGGTCCTTTGGCGCCAGTGCCTGTGGGTGGACAAGCGCCACCCCTCAGCCAATCAGGACCATCGCTTTTCCAATATGGCGGCGCCCACTGGGCTCTCTCCCTGATGCGGTATAGCGATGTACAGGGCGCTGGCCCCGTCCCCACTCCCACCTGCTGTGCATGATCGAATTTTCCCTCTAAAATAAGCTATATTTATCTAAGTTTCCATGGCAACCAATACTTTCAGGGTTCGAAATGTTTTCTTTGCCAGAATAAGTTAGAAACAGATCTGGAATTTGTCCAATGAATTGGTGTTTGTAATTTTTGACCAATTCTGCCCAATTTTCTGCATTTTTTTTAAATTTACAAAATGTGTTGCTTAGGAAAGTGTTGCCATGGTGACAAATAAAGGAAAAGGCTAAGTGGTAAAGGACACAGGCCCGGCAGAACGGTCGTTCGTGGCTATGGGAGCCTGATAGGGATACCCCTAAGTGTTTAGGGATTTTCCTCAATATTAGGGACATTCTTTCACTATGCCGCATTCGGGAGTCTACGTTTGCGCATGCGTGGTCCTTTGGCGCCAGTGCCTGTGGGTGGACAAGCGCCACCCCTCAGCCAATCAGGACCATCCCTTTTCCAATATGGCGGCGCCCACTGGGCTCTCTCCCTGATGCGGTATAGCGATGTACAGGGCGCTGGCCCCGTCCCCACTCCCACCTGCTGTGCATGATCGAATTTTCCCTCTAAAATAAGCTATATTTATCTAAGTTTCCATGGCAACCAATACTTTCAGGGTTCGAAATGTTTTCTTTGCCAGAATAAGTTAGAAACAGATCTGGAATTTGTCCAATGAATTGGTGTTTGTAATTTTTGACCAATTCTGCCCAATTTTCTGCATTTTTTTTAAATTTACAAAATGTGTTGCTTAGGAAAGTGTTGCCATGGTGACAAATAAAGGAAAAGGCTAAGTGGTAAAGGACACAGGCCCGGCAGAACGGTCGTTCGTGGCTATGGGAGCCTGATAGGGATACCCCTAAGTGTTTAGGGATTTCCCTCAATATTAGGGACATTCTTTCACTATGCCGCATTCGGGAGTCTACGTTTGCGCATGCGTGGTCCTTTGGCGCCAGTGCCTGTGGGTGGACAAGCGCCACCCCTCAGCCAATCAGGACCATCCCTTTTCCAATATGGCGGCGCCCACTGGGCTCTCTCCCTGATGCGGTATAGCGATGTACAGGGCGCTGGCCCCGTCCCCACTCCCACCTGCTGTGCATGATCGAATTTTCCCTCTAAAATAAGCTATATTTATCTAAGTTTCCATGGCAACCAATACTTTCAGGGTTCGAAATGTTTTCTTTGCCAGAATAAGTTAGAAACAGATCTGGAATTTGTCCAATGAATTGGTGTTTGTAATTTTTGACCAATTCTGCCCAATTTTCTGCATTTTTTTTAAATTTACAAAATGTGTTGCTTAGGAAAGTGTTGCCATGGTGACAAATAAAGGAAAAGGCTAAGTGGTAAAGGACACAGGCCCGGCAGAACGGTCGTTCGTGGCTATGGGAGCCTGATAGGGATACCCCTAAGTGTTTAGGGATTTCCCTCAATATTAGGGACATTCTTTCACTATGCCGCATTCGGGAGTCTACGTTTGCGCATGCGTGGTCCTTTGGCGCCAGTGCCTGTGGGTGGACAAGCGCCACCCCTCAGCCAATCAGGACCATCCCTTTTCCAATATGGCGGCGCCCACTGGGCTCTCTCCCTGATGCGGTATAGCGATGTACAGGGCGCTGGCCCCGTCCCCACTCCCACCTGCTGTGCATGATCGAATTTTCCCTCTAAAATAAGCTATATTTATCTAAGTTTCCATGGCAACCAATACTTTCAGGGTTCGAAATGTTTTCTTTGCCAGAATAAGTTAGAAACAGATCTGGAATTTGTCCAATGAATTGGTGTTTGTAATTTTTGACCAATTCTGCCCAATTTTCTGCATTTTTTTTAAATTTACAAAATGTGTTGCTTAGGAAAGTGTTGCCATGGTGACAAATAAAGGAAAAGGCTAAGTGGTAAAGGACACAGGCCCGGCAGAACGGTCGTTCGTGGCTATGGGAGCCTGATAGGGATACCCCTAAGTGTTTAGGGATTTCCCTCAATATTAGGGACATTCTTTCACTATGCCGCATTCGGGAGTCTACGTTTGCGCATGCGTGGTCCTTTGGCGCCAGTGCCTGTGGGTGGACAAGCGCCACCCCTCAGCCAATCAGGACCATCCCTTTTCCAATATGGCGGCGCCCACTGGGCTCTCTCCCTGATGCGGTATAGCGATGTACAGGGCGCTGGCCCCGTCCCCACTCCCACCTGCTGTGCATGATCGAATTTTCCCTCTAAAATAAGCTATATTTATCTAAGTTTCCATGGCAACCAATACTTTCAGGGTTCGAAATGTTTTCTTTGCCAGAATAAGTTAGAAACAGATCTGGAATTTGTCCAATGAATTGGTGTTTGTAATTTTTGACCAATTCTGCCCAATTTTCTGCATTTTTTTTAAATTTACAAAATGTGTTGCTTAGGAAAGTGTTGCCATGGTGACAAATAAAGGAAAAGGCTAAGTGGTAAAGGACACAGGCCCGGCAGAACGGTCGTTCGTGGCTATGGGAGCCTGATAGGGATACCCCTAAGTGTTTAGGGATTTCCCTCAATATTAGGGACATTCTTTCACTATGCCGCATTCGGGAGTCTACGTTTGCGCATGCGTGGTCCTTTGGCGCCAGTGCCTGTGGGTGGACAAGCGCCACCCCTCAGCCAATCAGGACCATCGCTTTTCCAATATGGCGGCGCCCACTGGGCTCTCTCCCTGATGCGGTATAGCGATGTACAGGGCGCTGGCCCCGTCCCCACTCCCACCTGCTGTGCATGATCGAATTTTCCCTCTAAAATAAGCTATATTTATCTAAGTTTCCATGGCAACCAATACTTTCAGGGTTCGAAATGTTTTCTTTGCCAGAATAAGTTAGAAACAGATCTGGAATTTGTCCAATGAATTGGTGTTTGTAATTTTTGACCAATTCTGCCCAATTTTCTGCATTTTTTTTAAATTTACAAAATGTGTTGCTTAGGAAAGTGTTGCCATGGTGACAAATAAAGGAAAAGGCTAAGTGGTAAAGGACACAGGCCCGGCAGAACGGTCGTTCGTGGCTATGGGAGCCTGATAGGGATACCCCTAAGTGTTTAGGGATTTTCCTCAATATTAGGGACATTCTTTCACTATGCCGCATTCGGGAGTCTACGTTTGCGCATGCGTGGTCCTTTGGCGCCAGTGCCTGTGGGTGGACAAGCGCCACCCCTCAGCCAATCAGGACCATCCCTTTTCCAATATGGCGGCGCCCACTGGGCTCTCTCCCTGATGCGGTATAGCGATGTACAGGGCGCTGGCCCCGTCCCCACTCCCACCTGCTGTGCATGATCGAATTTTCCCTCTAAAATAAGCTATATTTATCTAAGTTTCCATGGCAACCAATACTTTCAGGGTTCGAAATGTTTTCTTTGCCAGAATAAGTTAGAAACAGATCTGGAATTTGTCCAATGAATTGGTGTTTGTAATTTTTGACCAATTCTGCCCAATTTTCTGCATTTTTTTTAAATTTACAAAATGTGTTGCTTAGGAAAGTGTTGCCATGGTGACAAATAAAGGAAAAGGCTAAGTGGTAAAGGACACAGGCCCGGCAGAACGGTCGTTCGTGGCTATGGGAGCCTGATAGGGATACCCCTAAGTGTTTAGGGATTTTCCTCAATATTAGGGACATTCTTTCACTATGCCGCATTCGGGAGTCTACGTTTGCGCATGCGTGGTCCTTTGGCGCCAGTGCCTGTGGGTGGACAAGCGCCACCCCTCAGCCAATCAGGACCATCCCTTTTCCAATATGGCGGCGCCCACTGGGCTCTCTCCCTGATGCGGTATAGCGATGTACAGGGCGCTGGCCCCGTCCCCACTCCCACCTGCTGTGCATGATCGAATTTTCCCTCTAAAATAAGCTATATTTATCTAAGTTTCCATGGCAACCAATACTTTCAGGGTTCGAAATGTTTTCTTTGCCAGAATAAGTTAGAAACAGATCTGGAATTTGTCCAATGAATTGGTGTTTGTAATTTTTGACCAATTCTGCCCAATTTTCTGCATTTTTTTTAAATTTACAAAATGTGTTGCTTAGGAAAGTGTTGCCATGGTGACAAATAAAGGAAAAGGCTAAGTGGTAAAGGACACAGGCCCGGCAGAACGGTCGTTCGTGGCTATGGGAGCCTGATAGGGATACCCCTAAGTGTTTAGGGATTTCCCTCAATATTAGGGACATTCTTTCACTATGCCGCATTCGGGAGTCTACGTTTGCGCATGCGTGGTCCTTTGGCGCCAGTGCCTGTGGGTGGACAAGCGCCACCCCTCAGCCAATCAGGACCATCCCTTTTCCAATATGGCGGCGCCCACTGGGCTCTCTCCCTGATGCGGTATAGCGATGTACAGGGCGCTGGCCCCGTCCCCACTCCCACCTGCTGTGCATGATCGAATTTTCCCTCTAAAATAAGCTATATTTATCTAAGTTTCCATGGCAACCAATACTTTCAGGGTTCGAAATGTTTTCTTTGCCAGAATAAGTTAGAAACAGATCTGGAATTTGTCCAATGAATTGGTGTTTGTAATTTTTGACCAATTCTGCCCAATTTTCTGCATTTTTTTTAAATTTACAAAATGTGTTGCTTAGGAAAGTGTTGCCATGGTGACAAATAAAGGAAAAGGCTAAGTGGTAAAGGACACAGGCCCGGCAGAACGGTCGTTCGTGGCTATGGGAGCCTGATAGGGATACCCCTAAGTGTTTAGGGATTTCCCTCAATATTAGGGACATTCTTTCACTATGCCGCATTCGGGAGTCTACGTTTGCGCATGCGTGGTCCTTTGGCGCCAGTGCCTGTGGGTGGACAAGCGCCACCCCTCAGCCAATCAGGACCATCCCTTTTCCAATATGGCGGCGCCCACTGGGCTCTCTCCCTGATGCGGTATAGCGATGTACAGGGCGCTGGCCCCGTCCCCACTCCCACCTGCTGTGCATGATCGAATTTTCCCTCTAAAATAAGCTATATTTATCTAAGTTTCCATGGCAACCAATACTTTCAGGGTTCGAAATGTTTTCTTTGCCAGAATAAGTTAGAAACAGATCTGGAATTTGTCCAATGAATTGGTGTTTGTAATTTTTGACCAATTCTGCCCAATTTTCTGCATTTTTTTTAAATTTACAAAATGTGTTGCTTAGGAAAGTGTTGCCATGGTGACAAATAAAGGAAAAGGCTAAGTGGTAAAGGACACAGGCCCGGCAGAACGGTCGTTCGTGGCTATGGGAGCCTGATAGGGATACCCCTAAGTGTTTAGGGATTTCCCTCAATATTAGGGACATTCTTTCACTATGCCGCATTCGGGAGTCTACGTTTGCGCATGCGTGGTCCTTTGGCGCCAGTGCCTGTGGGTGGACAAGCGCCACCCCTCAGCCAATCAGGACCATCGCTTTTCCAATATGGCGGCGCCCACTGGGCTCTCTCCCTGATGCGGTATAGCGATGTACAGGGCGCTGGCCCCGTCCCCACTCCCACCTGCTGTGCATGATCGAATTTTCCCTCTAAAATAAGCTATATTTATCTAAGTTTCCATGGCAACCAATACTTTCAGGGTTCGAAATGTTTTCTTTGCCAGAATAAGTTAGAAACAGATCTGGAATTTGTCCAATGAATTGGTGTTTGTAATTTTTGACCAATTCTGCCCAATTTTCTGCATTTTTTTTAAATTTACAAAATGTGTTGCTTAGGAAAGTGTTGCCATGGTGACAAATAAAGGAAAAGGCTAAGTGGTAAAGGACACAGGCCCGGCAGAACGGTCGTTCGTGGCTATGGGAGCCTGATAGGGATACCCCTAAGTGTTTAGGGATTTTCCTCAATATTAGGGACATTCTTTCACTATGCCGCATTCGGGAGTCTATGTTTGCGCATGCGTGGTCCTTTGGCGCCAGTGCCTGTGGGTGGACAAGCGCCACCCCTCAGCCAATCAGGACCATCCCTTTTCCAATATGGCGGCGCCCACTGGGCTCTCTCCCTGATGCGGTATAGCGATGTACAGGGCGCTGGCCCCGTCCCCACTCCCACCTGCTGTGCATGATCGAATTTTCCCTCTAAAATAAGCTATATTTATCTAAGTTTCCATGGCAACCAATACTTTCAGGGTTCGAAATGTTTTCTTTGCCAGAATAAGTTAGAAACAGATCTGGAATTTGTCCAATGAATTGGTGTTTGTAATTTTTGACCAATTCTGCCCAATTTTCTGCATTTTTTTTAAATTTACAAAATGTGTTGCTTAGGAAAGTGTTGCCATGGTGACAAATAAAGGAAAAGGCTAAGTGGTAAAGGACACAGGCCCGGCAGAACGGTCGTTCGTGGCTATGGGAGCCTGATAGGGATACCCCTAAGTGTTTAGGGATTTCCCTCAATATTAGGGACATTCTTTCACTATGCCGCATTCGGGAGTCTACGTTTGCGCATGCGTGGTCCTTTGGCGCCAGTGCCTGTGGGTGGACAAGCGCCACCCCTCAGCCAATCAGGACCATCCCTTTTCCAATATGGCGGCGCCCACTGGGCTCTCTCCCTGATGCGGTATAGCGATGTACAGGGCGCTGGCCCCGTCCCCACTCCCACCTGCTGTGCATGATCGAATTTTCCCTCTAAAATAAGCTATATTTATCTAAGTTTCCATGGCAACCAATACTTTCAGGGTTCGAAATGTTTTCTTTGCCAGAATAAGTTAGAAACAGATCTGGAATTTGTCCAATGAATTGGTGTTTGTAATTTTTGACCAATTCTGCCCAATTTTCTGCATTTTTTTTAAATTTACAAAATGTGTTGCTTAGGAAAGTGTTGCCATGGTGACAAATAAAGGAAAAGGCTAAGTGGTAAAGGACACAGGCCCGGCAGAACGGTCGTTCGTGGCTATGGGAGCCTGATAGGGATACCCCTAAGTGTTTAGGGATTTCCCTCAATATTAGGGACATTCTTTCACTATGCCGTATTCGGGAGTCTACGTTTGCGCATGCGTGGTCCTTTGGCGCCAGTGCCTGTGGGTGGACAAGCGCCACCCCTCAGCCAATCAGGACCATCCCTTTTCCAATATGGCGGCGCCCACTGGGCTCTCTCCCTGATGCGGTATAGCGATGTACAGGGCGCTGGCCCCGTCCCCACTCCCACCTGCTGTGCATGATCGAATTTTCCCTCTAAAATAAGCTATATTTATCTAAGTTTCCATGGCAACCAATACTTTCAGGGTTCGAAATGTTTTCTTTGCCAGAATAAGTTAGAAACAGATCTGGAATTTGTCCAATGAATTGGTGTTTGTAATTTTTGACCAATTCTGCCCAATTTTCTGCATTTTTTTTAAATTTACAAAATGTGTTGCTTAGGAAAGTGTTGCCATGGTGACAAATAAAGGAAAAGGCTAAGTGGTAAAGGACACAGGCCCGGCAGAACGGTCGTTCGTGGCTATGGGAGCCTGATAGGGATACCCCTAAGTGTTTAGGGATTTCCCTCAATATTAGGGACATTCTTTCACTATGCCGCATTCGGGAGTCTACGTTTGCGCATGCGTGGTCCTTTGGCGCCAGTGCCTGTGGGTGGACAAGCGCCACCCCTCAGCCAATCAGGACCATCCCTTTTCCAATATGGCGGCGCCCACTGGGCTCTCTCCCTGATGCGGTATAGCGATGTACAGGGCGCTGGCCCCGTCCCCACTCCCACCTGCTGTGCATGATCGAATTTTCCCTCTAAAATAAGCTATATTTATCTAAGTTTCCATGGCAACCAATACTTTCAGGGTTCGAAATGTTTTCTTTGCCAGAATAAGTTAGAAACAGATCTGGAATTTGTCCAATGAATTGGTGTTTGTAATTTTTGACCAATTCTGCCCAATTTTCTGCATTTTTTTTAAATTTACAAAATGTGTTGCTTAGGAAAGTGTTGCCATGGTGACAAATAAAGGAAAAGGCTAAGTGGTAAAGGACACAGGCCCGGCAGAACGGTCGTTCGTGGCTATGGGAGCCTGATAGGGATACCCCTAAGTGTTTAGGGATTTCCCTCAATATTAGGGACATTCTTTCACTATGCCGCATTCGGGAGTCTACGTTTGCGCATGCGTGGTCCTTTGGCGCCAGTGCCTGTGGGTGGACAAGCGCCACCCCTCAGCCAATCAGGACCATCGCTTTTCCAATATTGCGGCGCCCACTGGGCTCTCTCCCTGATGCGGTATAGCGATGTACAGGGCGCTGGCCCCGTCCCCACTCCCACCTGCTGTGCATGATCGAATTTTCCCTCTAAAATAAGCTATATTTATCTAAGTTTCCATGGCAACCAATACTTTCAGGGTTCGAAATGTTTTCTTTGCCAGAATAAGTTAGAAACAGATCTGGAATTTGTCCAATGAATTGGTGTTTGTAATTTTTGACCAATTCTGCCCAATTTTCTGCATTTTTTTTAAATTTACAAAATGTGTTGCTTAGGAAAGTGTTGCCATGGTGACAAATAAAGGAAAAGGCTAAGTGGTAAAGGACACAGGCCCGGCAGAACGGTCGTTCGTGGCTATGGGAGCCTGATAGGGATACCCCTAAGTGTTTAGGGATTTTCCTCAATATTAGGGACATTCTTTCACTATGCCGCATTCGGGAGTCTACGTTTGCGCATGCGTGGTCCTTTGGCGCCAGTGCCTGTGGGTGGACAAGCGCCACCCCTCAGCCAATCAGGACCATCCCTTTTCCAATATGGCGGCGCCCACTGGGCTCTCTCCCTGATGCGGTATAGCGATGTACAGGGCGCTGGCCCCGTCCCCACTCCCACCTGCTGTGCATGATCGAATTTTCCCTCTAAAATAAGCTATATTTATCTAAGTTTCCATGGCAACCAATACTTTCAGGGTTCGAAATGTTTTCTTTGCCAGAATAAGTTAGAAACAGATCTGGAATTTGTCCAATGAATTGGTGTTTGTAATTTTTGACCAATTCTGCCCAATTTTCTGCATTTTTTTTAAATTTACAAAATGTGTTGCTTAGGAAAGTGTTGCCATGGTGACAAATAAAGGAAAAGGCTAAGTGGTAAAGGACACAGGCCCGGCAGAACGGTCGTTCGTGGCTATGGGAGCCTGATAGGGATACCCCTAAGTGTTTAGGGATTTTCCTCAATATTAGGGACATTCTTTCACTATGCCGCATTCGGGAGTCTACGTTTGCGCATGCGTGGTCCTTTGGCGCCAGTGCCTGTGGGTGGACAAGCGCCACCCCTCAGCCAATCAGGACCATCCCTTTTCCAATATGGCGGCGCCCACTGGGCTCTCTCCCTGATGCGGTATAGCGATGTACAGGGCGCTGGCCCCGTCCCCACTCCCACCTGCTGTGCATGATCGAATTTTCCCTCTAAAATAAGCTATATTTATCTAAGTTTCCATGGCAACCAATACTTTCAGGGTTCGAAATGTTTTCTTTGCCAGAATAAGTTAGAAACAGATCTGGAATTTGTCCAATGAATTGGTGTTTGTAATTTTTGACCAATTCTGCCCAATTTTCTGCATTTTTTTTAAATTTACAAAATGTGTTGCTTAGGAAAGTGTTGCCATGGTGACAAATAAAGGAAAAGGCTAAGTGGTAAAGGACACAGGCCCGGCAGAACGGTCGTTCGTGGCTATGGGAGCCTGATAGGGATACCCCTAAGTGTTTAGGGATTTTCCTCAATATTAGGGACATTCTTTCACTATGCCGCATTCGGGAGTCTACGTTTGCGCATGCGTGGTCCTTTGGCGCCAGTGCCTGTGGGTGGACAAGCGCCACCCCTCAGCCAATCAGGACCATCCCTTTTCCAATATGGCGGCGCCCACTGGGCTCTCTCCCTGATGCGGTATAGCGATGTACAGGGCGCTGGCCCCGTCCCCACTCCCACCTGCTGTGCATGATCGAATTTTCCCTCTAAAATAAGCTATATTTATCTAAGTTTCCATGGCAACCAATACTTTCAGGGTTCGAAATGTTTTCTTTGCCAGAATAAGTTAGAAACAGATCTGGAATTTGTCCAATGAATTGGTGTTTGTAATTTTTGACCAATTCTGCCCAATTTTCTGCATTTTTTTTAAATTTACAAAATGTGTTGCTTAGGAAAGTGTTGCCATGGTGACAAATAAAGGAAAAGGCTAAGTGGTAAAGGACACAGGCCCGGCAGAACGGTCGTTCGTGGCTATGGGAGCCTGATAGGGATACCCCTAAGTGTTTAGGGATTTCCCTCAATATTAGGGACATTCTTTCACTATGCCGCATTCGGGAGTCTACGTTTGCGCATGCGTGGTCCTTTGGCGCCAGTGCCTGTGGGTGGACAAGCGCCACCCCTCAGCCAATCAGGACCATCCCTTTTCCAATATGGCGGCGCCCACTGGGCTCTCTCCCTGATGCGGTATAGCGATGTACAGGGCGCTGGCCCCGTCCCCACTCCCACCTGCTGTGCATGATCGAATTTTCCCTCTAAAATAAGCTATATTTATCTAAGTTTCCATGGCAACCAATACTTTCAGGGTTCGAAATGTTTTCTTTGCCAGAATAAGTTAGAAACAGATCTGGAATTTGTCCAATGAATTGGTGTTTGTAATTTTTGACCAATTCTGCCCAATTTTCTGCATTTTTTTTAAATTTACAAAATGTGTTGCTTAGGAAAGTGTTGCCATGGTGACAAATAAAGGAAAAGGCTAAGTGGTAAAGGACACAGGCCCGGCAGAACGGTCGTTCGTGGCTATGGGAGCCTGATAGGGATACCCCTAAGTGTTTAGGGATTTTCCTCAATATTAGGGACATTCTTTCACTATGCCGCATTCGGGAGTCTACGTTTGCGCATGCGTGGTCCTTTGGCGCCAGTGCCTGTGGGTGGACAAGCGCCACCCCTCAGCCAATCAGGACCATCCCTTTTCCAATATGGCGGCGCCCACTGGGCTCTCTCCCTGATGCGGTATAGCGATGTACAGGGCGCTGGCCCCGTCCCCACTCCCACCTGCTGTGCATGATCGAATTTTCCCTCTAAAATAAGCTATATTTATCTAAGTTTCCATGGCAACCAATACTTTCAGGGTTCGAAATGTTTTCTTTGCCAGAATAAGTTAGAAACAGATCTGGAATTTGTCCAATGAATTGGTGTTTGTAATTTTTGACCAATTCTGCCCAATTTTCTGCATTTTTTTTAAATTTACAAAATGTGTTGCTTAGGAAAGTGTTGCCATGGTGACAAATAAAGGAAAAGGCTAAGTGGTAAAGGACACAGGCCCGGCAGAACGGTCGTTCGTGGCTATGGGAGCCTGATAGGGATACCCCTAAGTGTTTAGGGATTTCCCTCAATATTAGGGACATTCTTTCACTATGCCGCATTCGGGAGTCTACGTTTGCGCATGCGTGGTCCTTTGGCGCCAGTGCCTGTGGGTGGACAAGCGCCACCCCTCAGCCAATCAGGACCATCCCTTTTCCAATATGGCGGCGCCCACTGGGCTCTCTCCCTGATGCGGTATAGCGATGTACAGGGCGCTGGCCCCGTCCCCACTCCCACCTGCTGTGCATGATCGAATTTTCCCTCTAAAATAAGCTATATTTATCTAAGTTTCCATGGCAACCAATACTTTCAGGGTTCGAAATGTTTTCTTTGCCAGAATAAGTTAGAAACAGATCTGGAATTTGTCCAATGAATTGGTGTTTGTAATTTTTGACCAATTCTGCCCAATTTTCTGCATTTTTTTTAAATTTACAAAATGTGTTGCTTAGGAAAGTGTTGCCATGGTGACAAATAAAGGAAAAGGCTAAGTGGTAAAGGACACAGGCCCGGCAGAACGGTCGTTCGTGGCTATGGGAGCCTGATAGGGATACCCCTAAGTGTTTAGGGATTTTCCTCAATATTAGGGACATTCTTTCACTATGCCGCATTCGGGAGTCTACGTTTGCGCATGCGTGGTCCTTTGGCGCCAGTGCCTGTGGGTGGACAAGCGCCACCCCTCAGCCAATCAGGACCATCCCTTTTCCAATATGGCGGCGCCCACTGGGCTCTCTCCCTGATGCGGTATAGCGATGTACAGGGCGCTGGCCCCGTCCCCACTCCCACCTGCTGTGCATGATCGAATTTTCCCTCTAAAATAAGCTATATTTATCTAAGTTTCCATGGCAACCAATACTTTCAGGGTTCGAAATGTTTTCTTTGCCAGAATAAGTTAGAAACAGATCTGGAATTTGTCCAATGAATTGGTGTTTGTAATTTTTGACCAATTCTGCCCAATTTTCTGCATTTTTTTTAAATTTACAAAATGTGTTGCTTAGGAAAGTGTTGCCATGGTGACAAATAAAGGAAAAGGCTAAGTGGTAAAGGACACAGGCCCGGCAGAACGGTCGTTCGTGGCTATGGGAGCCTGATAGGGATACCCCTAAGTGTTTAGGGATTTTCCTCAATATTAGGGACATTCTTTCACTATGCCGCATTCGGGAGTCTACGTTTGCGCATGCGTGGTCCTTTGGCGCCAGTGCCTGTGGGTGGACAAGCGCCACCCCTCAGCCAATCAGGACCATCCCTTTTCCAATATGGCGGCGCCCACTGGGCTCTCTCCCTGATGCGGTATAGCGATGTACAGGGCGCTGGCCCCGTCCCCACTCCCACCTGCTGTGCATGATCGAATTTTCCCTCTAAAATAAGCTATATTTATCTAAGTTTCCATGGCAACCAATACTTTCAGGGTTCGAAATGTTTTCTTTGCCAGAATAAGTTAGAAACAGATCTGGAATTTGTCCAATGAATTGGTGTTTGTAATTTTTGACCAATTCTGCCCAATTTTCTGCATTTTTTTTAAATTTACAAAATGTGTTGCTTAGGAAAGTGTTGCCATGGTGACAAATAAAGGAAAAGGCTAAGTGGTAAAGGACACAGGCCCGGCAGAACGGTCGTTCGTGGCTATGGGAGCCTGATAGGGATACCCCTAAGTGTTTAGGGATTTCCCTCAATATTAGGGACATTCTTTCACTATGCCGCATTCGGGAGTCTACGTTTGCGCATGCGTGGTCCTTTGGCGCCAGTGCCTGTGGGTGGACAAGCGCCACCCCTCAGCCAATCAGGACCATCCCTTTTCCAATATGGCGGCGCCCACTGGGCTCTCTCCCTGATGCGGTATAGCGATGTACAGGGCGCTGGCCCCGTCCCCACTCCCACCTGCTGTGCATGATCGAATTTTCCCTCTAAAATAAGCTATATTTATCTAAGTTTCCATGGCAACCAATACTTTCAGGGTTCGAAATGTTTTCTTTGCCAGAATAAGTTAGAAACAGATCTGGAATTTGTCCAATGAATTGGTGTTTGTAATTTTTGACCAATTCTGCCCAATTTTCTGCATTTTTTTTAAATTTACAAAATGTGTTGCTTAGGAAAGTGTTGCCATGGTGACAAATAAAGGAAAAGGCTAAGTGGTAAAGGACACAGGCCCGGCAGAACGGTCGTTCGTGGCTATGGGAGCCTGATAGGGATACCCCTAAGTGTTTAGGGATTTTCCTCAATATTAGGGACATTCTTTCACTATGCCGCATTCGGGAGTCTACGTTTGCGCATGCGTGGTCCTTTGGCGCCAGTGCCTGTGGGTGGACAAGCGCCACCCCTCAGCCAATCAGGACCATCCCTTTTCCAATATGGCGGCGCCCACTGGGCTCTCTCCCTGATGCGGTATAGCGATGTACAGGGCGCTGGCCCCGTCCCCACTCCCACCTGCTGTGCATGATCGAATTTTCCCTCTAAAATAAGCTATATTTATCTAAGTTTCCATGGCAACCAATACTTTCAGGGTTCGAAATGTTTTCTTTGCCAGAATAAGTTAGAAACAGATCTGGAATTTGTCCAATGAATTGGTGTTTGTAATTTTTGACCAATTCTGCCCAATTTTCTGCATTTTTTTTAAATTTACAAAATGTGTTGCTTAGGAAAGTGTTGCCATGGTGACAAATAAAGGAAAAGGCTAAGTGGTAAAGGACACAGGCCCGGCAGAACGGTCGTTCGTGGCTATGGGAGCCTGATAGGGATACCCCTAAGTGTTTAGGGATTTTCCTCAATATTAGGGACATTCTTTCACTATGCCGCATTCGGGAGTCTACGTTTGCGCATGCGTGGTCCTTTGGCGCCAGTGCCTGTGGGTGGACAAGCGCCACCCCTCAGCCAATCAGGACCATCCCTTTTCCAATATGGCGGTGCCCACTGGGCTCTCTCCCTGATGCGGTATAGCGATGTACAGGGCGCTGGCCCCGTCCCCACTCCCACCTGCTGTGCATGATCGAATTTTCCCTCTAAAATAAGCTATATTTATCTAAGTTTCCATGGCAACCAATACTTTCAGGGTTCGAAATGTTTTCTTTGCCAGAATAAGTTAGAAACAGATCTGGAATTTGTCCAATGAATTGGTGTTTGTAATTTTTGACCAATTCTGCCCAATTTTCTGCATTTTTTTTAAATTTACAAAATGTGTTGCTTAGGAAAGTGTTGCCATGGTGACAAATAAAGGAAAAGGCTAAGTGGTAAAGGACACAGGCCCGGCAGAACGGTCGTTCGTGGCTATGGGAGCCTGATAGGGATACCCCTAAGTGTTTAGGGATTTCCCTCAATATTAGGGACATTCTTTCACTATGCCGCATTCGGGAGTCTACGTTTGCGCATGCGTGGTCCTTTGGCGCCAGTGCCTGTGGGTGGACAAGCGCCACCCCTCAGCCAATCAGGACCATCCCTTTTCCAATATGGCGGCGCCCACTGGGCTCTCTCCCTGATGCGGTATAGCGATGTACAGGGCGCTGGCCCCGTCCCCACTCCCACCTGCTGTGCATGATCGAATTTTCCCTCTAAAATAAGCTATATTTATCTAAGTTTCCATGGCAACCAATACTTTCAGGGTTCGAAATGTTTTCTTTGCCAGAATAAGTTAGAAACAGATCTGGAATTTGTCCAATGAATTGGTGTTTGTAATTTTTGACCAATTCTGCCCAATTTTCTGCATTTTTTTTAAATTTACAAAATGTGTTGCTTAGGAAAGTGTTGCCATGGTGACAAATAAAGGAAAAGGCTAAGTGGTAAAGGACACAGGCCCGGCAGAACGGTCGTTCGTGGCTATGGGAGCCTGATAGGGATACCCCTAAGTGTTTAGGGATTTCCCTCAATATTAGGGACATTCTTTCACTATGCCGCATTCGGGAGTCTACGTTTGCGCATGCGTGGTCCTTTGGCGCCAGTGCCTGTGGGTGGACAAGCGCCACCCCTCAGCCAATCAGGACCATCCCTTTTCCAATATGGCGGCGCCCACTGGGCTCTCTCCCTGATGCGGTATAGCGATGTACAGGGCGCTGGCCCCGTCCCCACTCCCACCTGCTGTGCATGATCGAATTTTCCCTCTAAAATAAGCTATATTTATCTAAGTTTCCATGGCAACCAATACTTTCAGGGTTCGAAATGTTTTCTTTGCCAGAATAAGTTAGAAACAGATCTGGAATTTGTCCAATGAATTGGTGTTTGTAATTTTTGACCAATTCTGCCCAATTTTCTGCATTTTTTTTAAATTTACAAAATGTGTTGCTTAGGAAAGTGTTGCCATGGTGACAAATAAAGGAAAAGGCTAAGTGGTAAAGGACACAGGCCCGGCAGAACGGTCGTTCGTGGCTATGGGAGCCTGATAGGGATACCCCTAAGTGTTTAGGGATTTTCCTCAATATTAGGGACATTCTTTCACTATGCCGCATTCGGGAGTCTACGTTTGCGCATGCGTGGTCCTTTGGCGCCAGTGCCTGTGGGTGGACAAGCGCCACCCCTCAGCCAATCAGGACCATCCCTTTTCCAATATGGCGGCGCCCACTGGGCTCTCTCCCTGATGCGGTATAGCGATGTACAGGGCGCTGGCCCCGTCCCCACTCCCACCTGCTGTGCATGATCGAATTTTCCCTCTAAAATAAGCTATATTTATCTAAGTTTCCATGGCAACCAATACTTTCAGGGTTCGAAATGTTTTCTTTGCCAGAATAAGTTAGAAACAGATCTGGAATTTGTCCAATGAATTGGTGTTTGTAATTTTTGACCAATTCTGCCCAATTTTCTGCATTTTTTTTAAATTTACAAAATGTGTTGCTTAGGAAAGTGTTGCCATGGTGACAAATAAAGGAAAAGGCTAAGTGGTAAAGGACACAGGCCCGGCAGAACGGTCGTTCGTGGCTATGGGAGCCTGATAGGGATACCCCTAAGTGTTTAGGGATTTCCCTCAATATTAGGGACATTCTTTCACTATGCCGCATTCGGGAGTCTACGTTTGCGCATGCGTGGTCCTTTGGCGCCAGTGCCTGTGGGTGGACAAGCGCCACCCCTCAGCCAATCAGGACCATCCCTTTTCCAATATGGCGGCGCCCACTGGGCTCTCTCCCTGATGCGGTATAGCGATGTACAGGGCGCTGGCCCCGTCCCCACTCCCACCTGCTGTGCATGATCGAATTTTCCCTCTAAAATAAGCTATATTTATCTAAGTTTCCATGGCAACCAATACTTTCAGGGTTCGAAATGTTTTCTTTGCCAGAATAAGTTAGAAACAGATCTGGAATTTGTCCAATGAATTGGTGTTTGTAATTTTTGACCAATTCTGCCCAATTTTCTGCATTTTTTTTAAATTTACAAAATGTGTTGCTTAGGAAAGTGTTGCCATGGTGACAAATAAAGGAAAAGGCTAAGTGGTAAAGGACACAGGCCCGGCAGAACGGTCGTTCGTGGCTATGGGAGCCTGATAGGGATACCCCTAAGTGTTTAGGGATTTTCCTCAATATTAGGGACATTCTTTCACTATGCCGCATTCGGGAGTCTACGTTTGCGCATGCGTGGTCCTTTGGCGCCAGTGCCTGTGGGTGGACAAGCGCCACCCCTCAGCCAATCAGGACCATCCCTTTTCCAATATGGCGGCGCCCACTGGGCTCTCTCCCTGATGCGGTATAGCGATGTACAGGGCGCTGGCCCCGTCCCCACTCCCACCTGCTGTGCATGATCGAATTTTCCCTCTAAAATAAGCTATATTTATCTAAGTTTCCATGGCAACCAATACTTTCAGGGTTCGAAATGTTTTCTTTGCCAGAATAAGTTAGAAACAGATCTGGAATTTGTCCAATGAATTGGTGTTTGTAATTTTTGACCAATTCTGCCCAATTTTCTGCATTTTTTTTAAATTTACAAAATGTGTTGCTTAGGAAAGTGTTGCCATGGTGACAAATAAAGGAAAAGGCTAAGTGGTAAAGGACACAGGCCCGGCAGAACGGTCGTTCGTGGCTATGGGAGCCTGATAGGGATACCCCTAAGTGTTTAGGGATTTCCCTCAATATTAGGGACATTCTTTCACTATGCCGCATTCGGGAGTCTACGTTTGCGCATGCGTGGTCCTTTGGCGCCAGTGCCTGTGGGTGGACAAGCGCCACCCCTCAGCCAATCAGGACCATCCCTTTTCCAATATGGCGGCGCCCACTGGGCTCTCTCCCTGATGCGGTATAGCGATGTACAGGGCGCTGGCCCCGTCCCCACTCCCACCTGCTGTGCATGATCGAATTTTCCCTCTAAAATAAGCTATATTTATCTAAGTTTCCATGGCAACCAATACTTTCAGGGTTCGAAATGTTTTCTTTGCCAGAATAAGTTAGAAACAGATCTGGAATTTGTCCAATGAATTGGTGTTTGTAATTTTTGACCAATTCTGCCCAATTTTCTGCATTTTTTTTAAATTTACAAAATGTGTTGCTTAGGAAAGTGTTGCCATGGTGACAAATAAAGGAAAAGGCTAAGTGGTAAAGGACACAGGCCCGGCAGAACGGTCGTTCGTGGCTATGGGAGCCTGATAGGGATACCCCTAAGTGTTTAGGGATTTTCCTCAATATTAGGGACATTCTTTCACTATGCCGCATTCGGGAGTCTACGTTTGCGCATGCGTGGTCCTTTGGCGCCAGTGCCTGTGGGTGGACAAGCGCCACCCCTCAGCCAATCAGGACCATCCCTTTTCCAATATGGCGGCGCCCACTGGGCTCTCTCCCTGATGCGGTATAGCGATGTACAGGGCGCTGGCCCCGTCCCCACTCCCACCTGCTGTGCATGATCGAATTTTCCCTCTAAAATAAGCTATATTTATCTAAGTTTCCATGGCAACCAATACTTTCAGGGTTCGAAATGTTTTCTTTGCCAGAATAAGTTAGAAACAGATCTGGAATTTGTCCAATGAATTGGTGTTTGTAATTTTTGACCAATTCTGCCCAATTTTCTGCATTTTTTTTAAATTTACAAAATGTGTTGCTTAGGAAAGTGTTGCCATGGTGACAAATAAAGGAAAAGGCTAAGTGGTAAAGGACACAGGCCCGGCAGAACGGTCGTTCGTGGCTATGGGAGCCTGATAGGGATACCCCTAAGTGTTTAGGGATTTTCCTCAATATTAGGGACATTCTTTCACTATGCCGCATTCGGGAGTCTACGTTTGCGCATGCGTGGTCCTTTGGCGCCAGTGCCTGTGGGTGGACAAGCGCCACCCCTCAGCCAATCAGGACCATCCCTTTTCCAATATGGCGGCGCCCACTGGGCTCTCTCCCTGATGCGGTATAGCGATGTACAGGGCGCTGGCCCCGTCCCCACTCCCACCTGCTGTGCATGATCGAATTTTCCCTCTAAAATAAGCTATATTTATCTAAGTTTCCATGGCAACCAATACTTTCAGGGTTCGAAATGTTTTCTTTGCCAGAATAAGTTAGAAACAGATCTGGAATTTGTCCAATGAATTGGTGTTTGTAATTTTTGACCAATTCTGCCCAATTTTCTGCATTTTTTTTAAATTTACAAAATGTGTTGCTTAGGAAAGTGTTGCCATGGTGACAAATAAAGGAAAAGGCTAAGTGGTAAAGGACACAGGCCCGGCAGAACGGTCGTTCGTGGCTATGGGAGCCTGATAGGGATACCCCTAAGTGTTTAGGGATTTCCCTCAATATTAGGGACATTCTTTCACTATGCCGCATTCGGGAGTCTACGTTTGCGCATGCGTGGTCCTTTGGCGCCAGTGCCTGTGGGTGGACAAGCGCCACCCCTCAGCCAATCAGGACCATCCCTTTTCCAATATGGCGGCGCCCACTGGGCTCTCTCCCTGATGCGGTATAGCGATGTACAGGGCGCTGGCCCCGTCCCCACTCCCACCTGCTGTGCATGATCGAATTTTCCCTCTAAAATAAGCTATATTTATCTAAGTTTCCATGGCAACCAATACTTTCAGGGTTCGAAATGTTTTCTTTGCCAGAATAAGTTAGAAACAGATCTGGAATTTGTCCAATGAATTGGTGTTTGTAATTTTTGACCAATTCTGCCCAATTTTCTGCATTTTTTTTAAATTTACAAAATGTGTTGCTTAGGAAAGTGTTGCCATGGTGACAAATAAAGGAAAAGGCTAAGTGGTAAAGGACACAGGCCCGGCAGAACGGTCGTTCGTGGCTATGGGAGCCTGATAGGGATACCCCTAAGTGTTTAGGGATTTTCCTCAATATTAGGGACATTCTTTCACTATGCCGCATTCGGGAGTCTACGTTTGCGCATGCGTGGTCCTTTGGCGCCAGTGCCTGTGGGTGGACAAGCGCCACCCCTCAGCCAATCAGGACCATCCCTTTTCCAATATGGCGGCGCCCACTGGGCTCTCTCCCTGATGCGGTATAGCGATGTACAGGGCGCTGGCCCCGTCCCCACTCCCACCTGCTGTGCATGATCGAATTTTCCCTCTAAAATAAGCTATATTTATCTAAGTTTCCATGGCAACCAATACTTTCAGGGTTCGAAATGTTTTCTTTGCCAGAATAAGTTAGAAACAGATCTGGAATTTGTCCAATGAATTGGTGTTTGTAATTTTTGACCAATTCTGCCCAATTTTCTGCATTTTTTTTAAATTTACAAAATGTGTTGCTTAGGAAAGTGTTGCCATGGTGACAAATAAAGGAAAAGGCTAAGTGGTAAAGGACACAGGCCCGGCAGAACGGTCGTTCGTGGCTATGGGAGCCTGATAGGGATACCCCTAAGTGTTTAGGGATTTTCCTCAATATTAGGGACATTCTTTCACTATGCCGCATTCGGGAGTCTACGTTTGCGCATGCGTGGTCCTTTGGCGCCAGTGCCTGTGGGTGGACAAGCGCCACCCCTCAGCCAATCAGGACCATCCCTTTTCCAATATGGCGGCGCCCACTGGGCTCTCTCCCTGATGCGGTATAGCGATGTACAGGGCGCTGGCCCCGTCCCCACTCCCACCTGCTGTGCATGATCGAATTTTCCCTCTAAAATAAGCTATATTTATCTAAGTTTCCATGGCAACCAATACTTTCAGGGTTCGAAATGTTTTCTTTGCCAGAATAAGTTAGAAACAGATCTGGAATTTGTCCAATGAATTGGTGTTTGTAATTTTTGACCAATTCTGCCCAATTTTCTGCATTTTTTTTAAATTTACAAAATGTGTTGCTTAGGAAAGTGTTGCCATGGTGACAAATAAAGGAAAAGGCTAAGTGGTAAAGGACACAGGCCCGGCAGAACGGTCGTTCGTGGCTATGGGAGCCTGATAGGGATACCCCTAAGTGTTTAGGGATTTCCCTCAATATTAGGGACATTCTTTCACTATGCCGCATTCGGGAGTCTACGTTTGCGCATGCGTGGTCCTTTGGCGCCAGTGCCTGTGGGTGGACAAGCGCCACCCCTCAGCCAATCAGGACCATCCCTTTTCCAATATGGCGGCGCCCACTGGGCTCTCTCCCTGATGCGGTATAGCGATGTACAGGGCGCTGGCCCCGTCCCCACTCCCACCTGCTGTGCATGATCGAATTTTCCCTCTAAAATAAGCTATATTTATCTAAGTTTCCATGGCAACCAATACTTTCAGGGTTCGAAATGTTTTCTTTGCCAGAATAAGTTAGAAACAGATCTGGAATTTGTCCAATGAATTGGTGTTTGTAATTTTTGACCAATTCTGCCCAATTTTCTGCATTTTTTTTAAATTTACAAAATGTGTTGCTTAGGAAAGTGTTGCCATGGTGACAAATAAAGGAAAAGGCTAAGTGGTAAAGGACACAGGCCCGGCAGAACGGTCGTTCGTGGCTATGGGAGCCTGATAGGGATACCCCTAAGTGTTTAGGGATTTTCCTCAATATTAGGGACATTCTTTCACTATGCCGCATTCGGGAGTCTACGTTTGCGCATGCGTGGTCCTTTGGCGCCAGTGCCTGTGGGTGGACAAGCGCCACCCCTCAGCCAATCAGGACCATCCCTTTTCCAATATGGCGGCGCCCACTGGGCTCTCTCCCTGATGCGGTATAGCGATGTACAGGGCGCTGGCCCCGTCCCCACTCCCACCTGCTGTGCATGATCGAATTTTCCCTCTAAAATAAGCTATATTTATCTAAGTTTCCATGGCAACCAATACTTTCAGGGTTCGAAATGTTTTCTTTGCCAGAATAAGTTAGAAACAGATCTGGAATTTGTCCAATGAATTGGTGTTTGTAATTTTTGACCAATTCTGCCCAATTTTCTGCATTTTTTTTAAATTTACAAAATGTGTTGCTTAGGAAAGTGTTGCCATGGTGACAAATAAAGAAAAGGCTAAGTGGTAAAGGACACAGGCCCGGCAGAACGGTCGTTCGTGGCTATGGGAGCCTGATAGGGATACCCCTAAGTGTTTAGGGATTTCCCTCAATATTAGGGACATTCTTTCACTATGCCGCATTCGGGAGTCTACGTTTGCGCATGCGTGGTCCTTTGGCGCCAGTGCCTGTGGGTGGACAAGCGCCACCCCTCAGCCAATCAGGACCATCCCTTTTCCAATATGGCGGCGCCCACTGGGCTCTCTCCCTGATGCGGTATAGCGATGTACAGGGCGCTGGCCCCGTCCCCACTCCCACCTGCTGTGCATGATCGAATTTTCCCTCTAAAATAAGCTATATTTATCTAAGTTTCCATGGCAACCAATACTTTCAGGGTTCGAAATGTTTTCTTTGCCAGAATAAGTTAGAAACAGATCTGGAATTTGTCCAATGAATTGGTGTTTGTAATTTTTGACCAATTCTGCCCAATTTTCTGCATTTTTTTTAAATTTACAAAATGTGTTGCTTAGGAAAGTGTTGCCATGGTGACAAATAAAGGAAAAGGCTAAGTGGTAAAGGACACAGGCCCGGCAGAACGGTCGTTCGTGGCTATGGGAGCCTGATAGGGATACCCCTAAGTGTTTAGGGATTTCCCTCAATATTAGGGACATTCTTTCACTATGCCGCATTCGGGAGTCTACGTTTGCGCATGCGTGGTCCTTTGGCGCCAGTGCCTGTGGGTGGACAAGCGCCACCCCTCAGCCAATCAGGACCATCCCTTTTCCAATATGGCGGCGCCCACTGGGCTCTCTCCCTGATGCGGTATAGCGATGTACAGGGCGCTGGCCCCGTCCCCACTCCCACCTGCTGTGCATGATCGAATTTTCCCTCTAAAATAAGCTATATTTATCTAAGTTTCCATGGCAACCAATACTTTCAGGGTTCGAAATGTTTTCTTTGCCAGAATAAGTTAGAAACAGATCTGGAATTTGTCCAATGAATTGGTGTTTGTAATTTTTGACCAATTCTGCCCAATTTTCTGCATTTTTTTTAAATTTACAAAATGTGTTGCTTAGGAAAGTGTTGCCATGGTGACAAATAAAGGAAAAGGCTAAGTGGTAAAGGACACAGGCCCGGCAGAACGGTCGTTCGTGGCTATGGGAGCCT
Organism: Lepidonotus clava; assembly: GCA_936440205.1. Lineage (NCBI taxonomy): Eukaryota > Metazoa > Annelida > Polychaeta > Phyllodocida > Polynoidae > Lepidonotus > Lepidonotus clava. Next base: position 29,787,834 of record OW387146.1, on the reverse strand, counting down.
GATAGGGATACCCCTAAGTGTTTAGGGATTTTCCTCAATATTAGGGACATTCTTTCACTATGCCGCATTCGGGAGTCTATGTTTGCGCATGCGTGGTCCTTTGGCGCCAGTGCCTGTGGGTGGACAAGCGCCACCCCTCAGCCAATCAGGACCATCCCTTTTCCAATATGGCGGCGCCCACTGGGCTCTCTCCCTGATGCGGTATAGCGATGTACAGGGCGCTGGCCCCGTCCCCACTCCCACCTGCTGTGCATGATCGAATTTTCCCTCTAAAATAAGCTATATTTATCTAAGTTTCCATGGCAACCAATACTTTCAGGGTTCGAAATGTTTTCTTTGCCAGAATAAGTTAGAAACAGATCTGGAATTTGTCCAATGAATTGGTGTTTGTAATTTTTGACCAATTCTGCCCAATTTTCTGCATTTTTTTTAAATTTACAAAATGTGTTGCTTAGGAAAGTGTTGCCATGGTGACAAATAAAGGAAAAGGCTAAGTGGTAAAGGACACAGGCCCGGCAGAACGGTCGTTCGTGGCTATGGGAGCCTGATAGGGATACCCCTAAGTGTTTAGGGATTTTCCTCAATATTAGGGACATTCTTTCACTATGCCGCATTCGGGAGTCTACGTTTGCGCATGCGTGGTCCTTTGGCGCCAGTGCCTGTGGGTGGACAAGCGCCACCCCTCAGCCAATCAGGACCATCCCTTTTCCAATATGGCGGCGCCCACTGGGCTCTCTCCCTGATGCGGTATAGCGATGTACAGGGCGCTGGCCCCGTCCCCACTCCCACCTGCTGTGCATGATCGAATTTTCCCTCTAAAATAAGCTATATTTATCTAAGTTTCCATGGCAACCAATACTTTCAGGGTTCGAAATGTTTTCTTTGCCAGAATAAGTTAGAAACAGATCTGGAATTTGTCCAATGAATTGGTGTTTGTAATTTTTGACCAATTCTGCCCAATTTTCTGCATTTTTTTTAAATTTACAAAATGTGTTGCTTAGGAAAGTGTTGCCATGGTGACAAATAAAGGAAAAGGCTAAGTGGTAAAGGACACAGGCCCGGCAGAACGGTCGTTCGTGGCTATGGGAGCCTGATAGGGATACCCCTAAGTGTTTAGGGATTTTCCTCAATATTAGGGACATTCTTTCACTATGCCGCATTCGGGAGTCTACGTTTGCGCATGCGTGGTCCTTTGGCGCCAGTGCCTGTGGGTGGACAAGCGCCACCCCTCAGCCAATCAGGACCATCCCTTTTCCAATATGGCGGCGCCCACTGGGCTCTCTCCCTGATGCGGTATAGCGATGTACAGGGCGCTGGCCCCGTCCCCACTCCCACCTGCTGTGCATGATCGAATTTTCCCTCTAAAATAAGCTATATTTATCTAAGTTTCCATGGCAACCAATACTTTCAGGGTTCGAAATGTTTTCTTTGCCAGAATAAGTTAGAAACAGATCTGGAATTTGTCCAATGAATTGGTGTTTGTAATTTTTGACCAATTCTGCCCAATTTTCTGCATTTTTTTTAAATTTACAAAATGTGTTGCTTAGGAAAGTGTTGCCATGGTGACAAATAAAGGAAAAGGCTAAGTGGTAAAGGACACAGGCCCGGCAGAACGGTCGTTCGTGGCTATGGGAGCCTGATAGGGATACCCCTAAGTGTTTAGGGATTTCCCTCAATATTAGGGACATTCTTTCACTATGCCGCATTCGGGAGTCTACGTTTGCGCATGCGTGGTCCTTTGGCGCCAGTGCCTGTGGGTGGACAAGCGCCACCCCTCAGCCAATCAGGACCATCCCTTTTCCAATATGGCGGCGCCCACTGGGCTCTCTCCCTGATGCGGTATAGCGATGTACAGGGCGCTGGCCCCGTCCCCACTCCCACCTGCTGTGCATGATCGAATTTTCCCTCTAAAATAAGCTATATTTATCTAAGTTTCCATGGCAACCAATACTTTCAGGGTTCGAAATGTTTTCTTTGCCAGAATAAGTTAGAAACAGATCTGGAATTTGTCCAATGAATTGGTGTTTGTAATTTTTGACCAATTCTGCCCAATTTTCTGCATTTTTTTTAAATTTACAAAATGTGTTGCTTAGGAAAGTGTTGCCATGGTGACAAATAAAGGAAAAGGCTAAGTGGTAAAGGACACAGGCCCGGCAGAACGGTCGTTCGTGGCTATGGGAGCCTGATAGGGATACCCCTAAGTGTTTAGGGATTTTCCTCAATATTAGGGACATTCTTTCACTATGCCGCATTCGGGAGTCTACGTTTGCGCATGCGTGGTCCTTTGGCGCCAGTGCCTGTGGGTGGACAAGCGCCACCCCTCAGCCAATCAGGACCATCCCTTTTCCAATATGGCGGCGCCCACTGGGCTCTCTCCCTGATGCGGTATAGCGATGTACAGGGCGCTGGCCCCGTCCCCACTCCCACCTGCTGTGCATGATCGAATTTTCCCTCTAAAATAAGCTATATTTATCTAAGTTTCCATGGCAACCAATACTTTCAGGGTTCGAAATGTTTTCTTTGCCAGAATAAGTTAGAAACAGATCTGGAATTTGTCCAATGAATTGGTGTTTGTAATTTTTGACCAATTCTGCCCAATTTTCTGCATTTTTTTTAAATTTACAAAATGTGTTGCTTAGGAAAGTGTTGCCATGGTGACAAATAAAGGAAAAGGCTAAGTGGTAAAGGACACAGGCCCGGCAGAACGGTCGTTCGTGGCTATGGGAGCCTGATAGGGATACCCCTAAGTGTTTAGGGATTTTCCTCAATATTAGGGACATTCTTTCACTATGCCGCATTCGGGAGTCTACGTTTGCGCATGCGTGGTCCTTTGGCGCCAGTGCCTGTGGGTGGACAAGCGCCACCCCTCAGCCAATCAGGACCATCCCTTTTCCAATATGGCGGCGCCCACTGGGCTCTCTCCCTGATGCGGTATAGCGATGTACAGGGCGCTGGCCCCGTCCCCACTCCCACCTGCTGTGCATGATCGAATTTTCCCTCTAAAATAAGCTATATTTATCTAAGTTTCCATGGCAACCAATACTTTCAGGGTTCGAAATGTTTTCTTTGCCAGAATAAGTTAGAAACAGATCTGGAATTTGTCCAATGAATTGGTGTTTGTAATTTTTGACCAATTCTGCCCAATTTTCTGCATTTTTTTTAAATTTACAAAATGTGTTGCTTAGGAAAGTGTTGCCATGGTGACAAATAAAGGAAAAGGCTAAGTGGTAAAGGACACAGGCCCGGCAGAACGGTCGTTCGTGGCTATGGGAGCCTGATAGGGATACCCCTAAGTGTTTAGGGATTTCCCTCAATATTAGGGACATTCTTTCACTATGCCGCATTCGGGAGTCTACGTTTGCGCATGCGTGGTCCTTTGGCGCCAGTGCCTGTGGGTGGACAAGCGCCACCCCTCAGCCAATCAGGACCATCCCTTTTCCAATATGGCGGCGCCCACTGGGCTCTCTCCCTGATGCGGTATAGCGATGTACAGGGCGCTGGCCCCGTCCCCACTCCCACCTGCTGTGCATGATCGAATTTTCCCTCTAAAATAAGCTATATTTATCTAAGTTTCCATGGCAACCAATACTTTCAGGGTTCGAAATGTTTTCTTTGCCAGAATAAGTTAGAAACAGATCTGGAATTTGTCCAATGAATTGGTGTTTGTAATTTTTGACCAATTCTGCCCAATTTTCTGCATTTTTTTTAAATTTACAAAATGTGTTGCTTAGGAAAGTGTTGCCATGGTGACAAATAAAGGAAAAGGCTAAGTGGTAAAGGACACAGGCCCGGCAGAACGGTCGTTCGTGGCTATGGGAGCCTGATAGGGATACCCCTAAGTGTTTAGGGATTTTCCTCAATATTAGGGACATTCTTTCACTATGCCGCATTCGGGAGTCTACGTTTGCGCATGCGTGGTCCTTTGGCGCCAGTGCCTGTGGGTGGACAAGCACCACCCCTCAGCCAATCAGGACCATCCCTTTTCCAATATGGCGGCGCCCACTGGGCTCTCTCCCTGATGCGGTATAGCGATGTACAGGGCGCTGGCCCCGTCCCCACTCCCACCTGCTGTGCATGATCGAATTTTCCCTCTAAAATAAGCTATATTTATCTAAGTTTCCATGGCAACCAATACTTTCAGGGTTCGAAATGTTTTCTTTGCCAGAATAAGTTAGAAACAGATCTGGAATTTGTCCAATGAATTGGTGTTTGTAATTTTTGACCAATTCTGCCCAATTTTCTGCATTTTTTTTAAATTTACAAAATGTGTTGCTTAGGAAAGTGTTGCCATGGTGACAAATAAAGGAAAAGGCTAAGTGGTAAAGGACACAGGCCCGGCAGAACGGTCGTTCGTGGCTATGGGAGCCTGATAGGGATACCCCTAAGTGTTTAGGGATTTTCCTCAATATTAGGGACATTCTTTCACTATGCCGCATTCGGGAGTCTACGTTTGCGCATGCGTGGTCCTTTGGCGCCAGTGCCTGTGGGTGGACAAGCGCCACCCCTCAGCCAATCAGGACCATCCCTTTTCCAATATGGCGGCGCCCACTGGGCTCTCTCCCTGATGCGGTATAGCGATGTACAGGGCGCTGGCCCCGTCCCCACTCCCACCTGCTGTGCATGATCGAATTTTCCCTCTAAAATAAGCTATATTTATCTAAGTTTCCATGGCAACCAATACTTTCAGGGTTCGAAATGTTTTCTTTGCCAGAATAAGTTAGAAACAGATCTGGAATTTGTCCAATGAATTGGTGTTTGTAATTTTTGACCAATTCTGCCCAATTTTCTGCATTTTTTTTAAATTTACAAAATGTGTTGCTTAGGAAAGTGTTGCCATGGTGACAAATAAAGGAAAAGGCTAAGTGGTAAAGGACACAGGCCCGGCAGAACGGTCGTTCGTGGCTATGGGAGCCTGATAGGGATACCCCTAAGTGTTTAGGGATTTCCCTCAATATTAGGGACATTCTTTCACTATGCCGCATTCGGGAGTCTACGTTTGCGCATGCGTGGTCCTTTGGCGCCAGTGCCTGTGGGTGGACAAGCGCCACCCCTCAGCCAATCAGGACCATCCCTTTTCCAATATGGCGGCGCCCACTGGGCTCTCTCCCTGATGCGGTATAGCGATGTACAGGGCGCTGGCCCCGTCCCCACTCCCACCTGCTGTGCATGATCGAATTTTCCCTCTAAAATAAGCTATATTTATCTAAGTTTCCATGGCAACCAATACTTTCAGGGTTCGAAATGTTTTCTTTGCCAGAATAAGTTAGAAACAGATCTGGAATTTGTCCAATGAATTGGTGTTTGTAATTTTTGACCAATTCTGCCCAATTTTCTGCATTTTTTTTAAATTTACAAAATGTGTTGCTTAGGAAAGTGTTGCCATGGTGACAAATAAAGGAAAAGGCTAAGTGGTAAAGGACACAGGCCCGGCAGAACGGTCGTTCGTGGCTATGGGAGCCTGATAGGGATACCCCTAAGTGTTTAGGGATTTTCCTCAATATTAGGGACATTCTTTCACTATGCCGCATTCGGGAGTCTACGTTTGCGCATGCGTGGTCCTTTGGCGCCAGTGCCTGTGGGTGGACAAGCGCCACCCCTCAGCCAATCAGGACCATCCCTTTTCCAATATGGCGGCGCCCACTGGGCTCTCTCCCTGATGCGGTATAGCGATGTACAGGGCGCTGGCCCCGTCCCCACTCCCACCTGCTGTGCATGATCGAATTTTCCCTCTAAAATAAGCTATATTTATCTAAGTTTCCATGGCAACCAATACTTTCAGGGTTCGAAATGTTTTCTTTGCCAGAATAAGTTAGAAACAGATCTGGAATTTGTCCAATGAATTGGTGTTTGTAATTTTTGACCAATTCTGCCCAATTTTCTGCATTTTTTTTAAATTTACAAAATGTGTTGCTTAGGAAAGTGTTGCCATGGTGACAAATAAAGGAAAAGGCTAAGTGGTAAAGGACACAGGCCCGGCAGAACGGTCGTTCGTGGCTATGGGAGCCTGATAGGGATACCCCTAAGTGTTTAGGGATTTCCCTCAATATTAGGGACATTCTTTCACTATGCCGCATTCGGGAGTCTACGTTTGCGCATGCGTGGTCCTTTGGCGCCAGTGCCTGTGGGTGGACAAGCGCCACCCCTCAGCCAATCAGGACCATCCCTTTTCCAATATGGCGGCGCCCACTGGGCTCTCTCCCTGATGCGGTATAGCGATGTACAGGGCGCTGGCCCCGTCCCCACTCCCACCTGCTGTGCATGATCGAATTTTCCCTCTAAAATAAGCTATATTTATCTAAGTTTCCATGGCAACCAATACTTTCAGGGTTCGAAATGTTTTCTTTGCCAGAATAAGTTAGAAACAGATCTGGAATTTGTCCAATGAATTGGTGTTTGTAATTTTTGACCAATTCTGCCCAATTTTCTGCATTTTTTTTAAATTTACAAAATGTGTTGCTTAGGAAAGTGTTGCCATGGTGACAAATAAAGGAAAAGGCTAAGTGGTAAAGGACACAGGCCCGGCAGAACGGTCGTTCGTGGCTATGGGAGCCTGATAGGGATACCCCTAAGTGTTTAGGGATTTCCCTCAATATTAGGGACATTCTTTCACTATGCCGCATTCGGGAGTCTACGTTTGCGCATGCGTGGTCCTTTGGCGCCAGTGCCTGTGGGTGGACAAGCGCCACCCCTCAGCCAATCAGGACCATCCCTTTTCCAATATGGCGGCGCCCACTGGGCTCTCTCCCTGATGCGGTATAGCGATGTACAGGGCGCTGGCCCCGTCCCCACTCCCACCTGCTGTGCATGATCGAATTTTCCCTCTAAAATAAGCTATATTTATCTAAGTTTCCATGGCAACCAATACTTTCAGGGTTCGAAATGTTTTCTTTGCCAGAATAAGTTAGAAACAGATCTGGAATTTGTCCAATGAATTGGTGTTTGTAATTTTTGACCAATTCTGCCCAATTTTCTGCATTTTTTTTAAATTTACAAAATGTGTTGCTTAGGAAAGTGTTGCCATGGTGACAAATAAAGGAAAAGGCTAAGTGGTAAAGGACACAGGCCCGGCAGAACGGTCGTTCGTGGCTATGGGAGCCTGATAGGGATACCCCTAAGTGTTTAGGGATTTTCCTCAATATTAGGGACATTCTTTCACTATGCCGCATTCGGGAGTCTACGTTTGCGCATGCGTGGTCCTTTGGCGCCAGTGCCTGTGGGTGGACAAGCGCCACCCCTCAGCCAATCAGGACCATCCCTTTTCCAATATGGCGGCGCCCACTGGGCTCTCTCCCTGATGCGGTATAGCGATGTACAGGGCGCTGGCCCCGTCCCCACTCCCACCTGCTGTGCATGATCGAATTTTCCCTCTAAAATAAGCTATATTTATCTAAGTTTCCATGGCAACCAATACTTTCAGGGTTCGAAATGTTTTCTTTGCCAGAATAAGTTAGAAACAGATCTGGAATTTGTCCAATGAATTGGTGTTTGTAATTTTTGACCAATTCTGCCCAATTTTCTGCATTTTTTTTAAATTTACAAAATGTGTTGCTTAGGAAAGTGTTGCCATGGTGACAAATAAAGGAAAAGGCTAAGTGGTAAAGGACACAGGCCCGGCAGAACGGTCGTTCGTGGCTATGGGAGCCTGATAGGGATACCCCTAAGTGTTTAGGGATTTTCCTCAATATTAGGGACATTCTTTCACTATGCCGCATTCGGGAGTCTACGTTTGCGCATGCGTGGTCCTTTGGCGCCAGTGCCTGTGGGTGGACAAGCGCCACCCCTCAGCCAATCAGGACCATCCCTTTTCCAATATGGCGGCGCCCACTGGGCTCTCTCCCTGATGCGGTATAGCGATGTACAGGGCGCTGGCCCCGTCCCCACTCCCACCTGCTGTGCATGATCGAATTTTCCCTCTAAAATAAGCTATATTTATCTAAGTTTCCATGGCAACCAATACTTTCAGGGTTCGAAATGTTTTCTTTGCCAGAATAAGTTAGAAACAGATCTGGAATTTGTCCAATGAATTGGTGTTTGTAATTTTTGACCAATTCTGCCCAATTTTCTGCATTTTTTTTAAATTTACAAAATGTGTTGCTTAGGAAAGTGTTGCCATGGTGACAAATAAAGGAAAAGGCTAAGTGGTAAAGGACACAGGCCCGGCAGAACGGTCGTTCGTGGCTATGGGAGCCTGATAGGGATACCCCTAAGTGTTTAGGGATTTTCCTCAATATTAGGGACATTCTTTCACTATGCCGCATTCGGGAGTCTACGTTTGCGCATGCGTGGTCCTTTGGCGCCAGTGCCTGTGGGTGGACAAGCGCCACCCCTCAGCCAATCAGGACCATCCCTTTTCCAATATGGCGGCGCCCACTGGGCTCTCTCCCTGATGCGGTATAGCGATGTACAGGGCGCTGGCCCCGTCCCCACTCCCACCTGCTGTGCATGATCGAATTTTCCCTCTAAAATAAGCTATATTTATCTAAGTTTCCATGGCAACCAATACTTTCAGGGTTCGAAATGTTTTCTTTGCCAGAATAAGTTAGAAACAGATCTGGAATTTGTCCAATGAATTGGTGTTTGTAATTTTTGACCAATTCTGCCCAATTTTCTGCATTTTTTTTAAATTTACAAAATGTGTTGCTTAGGAAAGTGTTGCCATGGTGACAAATAAAGGAAAAGGCTAAGTGGTAAAGGACACAGGCCCGGCAGAACGGTCGTTCGTGGCTATGGGAGCCTGATAGGGATACCCCTAAGTGTTTAGGGATTTTCCTCAATATTAGGGACATTCTTTCACTATGCCGCATTCGGGAGTCTACGTTTGCGCATGCGTGGTCCTTTGGCGCCAGTGCCTGTGGGTGGACAAGCGCCACCCCTCAGCCAATCAGGACCATCCCTTTTCCAATATGGCGGCGCCCACTGGGCTCTCTCCCTGATGCGGTATAGCGATGTACAGGGCGCTGGCCCCGTCCCCACTCCCACCTGCTGTGCATGATCGAATTTTCCCTCTAAAATAAGCTATATTTATCTAAGTTTCCATGGCAACCAATACTTTCAGGGTTCGAAATGTTTTCTTTGCCAGAATAAGTTAGAAACAGATCTGGAATTTGTCCAATGAATTGGTGTTTGTAATTTTTGACCAATTCTGCCCAATTTTCTGCATTTTTTTTAAATTTACAAAATGTGTTGCTTAGGAAAGTGTTGCCATGGTGACAAATAAAGGAAAAGGCTAAGTGGTAAAGGACACAGGCCCGGCAGAACGGTCGTTCGTGGCTATGGGAGCCTGATAGGGATACCCCTAAGTGTTTAGGGATTTCCCTCAATATTAGGGACATTCTTTCACTATGCCGCATTCGGGAGTCTACGTTTGCGCATGCGTGGTCCTTTGGCGCCAGTGCCTGTGGGTGGACAAGCGCCACCCCTCAGCCAATCAGGACCATCCCTTTTCCAATATGGCGGCGCCCACTGGGCTCTCTCCCTGATGCGGTATAGCGATGTACAGGGCGCTGGCCCCGTCCCCACTCCCACCTGCTGTGCATGATCGAATTTTCCCTCTAAAATAAGCTATATTTATCTAAGTTTCCATGGCAACCAATACTTTCAGGGTTCGAAATGTTTTCTTTGCCAGAATAAGTTAGAAACAGATCTGGAATTTGTCCAATGAATTGGTGTTTGTAATTTTTGACCAATTCTGCCCAATTTTCTGCATTTTTTTTAAATTTACAAAATGTGTTGCTTAGGAAAGTGTTGCCATGGTGACAAATAAAGGAAAAGGCTAAGTGGTAAAGGACACAGGCCCGGCAGAACGGTCGTTCGTGGCTATGGGAGCCTGATAGGGATACCCCTAAGTGTTTAGGGATTTTCCTCAATATTAGGGACATTCTTTCACTATGCCGCATTCGGGAGTCTACGTTTGCGCATGCGTGGTCCTTTGGCGCCAGTGCCTGTGGGTGGACAAGCGCCACCCCTCAGCCAATCAGGACCATCCCTTTTCCAATATGGCGGCGCCCACTGGGCTCTCTCCCTGATGCGGTATAGCGATGTACAGGGCGCTGGCCCCGTCCCCACTCCCACCTGCTGTGCATGATCGAATTTTCCCTCTAAAATAAGCTATATTTATCTAAGTTTCCATGGCAACCAATACTTTCAGGGTTCGAAATGTTTTCTTTGCCAGAATAAGTTAGAAACAGATCTGGAATTTGTCCAATGAATTGGTGTTTGTAATTTTTGACCAATTCTGCCCAATTTTCTGCATTTTTTTTAAATTTACAAAATGTGTTGCTTAGGAAAGTGTTGCCATGGTGACAAATAAAGGAAAAGGCTAAGTGGTAAAGGACACAGGCCCGGCAGAACGGTCGTTCGTGGCTATGGGAGCCTGATAGGGATACCCCTAAGTGTTTAGGGATTTCCCTCAATATTAGGGACATTCTTTCACTATGCCGCATTCGGGAGTCTACGTTTGCGCATGCGTGGTCCTTTGGCGCCAGTGCCTGTGGGTGGACAAGCGCCACCCCTCAGCCAATCAGGACCATCCCTTTTCCAATATGGCGGCGCCCACTGGGCTCTCTCCCTGATGCGGTATAGCGATGTACAGGGCGCTGGCCCCGTCCCCACTCCCACCTGCTGTGCATGATCGAATTTTCCCTCTAAAATAAGCTATATTTATCTAAGTTTCCATGGCAACCAATACTTTCAGGGTTCGAAATGTTTTCTTTGCCAGAATAAGTTAGAAACAGATCTGGAATTTGTCCAATGAATTGGTGTTTGTAATTTTTGACCAATTCTGCCCAATTTTCTGCATTTTTTTTAAATTTACAAAATGTGTTGCTTAGGAAAGTGTTGCCATGGTGACAAATAAAGGAAAAGGCTAAGTGGTAAAGGACACAGGCCCGGCAGAACGGTCGTTCGTGGCTATGGGAGCCTGATAGGGATACCCCTAAGTGTTTAGGGATTTTCCTCAATATTAGGGACATTCTTTCACTATGCCGCATTCGGGAGTCTACGTTTGCGCATGCGTGGTCCTTTGGCGCCAGTGCCTGTGGGTGGACAAGCGCCACCCCTCAGCCAATCAGGACCATCCCTTTTCCAATATGGCGGCGCCCACTGGGCTCTCTCCCTGATGCGGTATAGCGATGTACAGGGCGCTGGCCCCGTCCCCACTCCCACCTGCTGTGCATGATCGAATTTTCCCTCTAAAATAAGCTATATTTATCTAAGTTTCCATGGCAACCAATACTTTCAGGGTTCGAAATGTTTTCTTTGCCAGAATAAGTTAGAAACAGATCTGGAATTTGTCCAATGAATTGGTGTTTGTAATTTTTGACCAATTCTGCCCAATTTTCTGCATTTTTTTTAAATTTACAAAATGTGTTGCTTAGGAAAGTGTTGCCATGGTGACAAATAAAGGAAAAGGCTAAGTGGTAAAGGACACAGGCCCGGCAGAACGGTCGTTCGTGGCTATGGGAGCCTGATAGGGATACCCCTAAGTGTTTAGGGATTTTCCTCAATATTAGGGACATTCTTTCACTATGCCGCATTCGGGAGTCTACGTTTGCGCATGCGTGGTCCTTTGGCGCCAGTGCCTGTGGGTGGACAAGCGCCACCCCTCAGCCAATCAGGACCATCCCTTTTCCAATATGGCGGCGCCCACTGGGCTCTCTCCCTGATGCGGTATAGCGATGTACAGGGCGCTGGCCCCGTCCCCACTCCCACCTGCTGTGCATGATCGAATTTTCCCTCTAAAATAAGCTATATTTATCTAAGTTTCCATGGCAACCAATACTTTCAGGGTTCGAAATGTTTTCTTTGCCAGAATAAGTTAGAAACAGATCTGGAATTTGTCCAATGAATTGGTGTTTGTAATTTTTGACCAATTCTGCCCAATTTTCTGCATTTTTTTTAAATTTACAAAATGTGTTGCTTAGGAAAGTGTTGCCATGGTGACAAATAAAGGAAAAGGCTAAGTGGTAAAGGACACAGGCCCGGCAGAACGGTCGTTCGTGGCTATGGGAGCCTGATAGGGATACCCCTAAGTGTTTAGGGATTTTCCTCAATATTAGGGACATTCTTTCACTATGCCGCATTCGGGAGTCTACGTTTGCGCATGCGTGGTCCTTTGGCGCCAGTGCCTGTGGGTGGACAAGCGCCACCCCTCAGCCAATCAGGACCATCCCTTTTCCAATATGGCGGCGCCCACTGGGCTCTCTCCCTGATGCGGTATAGCGATGTACAGGGCGCTGGCCCCGTCCCCACTCCCACCTGCTGTGCATGATCGAATTTTCCCTCTAAAATAAGCTATATTTATCTAAGTTTCCATGGCAACCAATACTTTCAGGGTTCGAAATGTTTTCTTTGCCAGAATAAGTTAGAAACAGATCTGGAATTTGTCCAATGAATTGGTGTTTGTAATTTTTGACCAATTCTGCCCAATTTTCTGCATTTTTTTTAAATTTACAAAATGTGTTGCTTAGGAAAGTGTTGCCATGGTGACAAATAAAGGAAAAGGCTAAGTGGTAAAGGACACAGGCCCGGCAGAACGGTCGTTCGTGGCTATGGGAGCCTGATAGGGATACCCCTAAGTGTTTAGGGATTTCCCTCAATATTAGGGACATTCTTTCACTATGCCGCATTCGGGAGTCTACGTTTGCGCATGCGTGGTCCTTTGGCGCCAGTGCCTGTGGGTGGACAAGCGCCACCCCTCAGCCAATCAGGACCATCCCTTTTCCAATATGGCGGCGCCCACTGGGCTCTCTCCCTGATGCGGTATAGCGATGTACAGGGCGCTGGCCCCGTCCCCACTCCCACCTGCTGTGCATGATCGAATTTTCCCTCTAAAATAAGCTATATTTATCTAAGTTTCCATGGCAACCAATACTTTCAGGGTTCGAAATGTTTTCTTTGCCAGAATAAGTTAGAAACAGATCTGGAATTTGTCCAATGAATTGGTGTTTGTAATTTTTGACCAATTCTGCCCAATTTTCTGCATTTTTTTTAAATTTACAAAATGTGTTGCTTAGGAAAGTGTTGCCATGGTGACAAATAAAGGAAAAGGCTAAGTGGTAAAGGACACAGGCCCGGCAGAACGGTCGTTCGTGGCTATGGGAGCCTGATAGGGATACCCCTAAGTGTTTAGGGATTTCCCTCAATATTAGGGACATTCTTTCACTATGCCGCATTCGGGAGTCTACGTTTGCGCATGCGTGGTCCTTTGGCGCCAGTGCCTGTGGGTGGACAAGCGCCACCCCTCAGCCAATCAGGACCATCCCTTTTCCAATATGGCGGCGCCCACTGGGCTCTCTCCCTGATGCGGTATAGCGATGTACAGGGCGCTGGCCCCGTCCCCACTCCCACCTGCTGTGCATGATCGAATTTTCCCTCTAAAATAAGCTATATTTATCTAAGTTTCCATGGCAACCAATACTTTCAGGGTTCGAAATGTTTTCTTTGCCAGAATAAGTTAGAAACAGATCTGGAATTTGTCCAATGAATTGGTGTTTGTAATTTTTGACCAATTCTGCCCAATTTTCTGCATTTTTTTTAAATTTACAAAATGTGTTGCTTAGGAAAGTGTTGCCATGGTGACAAATAAAGGAAAAGGCTAAGTGGTAAAGGACACAGGCCCGGCAGAACGGTCGTTCGTGGCTATGGGAGCCTGATAGGGATACCCCTAAGTGTTTAGGGATTTTCCTCAATATTAGGGACATTCTTTCACTATGCCGCATTCGGGAGTCTACGTTTGCGCATGCGTGGTCCTTTGGCGCCAGTGCCTGTGGGTGGACAAGCGCCACCCCTCAGCCAATCAGGACCATCCCTTTTCCAATATGGCGGCGCCCACTGGGCTCTCTCCCTGATGCGGTATAGCGATGTACAGGGCGCTGGCCCCGTCCCCACTCCCACCTGCTGTGCATGATCGAATTTTCCCTCTAAAATAAGCTATATTTATCTAAGTTTCCATGGCAACCAATACTTTCAGGGTTCGAAATGTTTTCTTTGCCAGAATAAGTTAGAAACAGATCTGGAATTTGTCCAATGAATTGGTGTTTGTAATTTTTGACCAATTCTGCCCAATTTTCTGCATTTTTTTTAAATTTACAAAATGTGTTGCTTAGGAAAGTGTTGCCATGGTGACAAATAAAGGAAAAGGCTAAGTGGTAAAGGACACAGGCCCGGCAGAACGGTCGTTCGTGGCTATGGGAGCCTGATAGGGATACCCCTAAGTGTTTAGGGATTTCCCTCAATATTAGGGACATTCTTTCACTATGCCGCATTCGGGAGTCTACGTTTGCGCATGCGTGGTCCTTTGGCGCCAGTGCCTGTGGGTGGACAAGCGCCACCCCTCAGCCAATCAGGACCATCCCTTTTCCAATATGGCGGCGCCCACTGGGCTCTCTCCCTGATGCGGTATAGCGATGTACAGGGCGCTGGCCCCGTCCCCACTCCCACCTGCTGTGCATGATCGAATTTTCCCTCTAAAATAAGCTATATTTATCTAAGTTTCCATGGCAACCAATACTTTCAGGGTTCGAAATGTTTTCTTTGCCAGAATAAGTTAGAAACAGATCTGGAATTTGTCCAATGAATTGGTGTTTGTAATTTTTGACCAATTCTGCCCAATTTTCTGCATTTTTTTTAAATTTACAAAATGTGTTGCTTAGGAAAGTGTTGCCATGGTGACAAATAAAGGAAAAGGCTAAGTGGTAAAGGACACAGGCCCGGCAGAACGGTCGTTCGTGGCTATGGGAGCCTGATAGGGATACCCCTAAGTGTTTAGGGATTTTCCTCAATATTAGGGACATTCTTTCACTATGCCGCATTCGGGAGTCTACGTTTGCGCATGCGTGGTCCTTTGGCGCCAG
>OW387146.1:29738330-29772782 GCA_936440205.1 Lepidonotus clava | reverse complement strand
TTTTCCTTTATTTGTCACCATGGCAACACTTTCCTAAGCAAGACATTTTGTAAATTTAAAAAAAAATGCAGAAAATTGGGCAGAATTGGTCAAAAATTACAAACACCAATTCATTGGACAAATTCCAGATCTGTTTCTAACTTATTCTGGCAAAGAAAACATTTCGAACCCTGAAAGTATTGGTTGCCATGGAAACTTAGATAAATGTAGCTTATTTTAGAGGGAAAATTCGATCATGCACAGCAGGTGGGAGTGGGGACGGGGCCACATCCCTGTACATCGCTATACCGCATCAGGGAGAGAGCCCAGTGGGCGCCGCCATATTGGAAAAGGGACGGTCCTGATTGGCTGAGGGGTGGCGCTTGTCCACCCACAGGCACTGGCGCCAAAGGACCACGCATGCGCAAACGTAGACTCCCGAATGCGGCATAGTGAAAGAATGTCCCTAATATTGAGGAAAATCCCTGAACACTTAGGGATATCCCTATCAGGCTCCCATAGCCACGAACGACCGTTCTGCCGGGCCTGTGTGCTTTACCACTTAGCCTTTTCCTTTATTTGTCACCATGGCAACACTTTCCTAAGCAAGACATTTTGTAAATTTAAAAAAAAATGCAGAAAATTGGGCAGAATTGGTCAAAAATTACAAACACCAATTCATTGGACAAATTCCAGATCTGTTTCTAACTTATTCTGGCAAAGAAAACATTTCGAACCCTGAAAGTATTGGTTGCCATGGAAACTTAGATAAATGTAGCTTATTTTAGAGGGAAAATTCGATCATGCACAGCAGGTGGGAGTGGGGACGGGGCCACATCCCTGTACATCGCTATACCGCATCAGGGAGAGAGCCCAGTGGGCGCCGCCATATTGGAAAAGGGACGGTCCTGATTGGCTGAGGGGTGGCGCTTGTCCACCCACAGGCACTGGCGCCAAAGGACCACGCATGCGCAAACGTAGACTCCCGAATGCGGCATAGTGAAAGAATGTCCCTAATATTGAGGAAAATCCCTGAACACTTAGGGATATCCCTATCAGGCTCCCATAGCCACGAACGACCGTTCTGCCGGGCCTGTGTGCTTTACCACTTAGCCTTTTCCTTTATTTGTCACCATGGCAACACTTTCCTAAGCAAGACATTTTGTAAATTTAAAAAAAAATGCAGAAAATTGGGCAGAATTGGTCAAAAATTACAAACACCAATTCATTGGACAAATTCCAGATCTGTTTCTAACTTATTCTGGCAAAGAAAACATTTCGAACCCTGAAAGTATTGGTTGCCATGGAAACTTAGATAAATGTAGCTTATTTTAGAGGGAAAATTCGATCATGCACAGCAGGTGGGAGTGGGGACGGGGCCACATCCCTGTACATCGCTATACCGCATCAGGGAGAGAGCCCAGTGGGCGCCGCCATATTGGAAAAGGGACGGTCCTGATTGGCTGAGGGGTGGCGCTTGTCCACCCACAGGCACTGGCGCCAAAGGACCACGCATGCGCAAACGTAGACTCCCGAATGCGGCATAGTGAAAGAATGTCCCTAATATTGAGGAAAATCCCTGAACACTTAGGGATATCCCTATCAGGCTCCCATAGCCACGAACGACCGTTCTGCCGGGCCTGTGTGCTTTACCACTTAGCCTTTTCCTTTATTTGTCACCATGGCAACACTTTCCTAAGCAAGACATTTTGTAAATTTAAAAAAAAATGCAGAAAATTGGGCAGAATTGGTCAAAAATTACAAACACCAATTCATTGGACAAATTCCAGATCTGTTTCTAACTTATTCTGGCAAAGAAAACATTTCGAACCCTGAAAGTATTGGTTGCCATGGAAACTTAGATAAATGTAGCTTATTTTAGAGGGAAAATTCGATCATGCACAGCAGGTGGGAGTGGGGACGGGGCCACATCCCTGTACATCGCTATACCGCATCAGGGAGAGAGCCCAGTGGGCGCCGCCATATTGGAAAAGGGACGGTCCTGATTGGCTGAGGGGTGGCGCTTGTCCACCCACAGGCACTGGCGCCAAAGGACCACGCATGCGCAAACGTAGACTCCCGAATGCGGCATAGTGAAAGAATGTCCCTAATATTGAGGAAAATCCCTGAACACTTAGGGATATCCCTATCAGGCTCCCATAGCCACGAACGACCGTTCTGCCGGGCCTGTGTGCTTTACCACTTAGCCTTTTCCTTTATTTGTCACCATGGCAACACTTTCCTAAGCAAGACATTTTGTAAATTTAAAAAAAAATGCAGAAAATTGGGCAGAATTGGTCAAAAATTACAAACACCAATTCATTGGACAAATTCCAGATCTGTTTCTAACTTATTCTGGCAAAGAAAACATTTCGAACCCTGAAAGTATTGGTTGCCATGGAAACTTAGATAAATGTAGCTTATTTTAGAGGGAAAATTCGATCATGCACAGCAGGTGGGAGTGGGGACGGGGCCACATCCCTGTACATCGCTATACCGCATCAGGGAGAGAGCCCAGTGGGCGCCGCCATATTGGAAAAGGGACGGTCCTGATTGGCTGAGGGGTGGCGCTTGTCCACCCACAGGCACTGGCGCCAAAGGACCACGCATGCGCAAACGTAGACTCCCGAATGCGGCATAGTGAAAGAATGTCCCTAATATTGAGGAAAATCCCTGAACACTTAGGGATATCCCTATCAGGCTCCCATAGCCACGAACGACCGTTCTGCCGGGCCTGTGTGCTTTACCACTTAGCCTTTTCCTTTATTTGTCACCATGGCAACACTTTCCTAAGCAAGACATTTTGTAAATTTAAAAAAAAATGCAGAAAATTGGGCAGAATTGGTCAAAAATTACAAACACCAATTCATTGGACAAATTCCAGATCTGTTTCTAACTTATTCTGGCAAAGAAAACATTTCGAACCCTGAAAGTATTGGTTGCCATGGAAACTTAGATAAATGTAGCTTATTTTAGAGGGAAAATTCGATCATGCACAGCAGGTGGGAGTGGGGACGGGGCCACATCCCTGTACATCGCTATACCGCATCAGGGAGAGAGCCCAGTGGGCGCCGCCATATTGGAAAAGGGACGGTCCTGATTGGCTGAGGGGTGGCGCTTGTCCACCCACAGGCACTGGCGCCAAAGGACCACGCATGCGCAAACGTAGACTCCCGAATGCGGCATAGTGAAAGAATGTCCCTAATATTGAGGAAAATCCCTGAACACTTAGGGATATCCCTATCAGGCTCCCATAGCCACGAACGACCGTTCTGCCGGGCCTGTGTGCTTTACCACTTAGCCTTTTCCTTTATTTGTCACCATGGCAACACTTTCCTAAGCAAGACATTTTGTAAATTTAAAAAAAAATGCAGAAAATTGGGCAGAATTGGTCAAAAATTACAAACACCAATTCATTGGACAAATTCCAGATCTGTTTCTAACTTATTCTGGCAAAGAAAACATTTCGAACCCTGAAAGTATTGGTTGCCATGGAAACTTAGATAAATGTAGCTTATTTTAGAGGGAAAATTCGATCATGCACAGCAGGTGGGAGTGGGGACGGGGCCACATCCCTGTACATCGCTATACCGCATCAGGGAGAGAGCCCAGTGGGCGCCGCCATATTGGAAAAGGGACGGTCCTGATTGGCTGAGGGGTGGCGCTTGTCCACCCACAGGCACTGGCGCCAAAGGACCACGCATGCGCAAACGTAGACTCCCGAATGCGGCATAGTGAAAGAATGTCCCTAATATTGAGGAAAATCCCTGAACACTTAGGGATATCCCTATCAGGCTCCCATAGCCACGAACGACCGTTCTGCCGGGCCTGTGTGCTTTACCACTTAGCCTTTTCCTTTATTTGTCACCATGGCAACACTTTCCTAAGCAAGACATTTTGTAAATTTAAAAAAAAATGCAGAAAATTGGGCAGAATTGGTCAAAAATTACAAACACCAATTCATTGGACAAATTCCAGATCTGTTTCTAACTTATTCTGGCAAAGAAAACATTTCGAACCCTGAAAGTATTGGTTGCCATGGAAACTTAGATAAATGTAGCTTATTTTAGAGGGAAAATTCGATCATGCACAGCAGGTGGGAGTGGGGACGGGGCCACATCCCTGTACATCGCTATACCGCATCAGGGAGAGAGCCCAGTGGGCGCCGCCATATTGGAAAAGGGACGGTCCTGATTGGCTGAGGGGTGGCGCTTGTCCACCCACAGGCACTGGCGCCAAAGGACCACGCATGCGCAAACGTAGACTCCCGAATGCGGCATAGTGAAAGAATGTCCCTAATATTGAGGAAAATCCCTGAACACTTAGGGATATCCCTATCAGGCTCCCATAGCCACGAACGACCGTTCTGCCGGGCCTGTGTGCTTTACCACTTAGCCTTTTCCTTTATTTGTCACCATGGCAACACTTTCCTAAGCAAGACATTTTGTAAATTTAAAAAAAAATGCAGAAAATTGGGCAGAATTGGTCAAAAATTACAAACACCAATTCATTGGACAAATTCCAGATCTGTTTCTAACTTATTCTGGCAAAGAAAACATTTCGAACCCTGAAAGTATTGGTTGCCATGGAAACTTAGATAAATGTAGCTTATTTTAGAGGGAAAATTCGATCATGCACAGCAGGTGGGAGTGGGGACGGGGCCACATCCCTGTACATCGCTATACCGCATCAGGGAGAGAGCCCAGTGGGCGCCGCCATATTGGAAAAGGGACGGTCCTGATTGGCTGAGGGGTGGCGCTTGTCCACCCACAGGCACTGGCGCCAAAGGACCACGCATGCGCAAACGTAGACTCCCGAATGCGGCATAGTGAAAGAATGTCCCTAATATTGAGGAAAATCCCTGAACACTTAGGGATATCCCTATCAGGCTCCCATAGCCACGAACGACCGTTCTGCCGGGCCTGTGTGCTTTACCACTTAGCCTTTTCCTTTATTTGTCACCATGGCAACACTTTCCTAAGCAAGACATTTTGTAAATTTAAAAAAAAATGCAGAAAATTGGGCAGAATTGGTCAAAAATTACAAACACCAATTCATTGGACAAATTCCAGATCTGTTTCTAACTTATTCTGGCAAAGAAAACATTTCGAACCCTGAAAGTATTGGTTGCCATGGAAACTTAGATAAATGTAGCTTATTTTAGAGGGAAAATTCGATCATGCACAGCAGGTGGGAGTGGGGACGGGGCCACATCCCTGTACATCGCTATACCGCATCAGGGAGAGAGCCCAGTGGGCGCCGCCATATTGGAAAAGGGACGGTCCTGATTGGCTGAGGGGTGGCGCTTGTCCACCCACAGGCACTGGCGCCAAAGGACCACGCATGCGCAAACGTAGACTCCCGAATGCGGCATAGTGAAAGAATGTCCCTAATATTGAGGAAAATCCCTGAACACTTAGGGATATCCCTATCAGGCTCCCATAGCCACGAACGACCGTTCTGCCGGGCCTGTGTGCTTTACCACTTAGCCTTTTCCTTTATTTGTCACCATGGCAACACTTTCCTAAGCAAGACATTTTGTAAATTTAAAAAAAAATGCAGAAAATTGGGCAGAATTGGTCAAAAATTACAAACACCAATTCATTGGACAAATTCCAGATCTGTTTCTAACTTATTCTGGCAAAGAAAACATTTCGAACCCTGAAAGTATTGGTTGCCATGGAAACTTAGATAAATGTAGCTTATTTTAGAGGGAAAATTCGATCATGCACAGCAGGTGGGAGTGGGGACGGGGCCACATCCCTGTACATCGCTATACCGCATCAGGGAGAGAGCCCAGTGGGCGCCGCCATATTGGAAAAGGGACGGTCCTGATTGGCTGAGGGGTGGCGCTTGTCCACCCACAGGCACTGGCGCCAAAGGACCACGCATGCGCAAACGTAGACTCCCGAATGCGGCATAGTGAAAGAATGTCCCTAATATTGAGGAAAATCCCTGAACACTTAGGGATATCCCTATCAGGCTCCCATAGCCACGAACGACCGTTCTGCCGGGCCTGTGTGCTTTACCACTTAGCCTTTTCCTTTATTTGTCACCATGGCAACACTTTCCTAAGCAAGACATTTTGTAAATTTAAAAAAAAATGCAGAAAATTGGGCAGAATTGGTCAAAAATTACAAACACCAATTCATTGGACAAATTCCAGATCTGTTTCTAACTTATTCTGGCAAAGAAAACATTTCGAACCCTGAAAGTATTGGTTGCCATGGAAACTTAGATAAATGTAGCTTATTTTAGAGGGAAAATTCGATCATGCACAGCAGGTGGGAGTGGGGACGGGGCCACATCCCTGTACATCGCTATACCGCATCAGGGAGAGAGCCCAGTGGGCGCCGCCATATTGGAAAAGGGACGGTCCTGATTGGCTGAGGGGTGGCGCTTGTCCACCCACAGGCACTGGCGCCAAAGGACCACGCATGCGCAAACGTAGACTCCCGAATGCGGCATAGTGAAAGAATGTCCCTAATATTGAGGAAAATCCCTGAACACTTAGGGATATCCCTATCAGGCTCCCATAGCCACGAACGACCGTTCTGCCGGGCCTGTGTGCTTTACCACTTAGCCTTTTCCTTTATTTGTCACCATGGCAACACTTTCCTAAGCAAGACATTTTGTAAATTTAAAAAAAAATGCAGAAAATTGGGCAGAATTGGTCAAAAATTACAAACACCAATTCATTGGACAAATTCCAGATCTGTTTCTAACTTATTCTGGCAAAGAAAACATTTCGAACCCTGAAAGTATTGGTTGCCATGGAAACTTAGATAAATGTAGCTTATTTTAGAGGGAAAATTCGATCATGCACAGCAGGTGGGAGTGGGGACGGGGCCACATCCCTGTACATCGCTATACCGCATCAGGGAGAGAGCCCAGTGGGCGCCGCCATATTGGAAAAGGGACGGTCCTGATTGGCTGAGGGGTGGCGCTTGTCCACCCACAGGCACTGGCGCCAAAGGACCACGCATGCGCAAACGTAGACTCCCGAATGCGGCATAGTGAAAGAATGTCCCTAATATTGAGGAAAATCCCTGAACACTTAGGGATATCCCTATCAGGCTCCCATAGCCACGAACGACCGTTCTGCCGGGCCTGTGTGCTTTACCACTTAGCCTTTTCCTTTATTTGTCACCATGGCAACACTTTCCTAAGCAAGACATTTTGTAAATTTAAAAAAAAATGCAGAAAATTGGGCAGAATTGGTCAAAAATTACAAACACCAATTCATTGGACAAATTCCAGATCTGTTTCTAACTTATTCTGGCAAAGAAAACATTTCGAACCCTGAAAGTATTGGTTGCCATGGAAACTTAGATAAATGTAGCTTATTTTAGAGGGAAAATTCGATCATGCACAGCAGGTGGGAGTGGGGACGGGGCCACATCCCTGTACATCGCTATACCGCATCAGGGAGAGAGCCCAGTGGGCGCCGCCATATTGGAAAAGGGACGGTCCTGATTGGCTGAGGGGTGGCGCTTGTCCACCCACAGGCACTGGCGCCAAAGGACCACGCATGCGCAAACGTAGACTCCCGAATGCGGCATAGTGAAAGAATGTCCCTAATATTGAGGAAAATCCCTGAACACTTAGGGATATCCCTATCAGGCTCCCATAGCCACGAACGACCGTTCTGCCGGGCCTGTGTCCTTTAATCCATGCACCGGAGGGTGCACAAGGGCCCCCAGCGAGGTCACACAAGGGGCCGTCCCTGAATGACGTCATGCACAGCAGGTGGGCGGGAGGGCGGGGCCAGCTCCCTGTACATTGCTATAGTGAAAAGCCTTCCCTAATATTTGGGGAAATCCCTAGACACTTAGGGATGTCAGGTATTCTCAAAAATTCTAACAGTCAGATACCTGACTGTATGATATACAAATCAAATCAGGAATAGTTGGGGAGCATCCTGAATTTTTCCTTTATTTTTGACTAGATTTTTCATTCTAATATGGACCAACCACAGCCCAGCAAAGTATTGACTGCAGTCCAGAAAGGTATATGACACTACAGATGGCGCCACATTTAGTTCTCTGAGACCTACACGGTCTGGCGAGTTCCGAGCAAGGAAGGAGGGAAAAATCAATAGGAGGGTCCAGCGGTAGCCTATTGCATGCCCGGATTGCATGGCCGCCTCCTGTTCTGTAAGCACAGTGGGACGCACTGTGACTCGAAAGTCTAGGTCCAGCGGCCGCTCGGCGGTAACAAACTGCACTCAGCGCCACCAAGCGGGGATCAGGCAGCACCCTGAACGTCTGGAATTGTCGCCCATGATGCCACGATGGCAGAACAAGGTCAGAGCAACAGAAAACCTGGGACTGGAGACTACTGTTCAGCTGGAGGATGTTCAAACAATCGCAGGGATAATGATAATCTATCGTTTTTCCATTTCCCAACCAAAGATCCAGAGAGGTAGCCGACTGCTGCTCTGTTTACACTTGACAGATCAGTGACTTGAGTGACAGCGGCGAAAGCAGCTGTACCTGTGGGTTTCTTGCCAACTCACATATGTGAAACACCATCGAAATATAAAAAAAGAAGCGTACTTTTCCCGAAAACACTTATGATTAGGCCTACCAACTGTCATGAATGATTGCCATGCATAAGTTACACTTGCAAAACGGCCCGCACCTAACGACGTCGCCCCCCCCCCCCCCCCAAACTCCCCTGCCACTCGCTCACTGTTACACAGGGCTGCCAAGTGTCCCGATTTTCCCAGGACAGTCCTGCTTTTCTGAGGTTGTCCCTTGCATCCCGTTAAAGTACAAAATGTTCCGAAATTTAGACATAAATAATAACATATGAACTATTGAAAAACTGGGTAAATTTTGCTTTAAATTGCATGTTTTGCACAACATAAATCCAAAAATGTCCCTATCCGTCCCTGGGCAGAATCCCCACAACCCCATCCAATAATTTTGTGTCTACAATAAACGGGAATTTTCCAATTCTTTGAAGTGCAGGGATTTACCTTTACATAGAGTTTCTAGTACCGGCTACTAGTAAAACTCCTGTCGGGCTAGTGCAATTTGTTAGCAACTAGCCCGGTGGGCCAGTGAAACTGAAAATCTTTGAAATTGCAAATATTGACTTGATATGGACTGGTTAAAGTTTGATCCGGGCTAGTGAAAAAACAGGACCACTAGCCCGGTGGACTAGTGGAAAACCCCTGAAGTGGCTCATGGAAATTCTTTAGTTATTCCAGCTACATGAGGTTGATAACATAGGCTAATTATCGGAAAGTTTTATTAGTCTACATATTATAAGAGAGGAAAACAGTTTGTCCCGATTTTTTTGGCATCCAGGGTTGGCAGGCCTTCAGATATAAAGCACGACATATCATCATTCTTCACAATCGAAAATACCCCCTTCCCACTGACTTTTATTACCAAAAGAAATTTACCCTTTTTTCTTCAAAAACGCTGATTCTTTATGTCAATAAACTATGGCCCTAGACCCTTAAATTTGACACAGTGAAATGGCCATTTATTAAAATCGACATGCGACATGAGGCTTGGTGACATGAGTGAAAAACATCTACGACAAAACATACTTTTTTCTTAAATTTGACATGTGACTTTGCAGCATATTAGAGGTGACATGGACAGTAATGTGACAGGTGACATGGCCATTTCTGAAGTTCGACATGTGACATACAGACCCCCCCTAAACTACTTTTTTTTCCAGGAAAAAACGGGAAAAGCCCCCTTGTTTTCATATCACAAAATCCCCATTGGGCTCGGCCGTAGGGGGCCATCTGTGAAAAATCGTGGGCTTTTTAATGTATTTTATCTAGCTTCTGTGAGTTTTAATGCGGATATGGCCGCCTCCAAGTTCACCTGATGCGGGAATTAAAATCATGATGCGGGAATCCTGCATCCCACAGGACCAAGGAGAACCCTGCTTATAACCTAGCTGACTAGGAGAATTAAGGGAAATACGTTTTCAAACAACACTAACATTCATTGGATTTTATAGAATCACACTTGATTAAAAAAACGTTGCTATCTCCACATCAAATTGTATATGCACAAAGGGAACCTCCATGAATAATGTCTCCCACGGTTACAGAATGTCCAACAGAAAGCTGTAAAACGTCATACATAATAACTGTCACAGATAGAGCAGAGGTCTTAATCCTCTTATTGTCCTCCAATATAATCAGGACGTTATGGTTGAATACATTTGAGGGTTTCATGATGATCTGTAAATATTTATGTATTCTCACAGCAAAAAACATGCCCTGACGTTCCTATTACGTGGAAATTTAGTGGGATTCTTACGAATCATATTTTCTCAAATAAAAGAGTAAAATACCATTCAATATATATATAAACAAATCTAATGGCTGAAAATATTACAGGTATTAGTTTGGGTCAATACATCATCGTATTGACATCAGCGATGCAATTTTTTAATATTTAGAAAATAGACCCATCCGTGAAGCCCAGTATGCATCATCCAATTGCTAGAAATAAAACTCCCATTTTGGAAGCTCCAAACTGGGAGCTCTGCCGTTTTTGTAGATTTTTTCAATTTTCATCTGCATACCTGCTGTTTGTCCTGACCCAATCGGGACAGTCATGACTTTTAGCCCTTGTCCCGAGTCCCAAATGAGGACATGTAAAGTGTTTGTGCCAATTTTTTAAAAGGTGTCTCGAAATTTTATTGCAGAGAATGTAATTTGATTTTTTGTATAAGTATATTGGACATAATGCTATAAGAGGCAGTTTTTAACTTCCTTCTCAAAAAAGGTACGGATTGCAAATGGCCGCTTTCAATCTCCAAGCAGATTCTAAGTCTACAGTGGGAATATAGGAGAAGGCAATGCAAGGGCGAGGACATTGTAATTTGTAATCATAACTTTTCTGTCCCTTTTAAATCAAAGTAACATTCCAAGTCTTGAGCATGTCAGAACAAGGTAAAATAAAACACAGAAAATATTCCATGAAATTATGTGAAAGGTACCCTTTTAAACATTCTGATTTTTATTACCGTGGCCACATTTCTTCTGAACATGTTTTAATGATTCAGTGATCCTCTCTTATCTACAGAAGGGCACAAGGTACAATATTTCTGATATAGAGAAAAACATGTCTCAAAGGTAGAAAGGGATCTTAGGGCCTCTTATATATTTCAGTGAAATTTCAGCACCTTTTAATTTTGATGTTTGTGTATCTATAAATATCGGAGAGTGGTCAATCATAAAACTAGTTCCAAATTTAAGCACAACAGGTTTCTGCCCTTGGTCTTGATCCTCCTGGAATCTGTCTGCATTATGAATTGCTTGTGATTTCCCATGCTACAGTCAATTTTGTAAGAGAATTACATATTCTACATTAATTTATCGGCAGATGCAAACGCTGGGTCATCAATTCTCGCCGTAAAGATCTTGATGGAATGCCGTTCGACAAGCTCAAGTATCACAAAGTCTGTGGTGATCACTTTGAAGACCACATGTTCATGAACCCTAATGGTAAGATTTATGCTGATTGATGACATGGTCTGAACACTGATTCATCTAGTACTTATCATAAAGTAGTCAGATAAATTTGTCGAACATGTAATGTTTGAAATTGCAAATATTTTTATAATAAAGTTCACTTGTGTAATAATTCCAATGAACAAAAGGGGAAATGAATAACTACATTAACAAAGTACCTGGTATTATTTTAAAAATAGTATAGATCCAAATGGTTTTGTTGTATCTGCTGGATTCTTTTAGAAAAGAGAGCTCTCGTGCGGACTGCCATTCCGACATTGTTTAATGTCCCACATCCCTCTCCACGTGATGTTCCCCTTCGACCATTGCCAACAAGAAGAAAGATCGATACGGATTTTATTACTCCTCAGAAAAGACCTAAGATTGGTAAATTAGGTTTAAATCATGGATTGGTTGCTGTTCATTTTCATTCACTATTTACCTGTTAGCAAGCTGCACCTGTCAACATTAGGTACATAAAAGTTCTAACAAGGCCAGTTTTTAACTTCCTTCTCAAAAAAGATTCGCTCGTTCAATCTCCACAGTAGACAAAGTATTCGCCTCTGGATATTCCCATTCCAGAGACGAACAGAACCCTGTCAAAAAAGCAGGAGTAAAACTTGCGTTGCAACGGGCTGCAACTGCGTTGCAACGGGTTGGAGCAAATGGAAGATAATAGGCGCCATGTTTGAATTTGAGATCGATTCAAGAGTTTAACACTCTCATTCTAGATATCTGAACTTAAAACTTTATTCAAAGTTGGTGCCCCGCCATTATTTTTTGGTTTCTAAGATTTAGCAACCCAAAATTCAGGTGATAAACCCCTAATACCAGTGCCCCACTCCTACTACAGATTTGAATCGGGGTTGCAGGCATGCCCTCCGTAGCGGACATAGGGAGCAGGGAGGGGATGCGTCGCAGGCTATCTCCACAGCTGATTCTTGGTCAATAGTGGAGATAAAGGGGAAGGCAATGCGTGGAGATCGTCAGTTCCGGTGTCAGAACATGATGCCGCTCATGACTTTAGGCACATACTCCCCAGTCGCGTCGCATAACACGGGATAACTGTGTTATCCGACACGATGGTGCAGTATGCTTTAGGCATCAACCTTTCCCACTCGTCGTCTGCTCACTCCCTGGCTGAGTTTGTGCTGAAATCGGAAACTGGCCAGTGTGTTTAGGCATGATGTGCTGTTCATGACATGAGTTTACACGGGCAGGCACGGATCTAGGGGGGATGGGGGGGGGGGGGGGCGTGTCAACTGTGCACCCTCCCTATTTGTGGCCAAATCTTACTTTTTTTTCATGAAAACGAGGCCCCACTGTTGCCGCCCCACTGGCAAGCGCCAGAGGCGCTTGTTAATTCATATAAAGTCATTATTTTTTTGAGTCATCTTTTATATCAATTAAACTATACAAGATAAATCTTACATAAATTATGTATGTGATGTCATAGGTGTCCTTACTCGTCCTTCTTTTGCAGTTTATTATAATTTTAAGTAGATCCTAAAATAATATCATGCCTTGAAAAGGAAAGTCTTTTGTTGCGTCCATGTAGAAAAAAACACAAGTAAGCTTTATTTCCTTTATTTTTTCTGCATCACCAATATTCATTCGGGCTATAATTCTGCCACCACAGTTATTATACTTTGCTTACAACTCTTGGTTTCTGGGTTCGACTCCCAGGCTGGCCAAATAACATGTTTGAATAACATGTTCATTACTAACAAATATGGTGCACTGGGACAAATCGGTCAGTGTCCCACCAGGAGATGTAAGTAAATAAAATGACTTCTTGAGCAAAATAAGCATTAGAAAACAGCATAATTTCATATATGTTAATACAGGGATGTAAGTTTTCAGATTTTAATCTGATTTCAGATTTTTTCACATCCTCACTCAAATAATGATTTTCAAACTGAATTCATTACATGACGTTTTATGGCATTCTAAAGTTTATTCTAAATTTTCTCTGGGGTTTTAGATTGTTTCATTAACCCTGACTTACATCCCTGTATGTACATCACTTAAAAATCTACGAATTCAGTCCTCCATTTCAAAAATTCAAGGAGATGGCTTCAAGTTCATGAGAAGAAACGGTTAATACAAAAAATGATATCTGTAAGACCAAAGAATTATGAATCAAAGCACATGTTCTCATGTGTCTTGATGGTAGGTACTTCAATGCTTGCTTCCTACTATTTAAATGGCAGATGACAAGGCAACACCAACCCAAGACCTGGAACAAACTCCTCAGTTACTACCAAAAACTCCAGGCAGAAGTGCTCAAGATGAAACACCAAGGAAAAAGAAGTTGAAGAGGGACCTGCAGAAGTACAAAACCCGCTGGTCGAGAATTAAAAGTGAAGAGAAAAAGAAAAAGAAATGTTCCAACAGTCGACAAAAGAAGGAAACAAAGAAACGTCAGAAGAAACTTACACCATCAAAACAAAAGCTGCTTCGCCTATTGGATAAGCATGTAAAAGAGCCAGCCTTGGAAGTAATCAAGACTCACATAATCATGGATACGAGGAAAAAGCAAGGATACCGCTGGAATGCAGCCAACAAAGCCCTTGCCCTCTCTTTGTACCACACATCACCAAAGTGTTATAGATTGTTTCGTAAAATCTTCCTCTTGCCTTCTCCGTCAACTCTGAAGCGATCTGTTTGCAATCTGAATGTGAATCCAGGCTTCAATACTGCAGTATTTCAGGCATTAGAGAAAAAGAGCAAGTCAATGGCTGAACATGAAAAACTGTGTCATTCTGTTCGATGATATTTCCCTAAAAGAAGGACTATCTTATGATGCTTCCATGGATAGGGTTGAAGGATATGAAGACCTAGGACTAAGTGGACGAAGCAAGAAGATTGCAAATCATGCAATGGTTGTAATGGTAAGAGGTGTGACAGGGAAATGGAAACAGCCGCTCGGTTATTTCCTGACAGCTAGTACAATGAAAGCAGCAGACATGAAAGATGTGATCCTCACTAGTATAGACAAACTGTACAGCATTGGACTTATCCCATCACTGATGATCTGTGATCAGGGCTCAAATAACCGGTCAATGTGTGAGAAATTATTCAAAGTTTCACCAACCAATCCCTCTTTTGAGCACAATGGCCATACCATCATTTGTATGTACGATCCACCTCATCTCTTGAAAAATGTACGCAACAATCTCAGGAAAACAGGTTACACAGTAGATGGCCACGAGATTTCTTGGGATCATATCTCTTCCTTCTACTACAAAGACATAACCAATGGACAACTCAGATATGCCCCCTCACTCACTGAGAGGCATATCAACCTACCACCATTTGCTACTTTGCGTGTTGGGCTGGCCACTCAAGTCTTCTCACACTCTGTTGCGGTTGGTATTATGGCCATGACGAAATCTGGTGACCTAAACCCAGAAGCAATACACACTGTAGAATTCCTGGAGAGATTTGACCGATTATTCAACTGCTTCAACAGCCACAGGCTCAGATCAAAGGTCCAGATGAAACATGCAATCACCATCAAAAGCAGCCATGCCGAGTTTCTAAAAGATAGCCTCATTTGGTTGGACAAGATTGACTTTAAAGAAGGGGGTAGACTACCATGCATTGAAGGATGGAAGATGACAATCAATGCTGTGTTGTTGCTTTGGAAGAAGATGCAGGACTATCAAGTGAAAGTCTTGTTAACTGGCCGGAAAATCTGTTTTCCATCATCAGGGGTAAAGGCCGATTCAGAGACAGCCCTGATCCACGGGAATTCCAGGGAGCATTGCGTCAAGTTCTTGTGGATGCTATTATGTCAAAATCTACTGCTTCCAACTGCAAAGAGGATATATTGATTCATTTCTTCTCTCTCTGAAGACATTGAAGATGACTCCAGACATGGCTCAACCAACACCAGATACAGTTGTCATTCTAACATCAGTGATTGAATTGACTTCTGTCTTTGGAGAACTTGAAACATCTTCTGACAAAGACAAGAACGTCATCTTCTACATTGCAGGCTATGTGGCAAAGAAAATCTTGAAAAAGTTGCCTGGATGTGAGGAGCATTTAAGGAACACAAACGCTGACGCAGTGGAAGGTGACACCATGTTTCTCAACTTGAAGCGCTATGAGGGCATCTCTGATAAAACAAAGGGACTTGTTGAACCAACCAGAGAACTTGTTGACATCATTCAGGTACTGGAGACCAAGTACAGGGAGATGATTGAGGGCATCATGCACATGGACAAACTCTGCATTCGATTGGGTGCTGCTCTCTCCGAGAAGATAAAGACTTCCTGCGGTCAATGCACTGGGATGATTGTGAAACTGTTTCTGATGATAAGACTGCACCACACTCTGAAGATTATCAACACTTATTACAAGCATGCAAAGGGAAAAAAGAGCAGAAAAGAAGCTAAATTCAAGCGTCAATAAACCAAGGACACCTTTTTCAAAGGGCCTTAAGCAAGTTGATCATCACTTCTCAGCCTCATTAGCATAGGCAGCCATCCTTCACGACCATTTCTGCGCATGCGTTGCTCGCACTTAGGATGAACTTGATTGTCAGCTATTGCTCTAGTGAGGTAGTGAGAGTGCTGAGCTTTGATTAAAGCCAGCTTGTTGATGTTGGGTAGAGGGGAAAGGGGAGTTGCAACTTACGACCAAGGAACTGTTCTAGTAAGATGGCTGTGCTTCCAGATTGCAATTTTGTAGAGGGGATAGGGCAATACACCTTTGAGATAATTATGACCAAGGAACTGCTCTAGTGATAGGGCTGTGCTTTGATTAAAGCCAGCTTGCCATCAAAGAGGGGAAATGGCAATACACCTGTGAGATAATTATGACCAAGGAACTGCTCTAGCGATATTGGTGCTGTGCTTTGATTAAAGCCAGCTTGCCATCAAAGAGGGGAAATGGCAATACACCAGTGAGATAATTATGACCAAGGAACTGCTCTAGTGATATTGGTGCTGTGCTTTGATTAAAGCCAGCTTGCCATCAAAGAGGGGAAATGGCAATACACCTGTGAGATAATTATGACCAAGGAACTGCTCTAGCGATATTGGTGCTGTGCTTTGATTAAAGCCAGCTTGCCATCAAAGAGGGGAAATGGCAATCCACCTGTGAGATAATTATGACCAAGGAACTGCTCTAGCGATATTGGTGCTGTGCTTTGATTAAAGCCAGCTTGCCATCAAAGAGGGGAAATGGCAATACACCTGTGAGATAATTATGACCAAGGAACTGCTCTAGCGATATTGGTGCTGTGCTTTGATTAAAGCCAGCTTGCCATCAAAGAGGGGAAATGGCAATCCACCTGTGAGATAATTATGACCAAGGAACTGCTCTAGCGATATTGGTGCTGTGCTTTGATTAAAGCCAGCTTGCCATCAAAGAGGGGAAATGGCAATACACCAGTGAGATAATTATGACCAAGGAACTGCTCTAGTGATATTGGTGCTGTGCTTTGATTAAAGCCAGCTTGCCATCAAAGAGGGGAAATGGCAATACACCTGTGAGATAATTATGACCAAGGAACTGCTCTAGCGATATTGGTGCTGTGCTTTGATTAAAGCCAGCTTGCCATCAAAGAGGGGAAATGGCAATCCACCTGTGAGATAATTATGACCAAGGAACTGCTCTAGCGATATTGGTGCTGTGCTTTGATTAAAGCCAGCTTGCCATCAAAGAGGGGAAATGGCAATCCACCTGTGAGATAATTATGACCAAGGAACTGCTCTAGCGATATTGGTGCTGTGCTTTGATTAAAGCCAGCTTGCCATCAAAGAGGGGAAATGGCAATCCACCTGTGAGATAATTATGACCAAGGAACTGCTCTAGCGATATTGGTGCTGTGCTTTGATTAATGCCAGCTTGACATTGAGTAGAGGGAAAGGGCAATGCAACTTTGAGACGACACCTTCCAACCTAGGAGCTATCCTAGTGATATATTACTGTCAATACTGTGCTTTGATTAAAGCCAAATTGAGGATCAGTAGAAGAGAAAGGGCAGCTGTCCTTGCTTTTATGAGAGCTGATCAAAATTTAATGTTTTGCCCTAGTTTTAAACCTATTTGAAGATTTGAAGTACTCCTAAATGAGTACTATCTAAATGAGTACTTTGAATGATTTGAACACAAGATTCCTACTTCATTTGAAGAAATGTTTATTGCCAATTATAAATCTAGGCATCAACATGTAGGGAATTCTATCATCATCCCTTTCTTTTTTATACCTCTAATGAAATAAAATATTTCAAGGTAAATCAAGCTGATATTATAACAAAGACTTGTTACTTTCTGGAAAAGATTATTGCAAGAAAACCTTACTTTTCTTTAGAAAATTAGATTTATTCGTAATGTATTGAGATAAAGAAAGCTTCTGGAAATAGAATTGTGCCTACTTGCTTGATACTATTAGGATGAGGAAGGCAATACAATTAATTTACTCTCAGATGTGGTAAGCGTCCAGCTTCCTAATGGATACCAAAAATAATTTATAGATAAATGAAATATTTGTAATGTACATTAAACCAACAATCAGTTTTCATCAACTTCCTACAAGAACTTTTCAGAATTACACATCAAAAACTTTGAAAATCATATTTTCTACCAACATTTTAAATTTTCCATTTGATGATATTTACTTTAGTAGAATTTCAGAATAACCATTAATACTTCTTAAAGTAATATATGTTTTCTGCCTTTTAATCAGTAATGATAAATACTTAGAAAACCTATAAACATAAAGTATCTGCATGTTAGAATAAAAGGAGACACATAAACTGGATGTCAAACATAATTTTTATTGAAGTTTTCAGCATACAGAGTTAAAAGGCAAGATTACAGCACCTGACACAGTTGATATGCTCAATTTGATATGACTACAAGATTATCCTGATTTGACAAATACTTAGAACAAACTGTTATGATAAGGTGCTTTCCACACAAAATATCTTGGTCACATGTATATAAACCATTCTCTTTCAATGAATCACTCAGTTTTCTAACATCTTTACTCAGTATTTGTTCAGTTTGTTGAGGTTATTCTTTATGCTGAGTTCAAACTCTCTTGCCCAATAGTCCACAACCTTCGTGGTCAGATGGATCCCATCTTCTTCCAACCGATTGTACCAATGCCTGAATTTGCCGTTGCCTGAACACCTATGTACAGCTGATACTATCCAAGGTGTATGGAGATGATTTGAGTCATTAACATTTGTGATAAATGTACTAATCCTTAGGATAGCACCATCAAGGAGGTCTTGATCTGCATGCTTCTGAGGCATATTTTTCCATCCATTTGCTCTGTTAAGGTCGACTCCGGTGATCGGACATATAACCACTGGAGTTGGGTAAAAGTCTCTAAGCATATGGTCAACATCCTCCACAATGTTCTTAACATGGTCCACAAGTTCTGTTTCTGTTTTCTGTGGGATGGTGACGGCCTTAGTAATAAAATCCAGAGCAAATCCCTCCACAGAGATAGATTAACTTGCATCGTTTCTCATACATAATGTTTTCCACCATACCCTCCAACTCATAGACGTCCGCACTAGGGTATACATCTACTTTCAAAAGATGGCCTGCTGGTTGCTTGATTTGGTCTTGGAGATGACGCCCACAAGAGTCACAAATGATAGAGATCTTCCTCATCACTGATTTGAAGATTATTGCCTATATAAAGAAAAAAAGAGTACATTGGAAAGTATGCTTTAATCACTTTAGTACTATTTTAGACACAAATAGAAAATTGGAAATCACATTCTCTCCATCAAAATTATGGTTCATAGTAGTGTTTGTGAAAAGCTTCAAAATATCGGACATGTCTGACAGCTTACACCCTATATCCAACTATTAAGCAAAAACATCGGACATTTTGTCTGACATAATTGTAATAGGAATCATCCAAATAATTACCCACGTTTTCTCCAGGGATATTCCCAGAAAAATATTTTGAGTATCAAAAGCTCATATATTAATTAGGTTCTTCAGAAGGAAATGTGATGGAAATACCATTAGTGTCCAAAATTAAGGGTGCGCCCTGGACCCTTCGTGGATGATTTTACTGTTGGGTGCAATGTTTTTCTTGGTTGTGCACCCGATAGTACCGTACCTTTTGACATGAAATGTCAGACAGTGTAGCTTAATGTCCGAAAGAAAGCTGAAAAATGTCAGACATAATGTGTGATGCTTTGATATGGTTGTGACATAAACTGGTTCATATTGAAATGAGTGAAGTAGTGATTACATGCTGCATAAATATTGTTTCCCTATATTCTTTGAACCATTGCCATTACCATATAACAAATTGTTTAAATATCACCTAAAAACAAAATTGAAAAGTGGGGTGGCGAGCAGTAAAAAGTGGAACTTTTCAATATTTTCATACTATTTCAACGTTTTTTTATATTAAATTTTGGAAGGGAAAGGTGGAAGTTTCAGAAAGATTTCTTTACCAGTTACTCATAGTTCTTTAACTATAATATGATTTAATACTTTAGCACTTTGCTGAGATAGTCCTTTATACTAAATAAGTCTTTTGATCAACAAAGTCTTTTCTTACTAATACTTGTTACCATAAACAAACACGTCAAATAAGCAAAAGCTAGAGAAAGTGGTTGACTACCACTTCTCAGAATAGGAGTTCTGGCATTATTCTGGCCAAGGTGAGTCTCCTATTTTCTAACACTCTTTGGAGCTTGATGTGGTCTACTGTTGTCTGGTAGAACAGCAGACGGTCGCTGGATCGCTGGTAGGTCAGCAGGTGGTAGCTGAACCGGCTCCGTAGATCTCTGGAGTTCAGCAGACGTCACAGGTGGAATACCCATGACCATTGGCTGCTGAAGTGGCAGTCTTGGCCGAAGGTAGCGAGGCAGTGGATCCACCTCGGCTGAAGTAGCAGGCAGTGGCTGAACTGATGGTGGCTCAGCACGTAGTTCAGCAGGCGGTGGCTGAACTGGTGGCTGAACTGATGGCTGCTCAGCACGTAGTTCAGCGGGCGGTGGCCAAACTTGGGGTAGTCTAGCAGGTAGTCGCTGAACCTGCTCTGTCGTTTCCCCTGGTTCTGTCACAGGTTGGTCACCCATGACTGTTGACTGATGGCTTGGCAGGTGCTCGAGCAGTGGCACCTCAGCTGGCACTGTAGGTATTGGGGTCTCGTCCCCACTACCATCGAGCAGTTCGGCGGTGTGTGGCCCACTCTCAGAGAGACCAGTAGTATAGGGATAGCTCGAGTTCAAACTGAACTCGAGCTACTTTTTTGACCCCCTACCTCCAGAAAGCAGCTCGAGTTCAAACTGAACTTGAGCTACTTTTTTGACCCCCTACCTCCAGAAAGCAGCTCGAGTTCAAACTGAACTCGAGCTACTTTTTTGACCCCCTACCTCCAGAAAGCAGCTCGAGTTCAAACTGAACTTGTCGGTGTCAGCCTAAAGTCTCAGAGTCTCTGACTCCATCGGATTGTCACCACGGCAACCAGGCTGTGGTGCCGGGACACCAGCCCAGTGGGCCCGGGGAAATCCCAGGGCCTGGGTCTGGTATGGGATGGAGAAGAGGGGTGAGGTGTAGGGGGTAAGGGGTTGACTGAGACCAGCTGTGGCTAAGGTAGGAGTAGTCTAGGTATCCTACGTTCAGAAAGTAGCTCGAGTTCAAACTTTCTGAAGACATTTTACAAGCGAGTAGACATTTTTAGAAAGAAGCAGCAAACCGTTTTTAGAGTTAGAAAGTTAATGTTGCGTAGGTGTTTCTATTTAAAGTATAATACTTAAGTTAACGTAAGATGCTGTTATTAGTATTTACGTTAACGTTGTTGAGGTCGATAGCTAACTTTAAGGCTTTTCTTGTAAGCTTATCATGCTGGAAGTGTTGTTTGACTTCACTTGTTTTTTCGTTACAATTTATGAGTTATTAGTTCTAATTATTATTCGTATATTTAGAATTACCGATAATGTTTTAGTCTTTTCATTTATGTGAATTGTTTAATGATAAGTAAAGATGATTGCATATAGCGTTTTGGTTTTGAAGTTTTTGATATGTATATTACCGCTATTTTTACTTGATTTATGCGAGCAGATGTAATCTAGATAACTTGGTTTGTTATTTTCTTATGTTCATGTGGCGTACGTGCCATGCTAAAGCAAGGTCTTGAGAAAGGTTATGTTCTGACGTCTGTAAGTACTGCACATGTGGTGAGATAATTTTTTTTATTGTGAGAATCTGGTTCTTGACTGTTTCTAGAAATGTTTATTAGATCAGCCTGTTTGCGCGAATTGAGGAGTGTGGTGCGTTCTTATTTCATTATTCGTATTATTAATGTTCTTGAGATAAGCGTGAGAATGAAGTTTGTTAAGTTAACAGATTGAGCTTTTACTCCGAAGAGGACATCGTCATGTTCTGCAGGATTAGACTTGTTTAGTGCGTATGATTATGTAATTCATCCAAAAGATAAGGTTTTAGTTTTAACTGATATTCAAATTGAATTTCCTTCAGAATGTTATGGTCGTATAGCACCTCGTTCAGGTCTTGCATGGAAGCATTTTATTGATGTTGGTGCAGGTGTTATAGATCAGGATTATAGAGGAAATATAAAAGTTTTGTTATTCAATTTTGGTGATAGTGAATATCGAATTTCTAGAGGAGATAGAGTTGCTCAACTCATAATAGAACGGATATTTATTGTAGAATTGGAAGAAGTTTTGAGTATAGATAGTAGTTTCCATTCTAGTTTAGGGTTTGGTTCTTCTGGTTATTAGTATGGATTTAGATTGTGATGATTTGCTTATAACAGACATTGTAGATGATGAATTTGTTGAAAGTTTTGATAGTGATTTAGTTACTTTTACAGAAAATATTTTAGATAATAATGTTAAGTTTGAAGGATTTTTGAGTAATGAATTAGATGAGTTAAAAGTTGATTTGGTTAAGGAATCAGAAGTAGATTTAAAGGAATCTGAAAGTGATTTAAGTCTTATTGAAATTGATAAGAGTGATGTTGCAGGCTTATTAGACGATAA
This sequence comes from Lepidonotus clava, assembly GCA_936440205.1. Taxonomy (NCBI): domain Eukaryota; kingdom Metazoa; phylum Annelida; class Polychaeta; order Phyllodocida; family Polynoidae; genus Lepidonotus; species Lepidonotus clava. The sequence goes on along the minus strand of OW387146.1, from coordinate 29,750,307 downwards.
TGACATTATTTTTGATTCAAGTAATGATTTTTCTGAAAAGGAGAAAGATGAAAGTACGAATTTATCTTTAGGCTTGTGTTCAAGTGAAGAGCATGCAAAATCGTCTTTAATATTGTGTTTAAATAATGAATATCAGTTTGAAGATATTAAATGGTTTGATTTAAAGATAAAGTCAAAAATTATAGAGTTGAAATTTAGCGAATTGAACGTTGAGACAAATAAGATATTTAAATCTTATGAGGAAAGATTATTTTCTTTTAAAACATTTTGTCCTTTAATGGAAGAGAATTATATGATAATACTTGTGCGAGCAGGGTTTTATTGTAATGGTTTGAAGAGTCGAGCTTTCGAATGTTTTTTTTGTAATTTTAGAATAGGTAAAAATTGTTTAGATACTTTAGGTGTCTTTCCGGGTAAGTCTTTGAGTTTAATTTAAGATGTGTTAGTGATTCTCATTTTTACAGTACAGGTTGCTGGTATAGTAAAATGTTAATAACTTTATTGGATTCAGAGATTTCTCATTGTTATAAGAAGACGGTTAATCATATTTTTGTAAGAAAGTTAGAGATAGATAAGGCAGTATTTGGTAGTATTCCTTGTTGTAAATATGGTGATTTTGCATTAAGGCTTTCGTTGAGTTCTAATGCTTATGATATTTTAGAACATTTCTTTTTTTCTCCTTCTTGTTGGCGGGTAGTGTGTTTGATTGCAACTTATTTGCAGAAGACTGATTTTCTGTTTGATTTTTATTTATTCATAGTGGATTTTAAATATTTTTTGTTTTAAGAATATGTTCTTAATGGGTAGAGATGAAATTATGAGTTTTGATTATTCTGGAATAGATTATTAATGAATCGGATACACATTGAATTGCTTTATTTTTACGCTGTAAGAATCTATTACTGTTAGAAAATAAGCTTACGTCCTTTCTCATGGTAGAGACAGTTGCTATTATGATCTAAATAATGTGTTTTCATCTGTAGTTTCTTTTACGATTTATGAGGGTGTATTGCGTGTAACAGTTGTCTGCTGCTTGTTAACGTTGGTGCTTATATAAAATATTTGGTTTATTGCTTCTGCGTTGTCATGTAATGAGAAGTTTTTCAACGTTAGGTTGCAAAGGTTTTGCTTTTCTCACGGTCTTGGAAGATGGTTCGAAGTTTTTTTTCATGCACAAGCTATATAAGAGACGACGCGGATCCTGCGGCGTGGCATTTGACCAAAGCGTTTCGTGGTGATGTCCGAGGTAAGAGCTGCTCTCTAGTTACTGTTGAGACGAGACTGCGATATTGTTTCAATCTGGTAATGTTTGAGTTTGGGCTGGACATATAACTTTTCGATACATAAATGGGGAAATGTTAATTCTAATCTGGTAATGTTGAGATGATGGAGTTTAACTTTTCGTTAGATAAGTTGGAAAATGTTAATTCCGAAATGGTAATGTTAAGGATGAGTTGGACATTAATGTTTTACATGATTTAAAAGATTTGTAGAAAATGTAAATTTACGATTTGGTACATTTGGTATGTTGTAATTAGAAATATTTTAAAGTAAAACTAAGAGTTCATTGTGGTTGAAATATTTTATTTCGTTTATAATAGTAAAAGTTTATAATATTTTTGTATTTTCAGGTGCGGTCTTCTTTTCGTTTTGGTTTGCATATGCTGTACGTGATGTGAGTATATTTATTTACATAATGTACACAAATATTTACATATACAAGTATTTACATTTAAATGTATTTCTGTTTTAAGTGAGGGATGTTATGTATTTGTTAAGAATATATTTTGAGAACGTGTTTCGTGAGAGGAGTGTATTGTTAAGAATACATTTTAACAAGTTTGCCATATATTTAAAGTGCAGAGAAAGTTTCGAGAGGGGGTGAGGGAAAGCTATTTTCGTCTGATGGTCTAAGTATTTCCATTTCGTATTGTTCCGTAGTTGGTAATTCATAAAAGTAATTTGCAGGTATAGGTACTCGTGGGGTGAATATTGGCCCCAAATTTTCTGTGTCAATTTCAAAATCATCGTAGTTAAAATTAGGATTTAAGAAATATGTTCGAGTATATTTTTGTTTTTTGGGTTTCTGTTTTCTGAAGTGAATGATGAAGGTGATCGCTAAGGTTAGTGTAACAAAGGAAATTAATCCAATGGTGATTTTTAAAGTAGAGCTTAGGTGTGTGTGTTCATTTAGTGTATGTGTGAATGTGGTTGAAATGGAAGTTAACGTGTGTAGTTGTAAGGTGTGTGTTCTTGCTGTAGTTGGTTGTGTAGAAGGTTGTATAGGTAGCTGTGGCGCAGAGTTGCGTCTAGTTGATTGTTTAGGAGGCTGTGTAGGTTGCTGTGGTGTAGATTGTGTAGGAGGCTGCGTAGGTTGCTGTGGTGTAGATAGTGTAGGAGGCTGCGTAGGTTGCTGTGGTGTAGATTGTGTAGGAGGTTGTGTAGGTTGCTGTGGTGCAGATTGTGTAGGAGGCTGTGAAGGTAGTTGTGTTGCAGAGTTGTGGCTAGGTGATTGTTTTGGAGGCTGCGTAGGTTGCTGTGGTGCAGATTGTGTAGGATGCTGTGGAGGTAGTTGTGCTGCAGAGTTCTGGGTAGTTGATTGTGGTGTTGACATTGCAGAGATTGGTGTGTTAGTTTTGTGTGTTGTACTTAAGATGTGCGTATGTGTGTTGATGTGCGTATGTGTGATGTTCTTTGTGTTGAAGAGGAAGTGGATGGGAAGGTTGAGTGATGTGGCGTAAGGCTAGATGATGGCTTGGTTGTTCGTCCGCTCGGTTTTGTGATGGTTTGATGAGTGATTGAAGTTCTGAAGTGAGAAGAAAGAATTTATTAAGTTTTGAAGCGAGAAGAAAGAATTCAAATTATTTATTTTTGAATAGATTTACGCTTATCATTTGATAAATATTTATATGTTGTATTGTATTTTCAGTTCGTGAGAAGAGGTGCAGAATCGGATTAAGGTAAATAAGATTTTAAATGTTATGTTTAATTGTTAAAATTAATAGTTATAGGATTGTACATTAGAATTGATAGTTACAGGATTGTGCGAGTGAGGGTAATTGTTGTCGTAGTGCTTGTGCTTGGTCTCGATTCCACGATTGCCCTGTAAAGTAGTGGAATGAACATGACATTGTGTAACTGGTCACTAAGAACAAAGAGAATCAAATGACTAACGACATGACTGATTGAGGGAGTCCCAACCAAGAGCTACAATACAATATAGATATAACAGAAAAAAAATGGAAAAATGGCAAATTTTGACAAAGATTATGGTAACCATGGCAACCATGACAACCAACTCACTCTGAGACCAGATTTAGCTATTCAATACTAAAGGACCGACGAATGCTTTGATTTGACACCTTAGTTAGTTTTCTATCTTAATCAGCAGTGAAGATATAGTGCATTCAGGAGGAAAATATGAGAGAAAATGGCAATTTTTGACAAAGATTTTGGTAACCATGGCAACCAACTCACCCTAAAATCAAATTTACCATTTCCATATAATAGTTCCAATTGAATTCTTCAATTGGACACCCTGGTTACATTTCTGTGTTAATAATCAGTGAAGATATAATGCATTCGGGAGGAAAATATGGAGAAAGATGATAATGTTTGACAAAAACTATGGTAACCATGGCAACCAACTCACTCTAAAATCAAATTTAGCAATTCAGTATGATACCACTATCTGAATACTTCAATGTGACACCATACTTGTATTTTTTTTTATCTGAATTAGTTGTGAATATCTGGTATGTTCAGAAGGAAAATAGGGGAAAATTGCTATTTTTAACAAGAAATCTGGTAACCATGGCAACCATGGCAACCAAATCACTCTAACATGATATTAAGCACTTCCATATAAAAGCACTATTGGAATACTTCAATTTGACACCTTACATAAGTTTCTATCTTAACTACCAGTGAAGATATGGTACATTCAGAAGGAAAATGGGGGGAAAATAGCCATATTTTATAGGTATTCTGGTTACCATGGCAACTGAATCATCCTCTACACTAATGTAACATTTCCAGCCAATAGCACTAATTAAATGCTTCAATTTGACACCTTGGTTGCATTTCTATCTTAGTTATTCCTAGAGATATGACATAAAAACCTCTACTGATGAGTGCTTTATGGCAATCATACAGTATGGTTACCAAGGTCATTGACCTCTAAAGAGCTCAGTAAAGTGGGGGACATCCATTTTTCGCAGTAGAGATTCTGATACTTCTACTAGAGCTAGGGACATCATTAAGGCATCAAATTAAAGGTCTGGACCTTAGCTTTCATCTTTACTGTGATATGTTCTTTTGAATTCATATCCCTCTCTGTGGAATGGAATGTTTTCAAGTCTAAGACAAAAAAAGGCTAAAAAATGACCTTGACCTTGGGTTTCGACCTTGAGATGACCTTCAGATTCAAACGGAAACCATGTTGTATGTTAGAGCCCCAGGGCCCCTATATGATTCCAAAGTTAGATTCTTGCTTTAATCTAATTATATATCTGAAAAAAATGAAAATACCTTTTTCCTGATTTTCCCTTATTTTTTTACTTAAAATGGTTGCCATGGCAACCAGAGCAAAATCCCAGACTGCCACCAATCATTCTCTTGTACCTTAGGGCCTCCCTAAGATATCTGGGTGGGTCTCTTGCTTTCTTCACAAAAGTCCCACAGAATTACACTTGATGCCCTACTATATACATTTTCAGTCATTTTCATCAAGCTCATAAATTAACTAAACTAATCAAAGCATTAAGACTACATGATTTCTCTAAACTATTTGAGTAAGTCTTTCATGTAATACCATATTTTATCATAAGTCAGGTACTGTGTCACAGCTATAGCCAACTAAAACCCTGAGGAAATCATGGAAATCACAAAGTGACACACCTCTGACACATTTTTCTATTGAACTGTATAGGAATAGCTGTCACAAAATCACCCCAAATTCGACATTTCAAAGTCTCATAACGTTTTTTGGAGTAGAAAGACAATTTATAAACCATTGAATTGCATTAATTGAGATCTATCATTATCTGCTCACAGATATGATATTGAAATAAGTTATTTTTTCAGTCCGCCCACCCTAACTTTAATCTGTGCCAATTTGGGTGTAAAGTCAGTATTTGGAAAGAGTTTGAAACCTTAATAAGTTAATCCATCCAAAAACTTGACCCACTTCCTGGAGCAGGGTTAACTTCCCAGTCTGTCCAATCAGATGTAGAAGTTAGACATAATTTCATTGTTCTTCAATGTGGAAAATACCCCCTTTTCACTGACTTTTCACACTGAAAAATGACCCTTTTTTTGGCAAAACACTGACTTTATGTTGCTATAAATCACCCTTGAAATAAGTTACTCCCAAGAGAAACAGTACTCTTTTTTTAATATCACGAAAATTTTGGTGAAAAATGTACCCTTTTTTAAAAAATCAATGACATACCAAGTATCTAAAATTAGACTAAAATTAGACTAAAATTAATTATTTTGCGAGTTTTAGAACAATGATGCATATCCCTTCAGGTGTGGAGTGAACAGACTGGGGTTAACTCTAAATTAAGACAAAAAATGATCCAAATTCGAAAAGCTGCACCAAGGTAGTTAGTAAACACTTTGTGCATGTAACTAGTAGTAGCATATAAATAATATAAAGAAATAGTCACCAGATTGTGAAAGATACATTATAAAAGCTATTCGAAATTACATAAATTACTTACCATATAATTTGGTCATGGTAGGTACAACTGGTAGGCATAATAAACCTGTTCGGTTATGATAAACAGGCTAGCTATAGGTCTACCAGCGGCAGCACTACTTGGGGAGAAAATCATTACCAACTAATATATAAGAATGATGATCGGCAGTTAGAGCCAGAGTAAGCTGATACACGTTTGGATCAATTCGAGTCTTAAGGATTCGGGGGGTTGGTTAGCTACTCATAGCATTTGGTGACATTTGGTGACTAAATGAAGAACTAACACTGTTTGTGAACCCATATGGAGATGGGCGGACTTTATTGAGGAAACTTACTTCTGGGGGCAATGATCGACTGTTATACATAGGACTAGAACATCTTATTGATACACCAGCAATTGTGACGCATCTGTTATCCACAATAAACTGACTCTCAACCAAGCATTGTCTGCGTTTTGGATATGAACGCCCATTTCGTGGACTAGTTCTACCGCTCAGCTAGCAAGAATAATAATGGATAAATAACAGCACATCTGAAGACGAAGTGATTTAAGTTCCCATGCTCACAATTAATACCTTAAACAAGAACTAGCATTCAAAGTGGCTCCAAAAGTAGCATTGTCGGCACCGTATGCATTATGAATTTCAGAGTTTGCAGGGATTTTGCTTAAAATAGAGTCACTAATACCGGGTACTAGTAAAAACCATACAGAGTTAAATATTCATCATCCTCTAAAATTGAAGCATAAAACTTTATGTCCGAAATGGAGGTTTACAATTGAATATCATTTCAACAATCTTGAATAACTTTAAATTAGGTCATTCAAAAGTGCAATGTACGTCACTAGTACCTTGACCAACGTTTTTGAGATTGTCATGGACATTTATAATATGACAATAACATACCATGAATTGTTTTGTTTGAAATGAAGTCAGGGTCCGATGCTGTGTTTGACATAAACCTTTTGGACCATCATCCATCAGGGCCAACTATAGGTACATAATTATTGGTGTTTAAAAGAATAAAACCTGTCGGCCATGCCAACAGATTTTAATAAATGTTCCTCTTGAGTGTTCGGCCCTGATTCAACATTTCTCTAACATACTTACTACATCGTTATTACAACATAGGTTCGGTGCTGATGAAATGGGGCAGACTTATTGCCAACTGGATGTCATTTGGTCTGGCCTTTTTAAGTATACAGCCATGTTATAATCACCTACACTGAAGCATTTAGATTTATGAGATATGTTTAATTTTGTTAATTCTGATGAGGTTATGTACTATTTACAAGTATTATAATTATTCATATAATGCTATCTGCTTAAGCCTTAAGCAACTTAGATACTTCTAGACAAGAAAGTCATCAATAAAAAGCATCAGTGCACATCACACTAGATTTGTTACGTGAAAGTGATAGCATATCTGTAGTACGTAATCTGATTTTACATACATGTCACTATGAATGTACTTTGAATTGTTGCAAAATACTTTTATTCTACTGTAACGAACATATTTACATCATGATTTCAGCTAATAGACAAGAAATATGTAGATTCTTTACTACATTTTTTGTTGGCTATGTATGTATTAATGGACCACCACAACAAAGGGATAGGTTGGTGTTTGAATCATTCCAAATGTTGTTGTGTACTGGGTGTGTAATTAGGCTATTTGTAGAGAGGGGCCGGGTATGAGAGCAGTGGAAGTGTACTCACCTGTGACCACCTGCGCCCCCACCAGATTCTTCTAAAACGGGGTGTGGCTTGGGCAACTGGGTTTAGGTATTGGTGGCCCCTGATTGGATGCATGTGCCAGTGATTGACAGTCACATAGGAAACACTGCACATGGGTCCTATATATATATTTGTGTAAAGTTTGGGAGACCAGCTGCAGAAAGCCTAGGTTGGCCTGAAAACATTAATTTTATGTTTGCAATGTATGTACTCATGTATTCATATCTGAATAATCCTTAAAGTATAAATGTTCAAACTATTTTTACTACAAGGTTTTGATTCATTATTGCTTAATTATGTAATATATCCTCATTTCAAATCTATTATTATTCCAATTTGGAGAAGGGCAAAGAAAGAAACAGAAATTAAAATATCCTTTGGAATAAAGAGTGGCCTAACTCTGACCCCTCTAAGTCTTACTACTGCCACCACTGCCCAATCAGGCCCCAGAACCACTGCCCCAGACAGCAGAGTGGGGGCTGGTAGTAGGTTGGGGGAGAGAGAGGTTGGGTCGCAAGGGGGGGGGGAGGGGGGTTCTACAACCACTACTACTTTGTATGGAGTAGGGACCTAGTCCTTCCATGACCTCTTGCATAATACACACTTTGGGAAACAGTGGGTCTGACTGGACAGACCAGTAAGGGCCTGGCATGAGAAGGGGTGGTGGTTGCGGTTGATGGGGGGTGAGGGGGAGTGGGTAGAGGAAGCATGGTATTGGCTCTCACCACTGCAACATCAGCTGGTCTCAGGCCAAAAATTTTCAGATGTCATTGTCCTTCCACGCTGGCAAAAGAGGGGTAACAGTGAGCGTTATTTCCCCAGAGGGAAATAATCAGAAATTATTTCCCTCCGGGAAATAATGGTGCTGGCAGGCATTGAAACTACGTAACCCCCTACATAACAACTGTTTAAACAGCCCAAAATTGTCATATTTGATCAATAAAACAACAAGAAACGCATTCATTTACCAGCAAATTGTCCAAAATGTTGTTTTCACTTTCAAACTGTCTTTTCTGGTGCAATTTTCATAGGAAAGGCGAGATGGCGCTAGCAGCAGTAGCCTCGTCCTGTTTTTTTTCCTAAAATAGACTGATGAAAATATGAAAAATGATGCATGAATTGACCAAAATCATATGTAGTCACTAATCTGTTTATTTAAAAAAGATGAATTTGATGTGTCGAGTCAGCAGAGACAAATTCGACGCATGATTCAATGGTGGCCCCCACGAACAGAGGTAAATAAAGAGAATTTGTCTTGTTGTTCATGGGTTAATGAGCAATGTTTCAGGGGTATTAGTATAGAATAAAAGAACGAACTTTGGGAGCACTCAGCCTTGATTATTGCCCCTTGTAGAAGGGTCTTGGCCAAAGCCCTAGACCCTTCAACAGCGGGGCAATAATCAAGGCTTCAGCCCCCTCGGTTGGTTCTGTGTATTTACAGGTCCCTGGTTGGTCAACTCAGCTGATGGCAGCTGGGTGCTGGGGTCGGGTCGGGTCAGGGTGTGGGGACAGCCAGTTCCCAACTTTAAGGGAACCTTCCACTGGTGACAGAACCTCGGCAATAGCACAGAGACAGGTCAATAACTAGGTTTATGAATTGTAGCTGCCTCGTTGGCCACATAAATCATATTGTTCACTTGTTGGTGAGAGCAACAAGCATGTCAAATCTAACGGAAGCAGCTCAACACAGCAATCTTTTTTTCAATATTTAGTGCGCGATTGTGCCATTCAGTGCATGGTGCCCATCGAATATTGAAAATTTGTTGCCACGTGGAAGCCCCACGTCGAGTCCAAGAACACTTCCACAGAATGACAAACTATGCTCGTCGTCCACCGACCAGTATTAACCCTTTCCATCCTCAGCGATTGGTGTTGGTGCTAAAAGTCACTGCAGTGGTAAGGGTTAAAGCTAGATTTTTATGTTGTCATTCTGACGAAACCCTTTCCACCCTCGGAATTAGTGGTTCCATGGCAGCATTAGTCACCAAGGAGGGAAAGGGTTAAGACTGACTTAAGGATAGAGAGTGGTGATTTTGGCATTTTTTGCAGTAGCTGCATCTTTGAATTATCAATGATTCAATTTTTGAAATATCTGCTTAATATTTCTCATATCTACACTTGAATATGTCCTCTACATAAAGTTATATAAAATAAGATTGTTCAATGAAAATTGACTGAGTAAATGAATGATAAAAACAGAAATTTGATTTTTAACTTTTATTTTTTGAAGGTTGATATCTGACTTAATATTGAAGGTACTTATTGGACACTTTAAATATATATTCAGAATATTATTATGCAGGGAACTGTATCTCAAAATCTTTATGTAGGTCCTAGTTAAATTTTTTTTAAATATTGAAAATAAATGTGAAAAAATTATTAAATAATTTTTCGTTTTTTTCAATAAAATAAAAAGTAGGACCTAAAACTAAAATCTGAGACACAGTTCCCTCCACAGTAATGTTTTTGCATTAGCCGTGAATTCCAGAGAAGCTGTTGATGAAGATATCGACATTCAAAAAATAAAAGTGAAAAATTCACTTTTTCACATATTATTTTTCTAATCCCCATTTCATTAAAAATCTTTTTATTCCATTAGATAGAGAAAAATCTGCCCTTTCATTTTATATATGATACATCAATCAGTTAGCAAAATTGGCAGAACTGTTGCAGTTCTACTGAAATGCCCACTAATCACCACTCTCTATCCTTAAAGCTCACACGGGAGAGAGAGGTTGGGTCGCAAGGGGGGGGAGGTGGGTTCTACAACCACTACTACTTTGTATGGAGTAGGGAACTAGTCCTTCCATGACCTCTTGCATAATACACACTTTGGGAAACAGTGGGTCTGACTGGACAGACCAGTAAGGGCCTGGCATGAGAAGGGGTGGTGGTTGTGGTTGATGGGGGGGGGGGGGAGGGGGAGTGGGTAGAGGAAGCATGGTATTGGCTCTCACCACTGCAACATCAGCTGGTCTCAGGCCAAAAATTTTCAGATGTCATTGTCCTTCCACGCTGGCAAAAGAGGGGTAACAGTGAGCGTTATTTCCCCAGAGGGAAATAATCAGAAATTATTTCCCTCCGGGAAATAATGGTGCTGGCAGGCATTGAAACTACGTAACCCCCTACATAACAACTGTTTAAACAGCCCAAAATTGTCATATTTGATCAATAAAACAACAAGAAACGCATTCATTTACCAGCAAATTGTCCGAAATGTTGTTTTCACTTTCAAACTGTCTTTTCTGGTGCAATTTTCATAGGAAAGGCGAGATGGCGCTAGCAGCAGTAGCCTCGTCCTGTTTTTTTTCCTAAAATAGACTGATGAAAATATGAAAAATGATGCATGAATTGACCAAAATCATATGTAGTCACTAATCTGTTTATTTAAAAAAGATGAATTTGATGTGTCGAGTCAGCAGAGACAAATTCGACGCATGATTCAATGGTGGCCCCCACGAACAGAGGTAAATAAAGAGAATTTGTCTTGTTGTTCATGGGTTAATGAGCAATGTTTCAGGGGTATTAGTATAGAATAAAAGAACGAACTTTGGGAGCACTCAGCCTTGATTATTGCCCCTTGTAGAAGGGTCTTGGCCAAAGCCCTAGACCCTTCAACAGCGGGGCAATAATCAAGGCTTCAGCCCCCTCGGTTGGTTCTGTGTATTTACAGGTCCCTGGTTGGTCAACTCAGCTGATGGCAGCTGGGTGCTGGGGTCGGGTCGGGTCAGGGTGTGGGGACAGCCAGTTCCCAACTTTAAGGGAACCTTCCACTGGTGACAGAACCTCGGCAATAGCACAGAGACAGGTCAATAACTAGGTTTATGAATTGTAGCTGCCTCGTTGGCCACATAAATCATATTGTTCACTTGTTGGTGAGAGCAACAAGCATGTTAAATCTAACGGAAGCAGCTCAACACAGCAATCTTTTTTTCAATATTTAGTGCACGATTGTGCCATTCAGTGCATGGTGCCCATCGAATATTGAAAATTTGTTGCCACGTGGAAGCCCCACGTCGAGTCCAAGAACACTTCCACAGAATGACAAACTATGCTCGTCGTCCACCGACCAGTATTAACCCTTTCCATCCTCAGCGATTGGTGTTGGTGCTAAAAGTCACTGCAGTGGTAAGGGTTAAAGCTAGATTTTTATGTTGTCATTCTGACGAAACCCTTTCCACCCTCGGAATTAGTGGTTCCATGGCAGCATTAGTCACCAAGGAGGGAAAGGGTTAAGACTGACTTAAGGATAGAGAGTGGTGATTTTGGCATTTTTTGCAGTAGCTGCATCTTTGAATTATCAATGATTCAATTTTTGAAATATCTGCTTAATATTTCTCATATCTACACTTGAATATGTCCTCTACATAAAGTTGTATAAAATAAGATTGTTCAATGAAAATTGACTGAGTAAATGAATGATAAAAACAGAAATTTGATTTTTAACTTTTATTTTTTGAAGGTTGATATCTGACTTAATATTGAAGGTACTTATTGGACACTTTAAATATATATTCAGAATATTATTATGCAGGGA
>OW387146.1:29477542-29738130 GCA_936440205.1 Lepidonotus clava | reverse complement strand
CACTCACTCACTCATATAAACTAATGTTGACGGTGAGGCCTGCTGTCCTTAATATCTTTTAGCTAGATGTTTCGATCCATAACGTACCCTTACAGGTCTCCATCGTCATTTGTCGTACCTGTACGTACCTGCAGGACGTGCCTCAGCCCGGCTGTAGTCCCTACGCCTGGGGACTTTGCCACTCTCCATATACTCTAACTATGCCACTAAACGATGTCGCCGCCTGAGTTTACAATATTTTATTAAATACTTTCCTAGTTTTTCTTGCACTGTACTTCAGTGCAATATTACGATAGACCTCGCTAGGCTCCAATTTAGATAACGAAATATATAACGAAACGAGATAGACGTAAAGAAAAAAATTAAACTTAACATTGGTGGACATACCCGGGTTCTCCACCAATGTTAAGTTTAATCTTTTTCTTTATGTCTATCTTGTTTTGTAATATATATACAACAGAATAGGTGTAAAGGGTGCTGATGATACACACCACTACTCTATAAGTAGGTGGACTGCAGGAACAAATAGCGCCTTGAACTGGTGCCACTTTGAATTATCATTTTCATTCATAGCTGCGGTGCAAATCAGTCAAATAATATCCAGATTTCAGCTAAAATCCAGTGGCAGATTTAAAGGATAAGGCACAGAAGAAGAAGAAGAAGAAGAAGACAGTTATTTCTTTAGTAAACCTATCTTTTAGAGTTAAATCACACACCCCGCCAGCAATATATATCAGGTGTTCTGGGAAGACTTTAGCAATGCTGCAGGCCGCACTTGACAGTCGGTACAGTCCCGCTCCTCTCAACCTATGTATTATCATATTTTGCCGAGTCGTGTTAACCATATCGACAGCATCTTGCATTCCCATGCCTCTCGAGTCCATGACAATGACTGCCGGTTTCAGTTCGTACCACGGGGTACTAGAAAAATAATAGTAGAGAAATGTTACTTACATCTTAAGTTATTATTTCACATAGTGTACAACATTATTTTATATCAAAAGATAACTTATAGCCCCTCTGCTTATGTAGAACAGTATATGGCTGCTTCAGGGTTGAGAGGAGCAGAGACATACCTCATTGGAATTGTTTGGTCGCTGTCTGCACCTGTATATTTCGGTGGTGTAATTTGGTGTCTGAGCGTAGTGTTGAATATTGGCTGCGTGACTGGTTCACTTCATTCACTTCATTCATCTATTTTGTTATTTAAACATTGCGTGAGTTTGACTGTAGTAATAGTATTCTGTCTCGTAGGTAGGTCAGCTCCTGTAATCTTGCTTATGTCCGTTCTGATATTTTCCAGTATCATACCCAATTTGTTTTGGCCAAACTTGTCTCCCCGTTCAATACCAGGGTGTAGGATATGCATTCCTATAGCCCAATGCTTGCTTTGAGTTGCCTCAAGTAGTGGTTCATTTTTGGTTGCTATGAGTTTATCACGAAGGCCCCTGTTTTGTGCGTACTTAAGCTCATGTATTTGAGCCATCACTACCAGTTCAATCTTCCTCCATTCTTCTGATGAAGTCAGTTGGTCCCCAAGCCGTTTAATTTTAAGGGGATCTGTTTCATCCATTATCTTCCTTGCTAGCGGTTCATCTTTATGATGTTTGGCCCTGACGTGATGATAAGCCTGTTCAGCACAGTTGTACAAAACCCCTTTATACTTGATATTGCATGGGAAGAAGCTCGACAGGAAGGAATGCCTTGACTGAAATGTTAGTCCTCTTTTAGTTTTCCTTGTATAGGCCTTTTCTAGTGACAGATCGTCTGGGAGCAAGTCTAGCGTATCAGCTGAGTACTTGATCTGATTGATTATAATGTACTGACCAACAACTTTGCTCTCGTAGCCTAGACTTGTAGCAAAGCTTGATAGTACCCGAAGATCTGTGCGCGTAGCTTTTTCGGTATCTGTTAAATCCTCATTAAGCCAGATGTACTTGCAATCTGGATTTTCTTTGACTAAGAATTTCCTTTTCATGATCTCATTTCTCAGTTCAAGATCGAACAATTTCACTACTATCGGTCTTGCAGTATTTCCCTGTCTATGGATTCCGATTCTGTGTGCAGATTCAATATCCCTCTGGGATATAGGCAGTTTAGTATTCGAGAAAATCTGGGAGCTTAACTCTTTTAGGTTTTCTGGTTTGTGTTCTGCAACTCCAAAGATTACTATATTTCGTTTCCTGTTTTCCCTATCAATCTGTTCGAATTTGCTATGACAGTCACATTTGCCATTTGGTTGGGTAGGGGGGACTCGTGCATCCATTTTCTTAAGTTTTTCAGTCTGATCTTTTATAGCCTTAGTATTCTGACGAATGTCTTTAATGACATCGGTTGCTGCGTCATTAAATTCATTAACTGCCTCAAGATCTGCAACTTGCTGATCTAACGTAGCAATTTTTGCTTTGTTGGATTTAATGTCCAGGAACATTTGGTTCACGTTTGCTATATCAAGTTGACAATCCGACACTTTCTTTGTTAACTCGTTCATCATGGTTGGAAGGGCATTGGTCTGAATTATGATCATATCTAATGTTTGTCACTGCTGTTGTCCGCCATGTTGCTCTTGTTATGTACCCGGCACTTTCGTCAGGTATAAATGACGATCTCGTTGCTCGTTAGCTTATAAAGCAATATTTTGGACGACCAGTTCGATCCTATCGGTTTTAATTTCCTCGTAGTTATGGTAATCCAGCCGTTATCTTTAACTTAGATCGTTAACATTTCACCGGAGCCCACATGCAACACGTCTTCACCTACTGTTCGCCATTCAATATTCGTAATGGAAAGCAAACTAAAATATCCCTCTCTCCAAATAGATGTCTAGGATTCATACCTAAAAGGCTAACTCATCCCTACTCAATAGTTAGTGGAAGGGTAAGTGCCAAACATCATTGGACTGAGTCCTCCAGGGCAGGGGGTAAGTGTCCGGGGGATAAGTGTCCTAGGGGGTAATTGTGTAGGGAGTAAGTGTCCTTTCACCCTTCAAGTTCGAGGCGCGACTTCACAGTGGGGGTATTGCGGTCCACCAACCTCTTGGCCAGATCAGCAGCATTTGTGAAGGAATACCATTGGTTGGCCTGGAGAAACTGGCCCTGCTGGGAGTACATGTTCCATACTTCAGATAATAGGTTCATGGCCTAAGAGAGGAAGGAGGCACACTTGTTATCAAGGATGGGCAGCAACCAGGTTACCTGCTGTCATTAAAATCTATGTTTCATGTTGAATTAAAAAACGGCCACGTCATCCTATCAATTTTAAGAAATCAGAGATGCCACTTTTCCTTCTTTTTCTGGATTTTTGACTGCAGCCAAATTTTCAGACCAATTTAATTCTAAGGGAAAAAAACACATTACATTTGCATTTTTAGACAACAGAAAGTATTTCTGAAACTGAAACCTTTTAATGTCGGAATGTACATGATATCTTTCTTCCTGCTTAAAATCAGTTTTTTTCCTGCTTAAAATCCGGAAAGTCGATTTAAACAGTTTTCCGGATTTTTCATGTTCATAGAGTGGCATCACTGAGAAATAACATGTCTCATGTAATTAAGAAGTCCATGTGGCCCTGTGGATATTAGGGGTATACACCCATCTTGTACATGTCAGCAGTGTTTGTCGGCCAAGTGGAGATGTGCCTTTATTCTATACCAATTTTGTAGTGCCTATACCTTCATCATTGTCCTTCCCCGCTGGCAAAAGTGGGGTAACGGTTAGCGTGGAAATTATTTCCCTCCGGGGAAATAACGGTGCTGGCTGGCATTGAAACCACATAACCCCCTACATAAACAACCGTTAAAACACGCCAAGATTGTCATATCTAATCAATAAAACAACATTTATTTAATCAATAAAACACATTTATTTACCAGCAAATTGTCTGAAATGTTGTTTTCACTGCCATATTTTCTTTTCTGGTGAATTTCTTTTAGGAAAGCCGAGATGGCGGTAGCCTCGTCCAGTTTTTTTTCCTAAATCAGCAATTCTATGTGTTTTCCTGTGTTTTAGTGCATAGATTGATGAAAATATAAAAAATGACGCATGAATTGACCAAAATCATATGTAGACACTTACCTATTTATTTAAAAAAAATAGCACAGAGACAGGTCAATAACTAGGTTTATGAATTGTAGCTGCCTCGTTGGCCACATAAATCATATTGTTCACTTGTTGGTGAGAGCAACAAGCATGTTAAATCTAATATAAATGTTAATTAATATAAACCGGTGTATCCGAAATATGACCAGCTATTTTATTGTTTAATAAAATGTTAATAAAAAAAATAAAAAAAATGGAAGCAGCTCAACACAGCAATCTTTTTTTCAATATTTACTGCGCGATTGTGCTGCACAAAGGTAGAGATTAAATCATTTACTTTGTGCATGATAATTGAAATAGTGTAAAAGTCACCAGTTGAAAACAAGATAATAAGAATTCTTCTAAATTACCTAGCTGGTGCCAATACCTAGTATAAATATGGCAGGTGCCACTGGTAGGTGTAAATATACCTGATGACAATGTTCACCGGGGTACACCTCCCAACAGGCATCGATGCCTGGGGTAAAATCAATACCTGACTGCTATAAGAGCGAGAACGCAGTGTAAGAGTGGGGAGAAAATCATTAGCGTTTGGATAATACGGATCGGGAGATTCGAAGGGGTTTCAGATAGCTATGCAACCACAGGGACATCTGGTGACTTACACGGTACTATCGCGCTACGGCTGGAGGTGAGGCTAGGCGGACTCTGAGGAGGAAGCTTACTCTACCCTGAATTGGAACTGTAACACCTAGGAACATTATTACCATCACTGGCAATTGTACGCATCGCCGTATCCACCAAAAACTTACCATACTGCCAAGCATTGTTCATGTTATGGATTGAGCGCCCATCTTGTGGACTTACTTACCACTCGACTAGCACCCACTAGGAATAATATCAATGACAGTAATTATCTCGGACAATGCACTATAATTATAATTAACCATAAACGATACAATAGCGTTCAGTGCCATTCAGTGCATGTTGCCCATCGAATATTGAAAATTTGTTGCCACGTGGAAGCCCCACGTGGAGTCCAAGAACACTTCCACAGAATGACAAACTATGCTCATCGTCGACCGACCAGTATTAACCCTTTCCATCCTCAGCGATTGCTGTTGGTGCTAAAGTCACTGCGGTGGTAAGGGTTAAAGCTAGATTTTTATGTTGTCATTCTGACGAAACCCTTTCCACCCTCGGAATTAGTGGTTCCATGGCAGCATTAGTCACCAAGGAGGGAAAGGGTTAAGACTGACTTAAGGATAGAGAGTGGTGATTATGGCATTTTTTGCAGTAGCTGCATCTTTGAATTATCAATGATTCAATTTTTGAAATATCTGATTAATATTTCTCATATCTACACTTGAATATGTCCTCTACATAAAGTTATATAAAATAAGATTGTTCAATGAAAATTGACTGAGTAAATGAATGATAAAAACAGAAATTTGATTTTTAACTTTTATTTTTTGAAGGTTGATATCTGACTTAATATTGAAGGTACTTATTGGACACTTTAAATATATATTCAGAATATTATTATGCAGGGAACTTATGCAATCCTTTACTAAATTTAAAACCATGTCTAAACATGCTATGTTGCTCCCCATTACATGAGTTAACTTTTTTCGACATTAGTGTTACTAAAATATGCTCGCTTAGAACCTATTAACTTAACTTCTTTTTTTTCTGATGGTTTGTATGACCCCCAATTTGTTGAATTGACGTGTGTGAACCATACATATTACTTTGTATCAGTACGTGTTATCTTTATATTACTGTTGAGTACTTGCACAAATCCCAATGTCTGCCTCATTGTTTATTAGGGGTGGGTTATAACAATGGTTAAAACTCTATGTATTCTTTGGATTTTTGTTTATTGTGTTTCTTGTGTTTCTTGTATGACCTTGGTTACTTATTACAACTGTTATGTTATATAATTGTATGACTGTTTGATATTAGACTAATGTATTATGGATATGAGATGCTGAGAAGGCAATGAAAACAGGCTTTAGCCTACTTGTATCTTTCTCAGGATAATAAAAATTGATTAAAAAAAAAAACTGTGTCTCAAAATCTTTATGTAGGTCCTAGTTAAATTTTTAAAAAATATTGAAAATAAATGTGAAAAAATTATTAAAAAGTTTTTCGTTTTTTTCAATAAAATAAAAAGTAGGACCTAAAACTAAAATCTGAGACACAGTTCCCTCCACAGTAATGTTTTTGCATTAGCCGTGAATTCCAGAGAAGCTGTTCATGAAGATATCGACATTCAAAAAATAAAAGTGAAAAATTCACATTTTCACATATTATTTTTCTAATCCCCATTTCTTTAAAAATCTTTCTATTCCATTAGATAGAGAAAAATCTGCCCTTTCATTTTATATATAATACATCAATCAGTTAGCAAAATTGGCAGAACTGTTGCAGTTCTACTGAAATGCCCACTAATCACCACTCTCTATCCTTAAAGCTCACACGCAAAGAAATGTTTCAAAATTCAGTTAACCCCATTTTCTCCTTTATCTACATATATTTTAAGGAAATACTTACTGGGACTTGACCTTGGTACTGGAGTAACGGTTTTAATTTCTATTGTTTAAAGTGTGAAGCCAGACTCACACCTCTAGTGTGAATTTGGGGGAGGCAAGCCCTGGCAGAGCTTACGACGTCATGGGAGGCATAGACTTGCCTATTTAAGCAATGGGAAAATGAAAATGCTTGGTATCAAATAAAATATAAATCAAAACCATATGTCAAACTCAGTATTACAAGTTCTGTATGCAATTTACTTTCGCATTATTTTTACTTACTGCTGTATGGTAAGGTGATTAAAAAGTATGTATCAGTTGGTATCGTGGTTTCCAGGATCGCACCAAGAACATTATATGCAGAGACTCCTTCATTTTAGTGTATACACATAATATATATATATATATATACATACATACATACATACATACATACATACATACATACATACATACACACATACATATATATATATATATCCCTTTTTCGTATTTTGCTGAAAAACTTTTGAATGGTTCCATAATATACTTGGATCGCACCAAGAACATTATATGCAGAGACTCCTTCATTTTAGTGTATACACATAATATATATATATATATATATATATATATATATATATATATATATATATATATATACCTTTTTCGTATTTTGCTGAAAACTTTTGAATGGTTCCATAATACATGGCGTCGTTCATTTTTAAGGTTAGAAAGAACAATATTGAAATTCAATGTTATACATCAAATTTATTTTATGAATTTAGATATTTATGCTTAACAACTCATCAAACTTCATTCGGACAAGACGTTAGATAAATTAGGCATATTAATATTGATAATCAAATACTTATTAATCAACTAACAAAAAGTTTCAGATTGAAAACGCACACGCTTTATGGGTTTGGAATAAACTATTTAAATTTAAATACATTCATAGGTTTGGACATGTATTTATTCACGTTATCTGCAGACCGACAATTCCACAATGAACATTTAACCCTGATGTCATTGCTATTGTATTAGAAGGCAACCACTGGTTTACTGGCACGTATATACTACTTGATACACTCGCAGTAGATTAGCATTTATATAAATAATTTCACGGCTTTTCAACCACCCATCAGTGCAATGCTTTCACTTTTTATATAACTAATCAGCTGCTAATGAACAACAATAACTGTATCATTCTTGATAAAAAAAAAACCATTAGCTGCAAATGTTTACAGAGTATATCAACATTCACAATAACACAGATGAGTCAGCAATATTTTGACCTTGTTTTCTGACGAACTTTTGTGTAGGTGTGGCCAATACCCAAGACTTATATGACTACTTAATATATAGATTATATCTCTCAAAACAACCACACACGTTTTTCAAGTTTAACAATATCATTGATACATGCTGTTCCGAACACTTAAAACAACGTGCTATCTCATTGTGTATGTTGTGTGACAAAACCAATAAAAACTGATGATGCAAAAACTCTCAAAAAAGTCCATCATTGTGATGCTCACCCATTGTGTTAATGGACAGTTTTAAAATTAAAATAATTATTGTAGCGTATTGGGTTTTATTTACTGTCAATTCTTACAATTTCTACGTTTCCATTCAGGTCAAGACTGCATTATCAATAATTACAGAGATCTTGGGAACATTCTTGCTGATATGTGAAGGAAGTGTTTAAGTGTATGTCAGATTTATTGATGAAACTCCAATTGGGCATTGCGTTGGCAGGTTTGTATTCAAGTCTTGAGCTTGCACGGGGTCTGTTAGGTAGATCTATTTACATCGTTTTAGAATGAAAAAGATTAGACTGACCTTTAAATATGGACGTGAGTTATTCACCAACTTATAACGTCATCCCTGTGCCAAAATGACCCCACTCATTTAGTGTCCTCCAGTTTTGAGTTGTTGACACTGAATTGGTTGAAGGCTTTCGGCGCCCGTCTCAGCACCCTCAAGGCCATGATCCACGTTGCGATTTTGGGCCGATTTTGAAAATCGGTTTGTTAAATAATCATTTTTCTTATACAACATACACTTTACCAAAGAGTTTAGCATAATACATATCAGAAAAATTGTATTTCCATCAGGCAAATTGATTCCAAATATGTGAAAAATGCATGAGAAGAAAATCGGTCGGCCCAAAATCGCAACGTGGATCATGGCCTTTAGTAAGACAATAATGAGCGTGTGATTGGGTATCATTGAAAGTGTATAGGCCTAGTGTGTTGACAGGGGGAAAGATAATGTATTAATGATAAGCAATGTGCAAGGCAGTGGCGGATCCAGCAATTTGAAAAGGGGGGGGGGCGCACTATTCCTTAATGACTTTTTGGCCGAATTTTACATTAAAAAAGTCTAAAATTGTCCAAAAAAAGGTGGGGGCGCATGCCCCCGCACCCCCTCTAAATCCGCCACTGCAAGGTGCCCCTATATGGTTAAATCAAAACAAATATTTTATGAAATAAAAATGTTATCGTATGTAACATACGCCTCCAATTTATATAGTAGAAGAAGGGAAAATTGCCAGTGTTTTTGGAGCCTTTATCAGACGCACAGCCGACAAGCGGTGCATATAGAGGCCATTCAGTATAAACAGGCTGTATGTACCGCTCCTTGTTTTCACTATAATATTCACTATATTCATTTATGAATTTTGTTTGGGTGATGAAATATAGAAGACACTTAGGGATCATCCTTGGGTCTACAGACGACCCTCTGGCAAGCGTACGACCTGCGGCCTTCGGCCTTGGGTTGTACGCTCACCGGTGGGTCGTCCTTCAACCCTCGGATGCCCCCAACGGGCCTTCTTATATTAATAGTGAGGTAACCTTTAAGTTTCACACGCGTGCAAAGTTACATGTCGCCTGATGGGATGGGGTTTGACGGTAAGCATACCAAGTTTATAATGTGTACCGTTTTATAGCAATGTACGGACAGTAACTTTTTCCAAAATGGTCTATACATTAAACCCTTTCCTAAATATCTAAATTGTTCTCAAAACTAGAAATGACTGGTACCACTTTGGCAAAAGGATGATGACTATTGCTGGACTCAACTTCTAACAGTACATCAAATATTATGAGTATATTTTAATAGAATAAAATAAGTAATATGAATGTTCTCAACAATGCTTTCTCAACGGTTAACAATAATAACTACGATTTGTAAATAACGTATTGGGAATATCAACAACAATAATGATTCTATCATTGCAACAAATAAAAGCAATCATAATTACCAAGCAATTTCTAAGACAACAAATGAAAATATGACTAGATTGATACTCTATCAAAGATGCATCCAATGAATTCTTATGTTCAAGTGAAGAATGAAACCCTATGTACAATAATGCACAAGAAAATACCATGTATACTTTGGGGCCTTACATTAAGTATGTATGCATCAAAGGGGGCAGGGGGGTTCTGAGACTTCTGAAAATGTGCGTACATTTTAGCACATATCCTATGTGTATTTTTGCCTAAGGGGGGCGGGGGATGGGGGTCTAAGATTTTTGAAAATGTACGTATATATATATACTAAATGGAAGGCCCCTTTCCGATGCTATGTTGTAACTAGATGACATTGGTGACATCATACACCTGCACTATACTGTCGCTGATGGTGACGGCCATCCTCGTCTCCCCGTGCAGGTCGGAGGTAAAGTCGATCCCGGTCGGCCACACCACCTTCTCATAGGGGCAGGTGACGAGGTGGCGCACGAAGCGGCCGTCGGGACTGAACATGGACACACGGTGGTTGTGTCGGTCGGCCACAACGAGGTTGTCTCGTGAGTCCACGTACAGACCTCGTGGTACGCTGACATAACCACCTTTGCTCCCGGCCCCTCCCATGTCCATAATGTGGTTGCCGTCCGGGTCGAAAACGGCCACCGCCGTGTCCTCGCTGCCCGACACGAAGATGCGGCCCTTGGAGTCGGAGGCGATGTACCTCTCGGTGTAGAGGAGGTGCTTGGACAGGGCCACGGTTCGCTCACAGGTCGACCCAGGCCCCGGGAAGATGCCGAGGCAGTCGTCGATCTTGTCACACACGAGCCAGCGGCCGCTGCGGCTGATGACGGCCCCTGAGGGCGTCAGGTTGTCCAGCTTCCACACGCTGTGTGACGTGCCCTCGGACGAGAACAGTTTGATGCAGTGCTCCTGGCTGTCGGTGACGGCCGGCTCACCGTCCTGGGTGACCACCACACACATGGGACTGGTGAAATCACTCGAAATGACCTGGCTCGTCCTCCCGTCTGGGCTGAAGTGAACCAGATTGTGGAAATGGTCATTCAAGACGAACACTTCGCCACTGGGAAGGAAGCCTACATCCCTAGGTCGACTTGTTTCTTCCTCTTCTATGTCCATTGTCTTAGCTTCCCATAGAAACTTGGCCCCCTCTTCCTCCCGGAATGCCAGGAGGTCGCCCGTGGATATGGCCAGAGCCGACATTGTGCTGCGTTTCATCCTTTCTTCTGGCACAATGTCATAGGCCCCCGACCGTCTACGAGCTCGATCTGTGTTGCTTGAGTTGCGTCGACTTCGGTCTGCATGGCTGTGGCTCCTCCGTTCTGAGTGGCCCGAGCTTCTCCTGTCGTGTCCGGAGCTTCTCCGCTCGTGGTGCCTGTGCCGCGGCCGTCCACTGTGAGCCATCAGTCGTTGGTCCTCCATACTACTGGAGGAGGACCTAGCTTTATTGGGCACCCGTGTGTCCTCCGACTCCCTCCTGTGCACCCTCGTGTCTTCTGACTCTCTCCTGCTGGTTTTAGTCTCCTCTGACTTCCTCCTGTATTGCCCCGGTGGCTCCACGACGATCTGCAGAGAGGACCTTTCCTTCTTGATCTCCCCTGCTGACTCTGGTTTAGGCTCAGCCTGGACTGGTTTCATGGGAGCAGGTGCACTCTGAGCCTGGGCTGAATGCTGCTCTTTTGCCGGGTCCTTAGCAATCAAAGGCTTTGGTACAGAAGGTTTGACATCTTCCAGCCGACCTAAGGACAACAATCCCGGTTGCGGTATGAACCTCAGCCCAAGGCCCTTGATCTTCAAAGCTGTGGCCTTGTCACGAAACTGTAAAACTGTTTTCATCCTTTCCTCCAATTCATTGCAGTTACTCACAAATTCCAGGGATGTAGCAGAGGTAAGCATGCGCTGCCCATAAGACTGCAGGGTTTCTAGGTCTATGATGCTATAGTTACGCTTTCGGCCTTCTTCGCGGGTGCGCTGGATCGCTACGGCCTTCTTTGACTCAATCTCCTCAAGAAGGTGGGTCTCCACCTCCTCTATCTCCTTTCGGCACTGATCAGCGTGATCGCTGACCTGCTTGCCCACCGCCCAGAAGGCCTCTTTGGCGCGCATCACCAGCTCCTCCGTAATCGCATCCCGGTTGTCCAGGCCTTGAGACATCCTCTGAACCTCATCCATGAGGTGGTTAATTTCGATCTTCTTGGACTCCACTAGTTCGTGGATCTCACTGACACTGTGGCCCTGACTGTGCTGAGTGGTCACACACACACTACAGGACACAGAGGGACAAGTGCTGCAGTAGTAGCGAAGTGGCTTGCCAGGGTGCTTCGAACAGAGGATCTCTGCATTGGCCTTAACCTTACCCAGCTCTCTCACCTTATGTCGCGAAAAGACCGAAGTCGCATCGTGCTTGCCAGAACAAGCCGGACACAGGTGATTCTGGCAGTCCTCGCAGAACTTGATGGCCAGACTGGGACTGGCTCCTTCTTCCTTCTCCGTGTCCAGACTGCAGACATCACAAGGTGGGGTCGAGGTAGCCGGACCCGTCACCGAGGCCGAACACGTATCCGGCTGATCTTTACTAACCACAACCACACACTGTTTGAGCATCTCCCCCATCTTGCTGGACTTGACGTCTCCCGGTAAGGCCGAGACCCCTTCGGTGGGCAGACCGCAGTGTGCCCGGCAGGTAGGGCACACCACCGAAGACATGTCTGAGTCCGACGACTCCTGCCACCACTGCCACAGGCAGTCCGAACAGAACATGTGCTTGCAGCCCGAAAGCACCTTCGGGCTTTTCAGAGAGTTGAAACAGAGTTTACACTGCACCAGGTCAGCCATCATCACCCATTCGGTGCTTTGATTGCCTGCCTCAGTGGCCATATTGGTTGTGGTATGCAACAAACCTTCACAGTCAAATCCTGTAAACTCCTCGAAATGTTTCAGCACCTACCTCTCAGAGAGAAGGTAGATTACAGCTAATATATTCCCTCCGCATACTCCGGCCCTATGCCATTTCACAACACAGGCAGATCCATACAGTGGCAATCCCCGTCGCCTACTATATATATTCCTGTATCCTCAGGATAAGTGGATTTCTCAGAACGCCAGAAAGGAAGGAGTCAGAATAAGCAGAATTCTCCCAGA
Source organism: Lepidonotus clava (assembly GCA_936440205.1). Classification (NCBI taxonomy): domain Eukaryota; kingdom Metazoa; phylum Annelida; class Polychaeta; order Phyllodocida; family Polynoidae; genus Lepidonotus; species Lepidonotus clava. The sequence continues at coordinate 29,725,161 of OW387146.1, read as the reverse complement.
ATCAGTCTCCACGTACCGCTCATCGAAAGGCGTGGGTTTTTGCTGCTGGTGTATTTGTGTATCACAGGCTGTGGTGAGTGCTCCTACCCCTCCCGGCGGCCCAGGTCAGCGGCCCGCCCCCAGCCCGTACCTGCTCCCAATCAGCTCAGGAGCAGCTCACGGGAGCAGCTCACCAAAACAGCCCTCCCCGCCGTGTGAGCATACGCCGCCCTACATACCACACGTGATGGCGCCGAGTGGACGCAAATCTGTTCATTCCCTGAAGCACTCTCCATAAACACGTTTAGGTTTATGAACACTGTCCAAAAATAAGACGTACAATATCCTGGTACACTTTATCAGTGGTGGACGTAACTTATAAAATCCAGGTGCCAGTCCGGCTTTCCAAATCTAGGGGCCCTCATGGAAATCTAGGGGCCATCACATATCTTTGTTTTTGTTATTCATGATTTACTAGAGGGTCAGTCGGGCCCCTAGCTCAGAAGGTCTAGGGCCTTTTTAAGTATCTGGGGTCCCCGGGCCGGCCCCTGGTTATGTCCACCCCTGTTTATACAAGCACGTTAGAAATTATTAGTATGATCATTTTGCACGTTTCACTGAAAGGTGGCAAGGAGAAAATCTCTATCAAAAATCAAAATTTTCACATTTATTTTTCCGTTTTATTTACTTAAAACACGTTTTTACAAATAGATTGTCGTCCTTGCTCTCTTGTCTCTAATTTGTTGTTTGTATTCGCAATAATTGTTAATATCCAGGACCACAGCTTCACTTGGGAAAATTTAGTAAAGGACATTATAGTAAATCGATTATTTAGAATTTAGACTAAGCAGATATTCTAGGTCTCTGTATGAAGTTTAGGTGAGAATAGATAAGTAAATTAGCAAATAAGTAAATAAAATTGTCAATAAATGAATAAATTATAGAACGGTTAGGGGGCTTCCATTAAAAACTATGCATCAAGGGGGGTCCTAAACTTTTAAAAATGTGCGTAATTCCTGAACAAATCCACAGGCCAATTAAGAGGGGGCGGAGGAGGGGGGCGGGGTCACATCACAAGTTTTCAAAATGTGCGTGCATACTAAATGGAAGGTCTCTAAACAAATAACACATAAATATGCCCTGTGCACCTGGCCCCCCATACCCGGCGGGAGGCAGGGCCGGGCGGAGTGAGGGGGTAGGGTGCTGGAGGAGGCTGGAGGAGCCGGGTGAAGCTGGAGGGCCGGGCTCTATTCTTAGCCAGGTGCCTACCCCACCACTGGGGCCCACGAGGCCGATACGGATGTTGCCGTTTGAATGAAAGGAAATAGTATAGTATAATAATAAAATGAATATAACATATGAATATATTTATAAGTCATTTAAATATGTGCGCGAATAGGCTACACATACACAAAAAACACAAGTTCACACACCAAACACACACACACACACACACACACACACACACACACACACACACGGCGGTTCCCATTCACCGTTAGGATGCATAGACCTGTTTCCTCTACTTATGGTACCATAAACACACCTTCTCCAAATGAAATTATCGTAAACATATAATGTGATCAAAACGCACTGTAGGGACAATGGATGTTCTTGAGTCTAGAGGTAATACGTTACCCTACACTTCTGTTTATGAAATGCGCCACCAGAACCCAATAAAGACGTAGATAAACTAATACGTGCCGGCCGGCGATGTTATCAGGGACAGTTTGAGTATAACTTTACCTTTACAAAACAAAGGGCCACACATGACATAGAAGTCCATTAATAAAAAGTCTTAGCTAGGAAATTTTTGTCAAAAGGGCAATTAAATCATCTGATGGACACTTCCATTACAGTCATACTTACATCATATCGCCAGAAAAGGTGGGCGGGTGTAAGCGGTCAGTAAAGGCTGTATTCCACTAACAGATATTGACCACCCGTGATTTATTTATTGGAAATCTGTCAGGAGTAATACGACAAAATACTCTACATCCTACATACCATTTGAGAGGGAATTACAGATCCTTACGTATGCTGCATAACATGTCTATGACTAATGCATATTCCTACTGCCGACTTTTGAAATCGGGAGTAAAGTCGGTTAGTGGAAAGCTGTATACATGTATACGAGCAGGTACCTGAAGCCCCATACCCACTAGGTGATTTTACTGGCAATGGGCGATGAGAAACTGGGAGAATCGGCCGACTGTTATGATCCCCTGTTAGTATGAAAATATTCAAATGTACATGTTTGATTTGCATCGGTGGTAAAATCGGCCGACTCTAACAGTAGAGTCGGCCGATTTTAGCACCAAGAATCGGCTGACTCTGGAAAAAATCGCCTAGTGGGTATGGGGCTTTAGGGTCCTGAGCTACTCACTGGGTCAACGTGTGGGAGGTGGCGGGGGGGGGGGGGGGAGAGGCCGATGGAAGGGGCCTACATGAAACCCGTATTCCACTGGGCGATTCTGACAACCAAGAATTCAGTAATTTCCATGTTTTCATTTGGAATATGAAAGAAAACAGACACATGCATGCTACATATCATAATTATGGAAGGGAATTTGACATCGTGTGTGTGCGTGTGTGTTATCTAAAAACACACACATATATAATTATATATATATATATATATATATATATATATATATATATATAATTAGCCATACCACGAGGACGTTCTCATCAAATTAGTTAATCAACCGGTGCTAAAATTGTCAGCCGACCAGAGATATAACTGATTTGGCAGAAAATTAATCGACTGACTATCTTTGATGAAAAGAAAAGATCTGTGGGTGTGTAAATTGCAGTCGGATGGGATCGGCACAGAGAGCTATATTTCTACTCGTGATTTCCGAAATTGCGTGTAAAATCGGATGGTGTAATAGGACCTAAGTGAGGAGGTTCAGGGAAGGGGTAGTTAAAGTCTACCATGTAACCACCTATACCGTTAACCTCTCCAGCCGCCTTTTCCATAAGAATCTCCGCAATTACAAAAGCTTTGAATAATACTTATACGCCATATCCACTAGGATGATGCGGTCGGTGGTCGGCAGCAAATTATCAAATACGCTTAATATGGATCGTTGCGGTCGTCAGTGCGTTCGTCGGAGGGTTTCCACAGAACGACAAATGTGACAAATTAGTATTTTAGGTGGGCATACACAAATACTACACACTGTGCCAATGTACCAAACACCAAACATGGCAGTGCCCAGTTAGTATTCATAACTTATATATTATCCCGGCATTGGTTCGAATATTACATATTACGTGATCACAACACTATTTAAAATAAAGTTTAGTTTGTCTTACTTTTTGCAAATTATTAAATAAATTTGACATAATGATAAAAGGAGAATCCTCAACTAGTTTTGCTTTAGAACCATACATCAGTACATACATGTATGTACAAATTGTCACATGAAGCATGTAGTATTGTAGCAGATCAGGTCACCTGTGTGACCTAGTTGGTACCTCAACCTTGTCACCTGGGGTCGCAGAACCTCAGAGGTTCCATGAATGTGCACGGTGACCTGTGTCAGAAGCCTGGACACCAATTACGGTGCACTATAAATGACACGAAACCAAGAGACCATAAAAAGCTGATAGTTCGGCTGTTTATATTGATTATTGGGTTAAAAACATTGAGGACAGATTTGAAGGCATTTGGGGAGCCATATGACCATAGGGTTTAAAAAAGAAATATAAATGAAATAGTTCCAAATGTATAGTCCCAAAATGTATGGATTAATTTTCTCCTGTATTATACATGTTGTAGCAATGTATTGCCGTTACTTACCTTGACGCATTGTAGCTGGAATATTTGATTGGTGATTTATTTGAAACAGGCAAATGTCTTAATAGTCTTTGGTTAGATGTACACATTGATATTTCAGTAATTGTGTCACGAGTAAATGTATTTAACAGTTTGATTGTATCGCGGCTTTGAATAAATCTATAAGAAAACAAACTGTTAAATAAGTTTCAAGACACAACTAAGACACTTCTTGGAATAATCAGTAGTGCTGTTCATTTTATCCAGCTTATTGTTACTACTTCTTTATGGTAAGGGGCTGATCACATTTTGACACAAAAGCTTAACCCTCGTACACAGCAGTGTGAACGTCCTATTGAAGGGCAACAGTTTGATAACATCTTCCTTTTCAAATGTCCACATGCAATGATCATTTTGTAATTATTTAGTGTTAGGAGATATGGTTCCATTCCAGGGGGGGCTTTGAAAAGTTTATAGTTTCTGAGCTTGTTTTCACTGTTAGAGTTTTGAATGGTTTCAAAAATGATTGTACTAAGATTTAAAAACAGAATTGGATTACAATAGGTAAGTCTCAGGGACCTTTCCTCATGCTTTGAAAGTTTTGGAACATTTTCTACTTAATGGAAAAAGAATAATTGATAGTGTACATAACTAATTATTAAATTAATGATGCAATCATTGAAAAAGCTCATTGAAAAGTTCATTGAAAAAATACTTCAAGATGAAAGCTAGGAAGTTAGTCTTTCGAGCTGGTCTTTCATTCTCCCCACTGCTGGTAATTAATTTCCTTTTGTATACAAAATTAGTTTAAATTATAATACCGTGAATTGTCTATCCATGGTAGGTAGTATTAAAACCTTACACATCTCTTTTGGCTTCACACAAGGTTTTTCTAGTGAACATGACCGCTTTGATGAGGTAAACAATGATGCCAAACATATTGACCAAAATATATTTTTGTTCATTTTATAGGAATATCAATAGACAGAATAATGTTCATGAATACCTTGATATTACAGTTATATGTAGTATTTAAGTTTATGCTTATTTTCAATTCTAATGACAGACTTGACAGATCACAAAACTAATGATGTACAAAAGATGGACACGAACCTAATGAAGGGATAAACAAAGCATGCCTGTTAATAATCTCAACTCATGTTTTTCTGTTTAATTTTTTTCATATTTGAATTATATGATTGTTTTGCTGAATCTAAAGCAATAATTATAGTGAAAGTCATCAAAAATTGAAAGTGATTTCAAGTAATATTGCCAACCCTTATCAAGGAATAAATCTGTAATTGAATGTTGATCAATCAAGATATTTCTGAGGGATTATCATAATATCAAAAAATCATTGTAAATAACCATCATCATTAATTATCGGATATGAGACTTATTGTAAATGGAAAAAGCAGTGTAATGTATTAATTCATAATGTTTGTCAATCTAATATCTGGAAGACCAGAATCATCTGAAGATATTCAATAAAAATACTTATATTTATACTTATACTTATACTTAAAATTATATTTTAATTTCACTCCAAATATTTATTAGATGAAAGTATTTTTATAAATCACAGAAATCAGAAATGGGAAGATAAGCCCAAAGACTTATCTAAGTATCAAAGGTACCCGATGCTGTTCAGGGCGTCACCTGGGTCATATAATATTAAGAACTAACAATAAAATATTTGTTTAAAGCTGTTTTAAATTACTTATAGGTCCAATCATACTAGGAGACATAAAGTTCAGGTGTTTCTGTTCAATTGGAATAATAAGGTATCAAATTACCATGATATAAATACCAAAATTATCTCAGCTTTTAATGTTTTTCAATATGATTTTTCCCACAAACAGTGAATATTTATTTTCTTCATTTAAATATTAGCTATCAGGTAAATGCTAATTATTCCAGAAGTTTCATAAGAATTCCAATGGTAGTTTTTTCCACAGTGTGAGAAAACTGATATTTCCCATTGAAATCAATGATGAAGGTCAATTTCTTTATCAGGCTCTAACTCTTATCACAAACGGTGAAAATTGTTTATATTGTTTCTATGTAATCTTCTATGTAGAAGCTAAATTGCATACAAATTTGAAGAAGATTGCATTGGTAATAAGAATTTAAGTCGAACACCCCCAAGTACCTTTAGGCCTAAGGACTGGGACCTTTGGGCTCAGTGCCTCCCACTAGTTGACAGTAGTGCTCAAAGTGTACACCAGGTGCCACTGTAGGGTGGTTGTGGATATTGTGGACAATCAACTAGCTACTGCCAACCAGAACAGGGCCGGCTAACCAGATCAAACATTTCTGATTATGTCATTGGAAAAAGGGCTGACAAGCTTTCTTGCCAGCCACAATTTGAGTTGGCCAACCAAAAGCTCAAACTAGTCAGTAGGTGGAAAACAGCCCTTAAGCATATTGCAAACATCCTTGACAAACAGTATATATATACAGATATTAAATAACTGAATTATGAAATGAGTTGTAAGTACAGCGCTGGACCAAGTAAAAACATATAGACAAGCAGTTAAGGTTGAATATGATGTTACACTAAAGACCCGAAAACCCTATGTAAATTATAGGTGGCCTCTAGGGCCCCATAGAATACTTATAGAAATATTCTAACTGGAGACCAATATGAACTCTGTGAGAGCTGGGAGAAGGCTGAGGAGCTGAAAGAACAGCCCTCAATTTTATACTGTAGAGGAACACAGGCCCACAGCCACCATTAATTTGGGCATTTGGGCGCCTTTACAATCTGGAATTTGAATGCACAATACAATGACACATGTGTCCCTCATCCATTGTGTGGAGGAGTATTGAGGACCCCTATACAGTCAGCAAAAACAGTTACAAAATGAATCTGTGGGCTGCCACAATTTATACAACAATTTTATATTATATGACCTTCTAAATGATATAATCTTAACCATACCCATAGTACATTTAGGTTTACGTAAAGCTCTTAAAGAAATACCAAATTCTTGATAATTCTCACACAATTATTACATTAATATACAATGATACCAGTATATATATGCTGGCTGTGCTTTCATAAATACATACTTTGTTTGCCTACATCTAGGATCATTTATAAAAATGACAATTATCAAACTATAAACACATGGTACACATAAAAAAGATCCCAGACTTCTACACCTAGATAGTAACCAAAATGCCCAGTCAGTTAAAAAAAAGCGTCCTGTTATTAGCTATGTACAACATTGCATACAAGAACAGTAGATTCTACACATGGTTCACTTTTTCTAATAATGTAGCAGGACATCTGCATGAGGAATGCAGAATAAGGCCCAAATGTGATTACATATCTCTCAATATCACAGTTGTTAAAACATTTTAATCCATTTAGATAATAGATAGAAATCACAATCACACATCTTTTCTGTAGACTTTTTTCGGATTCTATTTCTAGCTTGGGTTGTTTAAAGTCCACCTCAGACACTGATGAACACTTGGCTGAAGGTCTTCAGGTTTGGTATGCATGCACTGCGTTGATGGTACTACTCCATGGTAGATATGACCTAACACCTGAGCTAGATGCTTATAGCAGTGGTTGACCTTCCCACCCTCATAGCACAAACCTTCGACAACACATGTTCCGGGCTGACTGAAAAGGATGTTTGACAATCCGGCGCCATGAGGGGCAACCACCATTATCGCACGATTGAACATTTTTCTAGTCTCTTTGATAGTGGGTGGTGGTCGATCTGCAAAGACCTCAACTCTCAAATTAAACTTCTCTGCAGAAGACCTCAGCATGTGTAATATTGATGTATGGTTTTCAAACCATCTTTTTGCTGATCGTTTTATGAGCACTATTGTGTCTCTTTTATGGTCCTTTTTTAGCTTTGATCTTAATAACAAGGATAGAATGTTGATGGGAATCATGGGGGCCCGACCACATGATGAACCACCTGGGACAAATGCTGTTCTTGCATGAACATCGCCGCTAATAAGACGATTTTCTGTTATGCCCAAATCATCCAAAAGGGCTCGGACGAAGGAGTTTCGAGAAGAAACATGGATTTTAATGTCTTTGTTTTCTAGAAGGAATGGAAGTGCAAAAACAATCCTTGGAAGATCTTCATTTGTGAAGTGGTAATAACCTCCTCCCCAAAATTGAGATATACTAAAAACTTTCTCATATATTTCTGATGTCTGCTTAAAATGAGGATGGTTCACCTTGTGACAGCGTGTGATGGAAATATAATACTTCTCCGTAATGATGTCTCCATTTTCCATCAAATAAGCATTTCTAACCAAATGCATGAACCCTATATCAATTTCTCTTGACTCATTCACCAACTTATATGGTGGTTTCTTATTCAAATCGAAGACACCTTTTTGGAGGACATATATGGACCTAAAGGGAAATGACACATTGCTTTTCATGTTGACATAAAAATAAGAAGGTTCTTGTGTGCACTTATGGTCAATGACATCCTTATTGAGAATGGCTTTGGTGATCAGTAGAGTACAGTTATTGCTGTGAACTGCAAAAATCCTAGGGCCGAAGGTATTTGCCATTGTGGTTTTGGAAATGTGGAAGAATACTGTCCTCAAATTTTCCAGACTTTTGACTTTTTCAAAGTAATCTCTTGAAGAGGTATCGATTGTTGTTAACCTTTTCTGATCAATAATACCTGGTTTCAATAAACCTAATTCTTTGTCAAATTTGGTAATTTCATTTCTGGAATATAGCAACTCATTCTCTACCATCTGCAACAAATCGGTAGGTAGAGTTGTCTTCAGAGTGAGGTTCAGAGAGAGGAGTGGGACTTCAGGGAGAAGATGCTTAGATGTATAGATAATGTATATCAAAGCACTTGCAAATGCTAAAAGTGACAACATCCAGTTTCGTGTGTTCATGATTCTGTCCTATCTTCTGGGCCTGAAAAAAAGAAAGCATCTGTTAATTCTTGTTGGATCAAATAAATAATTATTAGAACATTTCCTTACAAATAATGGATATGGAATGTGGATACACATTTTCTATAAATAATGTCATTCGTGTGACCAGAATTATTTTATATTTTGTGATCAATGTGAACAAAAGTTCTTGTAATTTAAAGTGAATCAGTTGTTCACACTTCTTTCACATTTATGGTGATGAAGAGAAGTAATTTCCTCAGTCGATGGGTACCAGCCATACTTTCATCGGTAAAGCAAAATGAGGAACCAGTGGCAGTGATTATTCCAAGTGTGCTAAACGTACAACCTACATCTGATATCAAGCAGCCTCCAAGATTGCTAATGTAGACCTTTCTGATGAGCTGGATATCATTTTTATAACCTGTTCAGTACGGATAGGAAGTATAATTCGCTCTAGCTTTAAAGGAAAGGGGTCATATATAAATGATCCAAGATGTAATAAAGTAACCACTCTATAATCATACAGTTGTTCATATATTTAACTATTCATTGTCGTGTCAAAATTCCCTTTTGTGATAACAACTATTGAAATGTGTACAATGAAATATAATTTTTTTGAAATTAATTTGACGACATGGCCATTTCTGAAATTTGATGTGCGACTTGCGGGCTTAAACATAGTGACATGTGACTTATGTATTTCTTGATTTAGACATGTGACATTGTGATAAATAAGCGAAAGAGACATGTGACATCGGTGTTTTTAAAAGTTGACACATATCATTGGGACCTCCCCATAACCCTGCAGAATGTATTGCTAATAATAGAGAAATATGATCATAAGTCAGAGACATCATTCACGAAGTAAAATTATCTAATTTGAAGATTCTGAAGTTTGACTTCAGAAGAGTGTGAAAATACCTACAATGATTATTCCACATATATTTCCTACACATGATATTAGTAGAATCTATTCTGATCTATTTCTTTTTGGGTTCCCTATTGCAAATTCAGTATCGTGTAGTCCTGCTGATGTTCATCATACCTGGTAATCTCTCATAGATGATGAGAGTGGTTAGGTAACACATTAACTATGAATAATTTGTACTCTGATGGACTGCTATTACCTCATGCCAATTCCCACGTTTAATCTCATCTGAGATAATACTAGGCGTATAGCTATAGTATAATCAGACGAGGTTAAGTCTGAATGGTACCTTCAGTCTGAAAGTTACCTTTCCAATTTATACCTTCGAAATAAATTATGGAAGGAATGTGACCCTCAGTCTATGTGTACCAATATTATTATGGTAAAAATCAGTCATTTATAAAACAAGGTTAATTGGCTCTTTACTTAGTTTCAAGACAATAAATGAATACAAAAGTATTAATCCTTAAGTTATAATTCATGACATGCCACATTCCTTCTCCCCATGGATGGAGACTATCATACAATCTTGTTTTTAATGAAAGTATAGATACAGATTAGTGTACTTGCAGTATAGATACTCATTAACTTTCATTAAATTTCCGTCCGGGCATATTATATCTATATTGATTTGCCCTTTGTTGCATAAAAGGTGTTTGAAGGTATCTTCCTGTCAATATGTACAGATTACATCTGGCAGTTGATGTCATTCTCAGTCAGAGTCAGTGTCAGTCAGTGTCAGTCTCAGTAAGTGTCCTTGTCAGCCAGTGTCAGTCTCAGTAAGTGTCCATGTTAGCCAGTGTCAGTCACGGTAAGTGTCCATGTCAGTCAGTGTCAGTCTCAGTAAGTGTCTGTGTCAACCAGTGTCAGTCTCAGTAAGTATCCTTGTCAGTCAGTGTCAGTCTCAGTAAGTGTCCATGTCAGCCAGTGTCAGTCACAGTAAGTGTCAGTGGCCAGTGTAAGTCTCAGTAAGTAAATGTCACTCTGTGCCAGTCAGTATCACTGTCAGTCATTTTTGGTCTCCGTAAGTGTCCATGTCAGTATTTGTCAGTGTCAGTCAGTGGATATCTCAGCTGGTCTCACAATAAACACAACCTGTGTCATAATGTCACAAAAAATGTAGAGTGTATAATGCTGACATAACCACTTTACCAAATCCTGGTCTGTCTAATTTGGGTTTGTGATGTCTGTGAAGAGAGTCTATGAAAAACGTTATTGTACCTCCCTGAAACACATGTTTATCCCTTGGTTACCATGGCAACCATAATAACTGGGTTCCAATTTTTGCTATGAAGTGAAAGAATCTTATGTATACAAAGTTTATGGAGTGTTTCAATTTTATCCTTAATCAAGAAACTTATGTTGTCAAGGTAACTGATAGGCAAAATTCCCGATTTTCATGCCAATTTTGATATTTGACCTTCCCAGATGTGACATTGACCTTGAGTTGAAAACATCTTTTGACATAACAGACCCCACTAGCAACTAATCACAATCATGAAAAATGTGGGAAATTATGTAATTTTCAAAAGTTCATAACTTTGGTTCCATTTATGATAATTGCAAACTGTTTTTTTGTGAAAACAAGATAAATCTATTATGTTCTCTTAGAAATAAATGGAATAGATTATTCACCAAAGGTTGGTTGCCATGGAAACCCATAAATGGAATATGTTGCAATATTGTCAAAAAGAAAAGACAATCTTCAGACTAATTTTCATAATTTTGGGGAGACATCTCAGTAATAATGATTTGAAGAATGACATATTCAGCAGCGAAAAGGTTAATGAACCAATTATTGGACATGAATATTCAGGCCACAGCGGCACGCTCTCAGGCTGTACCTGGCAGAGAAGCACCCATCCATGACAGCACTGGTCAAGAGCTGGCAGAGCCGGCTGGCTCGGCAGTGCCTGCCGCTACGCCAGTAGTCTCCATGCCTACACTGCATACCGGCAATTCGCACTGGGTGCGGCCATGTTGCAAAAGGAGATAGACTGATTGGCTGAAAAAGTCACACTTGACCACCCACAGGCCACCCACACACTACCTACAGGCCAAAACACTCACGCACAAACCTGGACTCCCCAATGCAGTATAGGCCTGTATGGAGATGTACCATGGGGGTGGCCATTGTCCCCCAGTTCAGGGCTTTCAGGGGACAACCCCGTAAAGACACTAATATTGAATCAATATTGAATCATTGCTTGCAATCAATATTGAATCAACATTTTATATTGGTTGATATTGGAATTATGAAACTATGAAAACCTTATGTCAATATCAACTTTTGATATAGTTACAATGTTAAAATCTGAGATTGAATCAACATTGTTGATAAAATTTGTTTAAGATATTAAATCATTATTAGGATTTTCAAAAGTAATTTATTTGCTGTTCTTGAAACTTCACTTCTGTAAATAAAGGGAAAAATGATGCGGAGAAAATCAATGAAAAAAATATGGCTCACAATATTCATGAAAAATTGCTGTCCCTCAACTGTTTTATTTCTAAAATCATAATTTTATCTTGGTCATATACCAAGGTAAAGGCCATCTATTAGTATTTCCCCAACTAATTCCACCTTTGTATGGATAGGTAGCATTAATATCAGGTGGTCTGACAATGCATGGGAGGAGATACACAGGAACTCCAGTAGTTCAAACGTGTATGTCATTGCTTTTTGACAAAAAGGTGTTTTTATATGTCATTCTTTAAAAAATAACAAAATAACAAAATGTTTTTAAATACTTTTCATGTAATATAATTTGTTACAGTAGACATTGTCTAAGATAACAACAGCTGTTTCTGAATCATTCAGACAATTATGACTTTGGTTCCTTTTCATATTGAAATACTTAACATTTTTACAAAGTTGGCAGACAGTGCCCCCTGGTGGTGGATTGATGTGCAATTGAAAATCCAATATCGCTTCAACAGTGATGCCTCAATTGTAAATTAATGTAAAAAAAGAATTGATTTAGGATTGATTATCAAAAATCTAGGCAATGTTAGTATAAAGTCATTGGATCAACATTAAATTCTTCAATATTGATAACTCAACATTGAATCAACATCAGTTGCCAGCATTGAATCAATTTGAGAAATCAACATTTGATCAGCATTTAGATATGATTGATTGCTGGTTCAATCCACTTTCAATATTGATTCAACCCTGGGTGTTTACTAGGAAGTTAGACCTCTCCACTACATTCACTACTTTCATTTCACTACTGTAAGGTGCCAATGGCTAAACAGCAAGCTTTATCATTTTATCCCTTTAGCTGCAGTGATGGTCCCTGTGCTCCTTTTATGAATTTCGTGTCTTATCTGCAATCAGGTGTGACTGTTGTTTTAGGTGTATAGTCAAGGCAATAGGTGAGTGGGTCATATAACACAACAGAGAGGTGAGAACCCTAGTCTGCCACCCTTGTCATCTATCTGTCTACCGAGGCCTTACCTGGTGAGAGGTTTGAGGTAGCCACTGAACACTGGGTCAGTTTGAGGGATTTGACAAGGTGTACCAGCTTACAACTCCCTACAGGCCTTATATAGGAGGAGCTTGACGATGCTTCACCCCCATACTCCCACTATTAACATCACTGCGCCTTCTGTTGCTGGCTTCCAACAGACCTCCAATATGGAGGGTACCAGATAATCAATATGGTCAATCGATAGCCGATCTTCAGTTAGGACTGACATGCATGCATGGGCATGAACTCTACAGATGGCGCCATGTCTACTGCTTACTAGTTAAGAATAGAAAGGGTAGCACACTCTCCATTTTGGATCTAGCTGGTTCCTGTCAAAACCTATAAGCTGATGACCAGCAGATGCATAGGATTCCCACAAGACTGCAGTGAATGACCCAGTTCTATTTGATATTGATATAAAAAAACACCATTAAACTTACCATCTTTTTGTCATTCTTACAATAATAAATCATAATTATTGCAGTGTGCTTTGAATTTTTGTAGTTGATGTTTTCCAGAAAGAAATAGCTCTATGTATGCTTTCCCCTTCAGTGCCCCTTCCTTGAACAGAATGCAACTCATTCACTGGATTGGATGGTTATTTATAGTGCTAAAAGGGTTTCTCCACAAACTTCTTCAGACATTCTCTAAACCCAATACAAGTAGGAAGTTTGTATTTGGATAATCAGAGCATTGCTCAACACCACAGTCAGGAATAGCCCAGAGGCTAGAGTCTAGGACTTCAAATCCAAAGGTAGGGGTTTCAAATCCCACCCATGTGGTTTCAAATCCCACCCATGTCTGGACAGTGTCACTCTTTTTAATAAATGAAGAAATCACATTAAAAAGAATTTATTTGGGGGAAATAACAATGGAATGAGTATACCTAAGATAAATGATTAGAACTGTAAAAGCTGATTATTGAAGATGATTTTCATAAGAAAAAGTGCAACATGGTCAAACTGCAACATGACCATCAGGAGGTTTGAACCACCAACCTTCTGATTTGAAGTCCTTCACCATAGCCATTATACCACAGTTTGCTGTAATGACAGTGGAATGAAATGCTTGGCTGTATGAGGTTGATGTATTGTGTTTGGGATGAGGTATTTGTTAAAAAACCCTATGTAGGGGCCTCTTGTATGACTAACATGGTGATGTCATAGGGGATTCCCCTACCCTCCCATGTCCTAATTAACCAGTTTGAAGGAAATAGCAATGTATATTACACAATTATAGCAAAACTATGGGCAAACATAGGTTTTAGCATGGACAGGAGTTATAACTACCATTGAATATTGCCTATAATTACCAAAAGGCCTATGTGCACATTGTCTTATGTGGTTGGTCATGTGACCTCCATTCATAAAGTCCTTTCCAAATAAGGGCATTACCATATATGGTATGCTGCAATACTGGGTGGGGTTGCATTTTTTTCAACAAATTTGTCAATTGCCATTTATTGAGCATGAATATCAATAAAACACGACAGCCAATTGGTTTTTATCAATTGTCTGAAATACAAACAATTTTTTATTTCACAAAATATCTTAAAGTTTAGGCTTAAATCCAAAACATATGTCAGTGCAAACTGCAGGGTACAGTTTTAGGTTCTTACCCTGTTAGTATTATAAGTAACTATGAGAGAGGGGTAGCGCCATCTGGAGAGTTCATGCCCGTGCATGCATGAGGTTACAACTCCTGACAGCCCTAATATAATAAGAAGAACCACGGGGGACATCAGAGGGTGGCTGTATGACCCATAGGGGATTGTCACATACTGAGGGCGAAGCCTAAGGTTCGTACGATCTCCATGGGTTGTTTAGCCACCCGAGATCAACCCCTAAGGTGCTTCTTTATTTTATCACCCAAGCAAAATACAAAATAATGTTTAAACTTTTTACAAATCATTAAAGCCATGATCGGTGCGTACGACCTGTTCAATACGCCGTGACCACAATACGCACTGCTCGACGGCCGTCCAGGTGATAAAACATTAGGACGGTTTCCAGAATGTTTTAAGCTACATTTTAAACGCTTACTGTTTTTAGTTTTGGCGAATATTAAAAAGGTTATAGGCCAATTTATGGAAAAAAACAAGAGCAGTATCACAGCCTCAGTAAAGGTCTGGACGACTGCCCGCCGTGAGATTATGGCTTTCCGCATCACTGGAGCCAATACGTGATATAATCACAACCTAATTCCTTTGTTCTCCCCTTCCACCCTAGTTAAATAACAACAAACGACACGCCTCATTTGTACTCTGTTCCTACTACAGTGGCTGCAACGGGCATGGCAACTTTACAGCAAAATTTAAAAAGGGATTGAAACTGCTTCTATATTAGAATGGCAAATAATTGGTTATATACATTAATAACATATGTTGGATCATGTGCAAATGTCTTGTTGGGTAAGTGTTATAGTTGTAAATAACTGTCTGTGGCAAGTACGAGGACTTTCATGCATACATAATGGGAGAGTTTGCTGACTATATAACTTGCACTATGACAATTTATTGTAGGCATATATACAGAGTACATGATCGGTCATAAAGAGTTATTGTTGACTTGTACTCTGACATATGCCTGGTGGGGGTGTTCACTGACAAGATTGCTTGAGCCATTACAATGTAACATTTTGGCTTCCGAGACCTCAAAATTGTTATTTCCGGGAGCAGGAAGCCCGGAGCAAAACGCAGTGATAAAACAGTGGATAAACAGTGGAAAAGAAGGGGGGTTTGGAAGTGATATTTCAGTGTACAATCAGTGTAGGAACCAGTCATATTTCAGTGAGATTTCAGCCATTAATCAGTGTGTATAATAGTCAAGCCTGGTGCAGCTAGAGTCTCAATCAGTCATGATTCAGTGACAGATCAGCTAAGTTTCAGGGTATTTTCAGCTGTAAAACAGCCTGTCCGAAATATTTAAATGAGGTAGCAGTGGTGGATCAGGGCCCCTGATTAGGGACTGAATTTCAGTGGCATATCAGCTATGGTTAAGAGGGTATGGCCTCCAAACCTAATCAGTTGTAAATCAGTGAGGCACTGATATATGGCTGAATAGGCAGTTGTTAAACAGGGGTCCCTGGTGTATATGATAGAGGGTAACTCGTGTAAATATTGCTCCTGCTTATTATAGTTTCCCATGTATAAGGTTCTAAGGCTTTAGTTCCAATGTTCACTCATATTTCGTGAGTATCATTCACTTCAATCTTAAAGAGTGTAACACTCAGAAAATATGTTGTTCATGGTGAGGAGAATTGTATAATACTGCTACATATATACCCTTCCATACAGCTACAGGCTAGTCGGAATCAGACAGACACAAATCTGTAGCAATAGATCTAAAATTACTTACCAAAAGTGTCTGTACCTTCCTTCTATGTAGCTCCCTTTGGTCACTATACGATATGTTTACCATGCATCTAAAATGGAATACCTTTAAATGGTCTATGATGGTGTAATTCCATATTAAATGTGCTACCCTTGCAAACAACCGTTAGGAAGAGTGCCATATCCCGCCAGAATGTGGTTTAAGAGGTTAATGTGTCTGGTAACCCAAATAAAACTAGGACATCATATCAGCCATAATTCAGTGGCCCCTTCCTGGATCAGTCACAGTGCCCAGAACGCTATGATAAATCAGTCACATTTCAGGGGGGGTTGAAATTATCCTAAGGGATTTCAGTCATTATTCAGTGGGGTTTAGGTTTCTGTAAAGTTATTTCAGCTAAAGAGCAGTGGTCACTGAAACTAAAGGGGCAGAATCAGTGGATTGGTCAGTGGGCTTTCAGTTATCACTGAAAAGTGCAGTGTATTTACAGTGAGGTTTCAGCCATAGCTGACATGAGGAGTGGCCACTGCCTTCTGGTCCGGGAGGTGACGTAACCGTTCTGTTACCGTGGTTACGCGGATCTGTTGACAGGTGACTATATAAATTGGGAGCTAACCTATTTTTCAGTTGCTCCCACACCACCGACCTGTTCACATGTCTAATTTTAGGTTTTAACTGAGTGTAATAGGAGGATTAATAAATATTTCCCATATTTATATATGGTCGTTTCTCATAAAAATGGACCAAATCTGCCAGATTACCGTTTTTTGTGGGTGCAAAACTAAAATCCTCTGATCATTTTTGTATTCTTAGGGATCAAGAACTAACAATTAGGGAATTATGTCCATATAAAAGGGAACACTAATACCAAATATTAGAGAAAATATTATAGCTTTTCTATATCTACAGAATATGTCTGTATCTATGGTGTGTCCGTATCTAGGGGTCTTAGATATAGCAATATGATTATTCAGTGAATATTTCAGGAAAGTATTCATATTACTTTTGATTTCACTATCATTCCTAGATACAAACCTATATTACCTAGATACGGACACACAGGATTGTTTGACCTTGTCTCTGTTAAATGTAATAGATCTTGATTCATAATTTGTTCTTCATAAAGTTAATACATATGCCATATCGAATTTCTAACCCATTTACATCATTCAAAAATGGGAAATGTTTATAATTTTTTTTATATATAGTTACACCTAGATACGGACACGTCCTCTAACCACAAACAAGTTTATATTGATTAAGCTACCAGAAAACCAAATACAAGTTAAATCCCACCATTATGATTGTATTGTATGATACCTTGCAGTCTATCTTATTCACCCTGCTAAGTTGAATATCATTCAGTCTCATTAAAATATCTTAAGGCTGGTCATAATGGAATATTTCACCCAATAGACACCCCTTGATACGTACATGCATGTCTGTATAAAGGGTATAATATTTGTATTTAAGCAGGAAAATATTTAGATAGAGTTTAATTGTCTCTTCTTTTTGTTTTTATTATAGTAATTGTAATACTGATCTAACCTATAAGATTTATACTCACATGATTTTGAGAAAATAATGGATGAACCACCATGATATTATTGCTCCCTGGATATCAAAATTTCCCTAGATACGGACACAGATGACTTGCTGACCATGATATTATGTCAAGAAATATATCTAAACTACATTTTTTTATGGCTCAGTAAATTGCTATCACTATATATATTTAATTATGATAGAATATTATTCACTAATCTTGATTTACTGAGATACATTACCAAAGGAAAGCTCCCTAGATATGGACACGTCCTTCCTTCCCCAACCCTTTGAGGCAGGATTCATTACACTCTATTTTACTAATTTTTTTCATTTATATTTTAACACTAATCATTTTTGACATCTAACCTATTGGGTGTTTACTTATAAAACAATAAAAACAGCCCACAACAAGTACAAACTTTCATTAAGTACCTCTTAGTGATCCCTTAGATACGGACACTATCATACATATCAAATATTCCCCACACATGTTTTATTACTGACAATAAAAATAAATAGCCTGCCATATAACTATATACTTTATATCAGGTGTGCCATACTAGGCAGAGCGCTGTGTTGGAAAGTGGACTACCCCCCACTTCACGGTTGCCGTTTGGAGGATGTAGGAGCCTTTCGTTTTCAACATACTTTAGAAATATAATAGATGTAATGTTTACTTCAAATGAAAAAGAACTAATACTAATATCAAGTAAAAAATTTTCTATGATACTATTGATATCAAATGTATATATTTTTTACTGAAAAAGATAACAAGAATGACAGTGTTTAAGTCATTACTTCAAAAATATTAAAGTAGATATACAAAACCTGGATGCCCAAGTTAGTGCAAAGAGGTCCGGAACCTTTGGACCCCATTAGTATTTGGTTAGACCATATTTTTTGAAAATATACTGAAAAAACTGAAAATCAGAGAATTGGCCCACTTTTATGAGAATTGACCATATGTCCAAACTAATTACAGTTGTTACTTGTTATTCCTATTTATGGCTAATTTATTAATAACTACCTTTTTTCCGGTAAATGAATACTGTACTGTACTGTACTGTGACGGTGGTCATGTACTGCATGTAGGGGAGGAATGTACTTGGACTGGACTACTTATACCTATTACTGACTGAGTATGTATGGTGACCGCGGATATGACTTGTGACCTTATATGGGTAGAATGAAGGTGAGGAGAATTACATGATCAAATAGTGTTGGAAAACCAAACTACTTGTACTATGATATAATCATTTGTTATACGGACTGGTTCCATCGGCAAGGAGAGTAATAATCCTCAGAGAATATTGACTTAGTATATCTTAATGATACGGTTGATAAAATCTGTACAGAGGTGGTTATCCTTAATCTCACGTTGGTAAATATGGTATATTGCTTACTAGCAACATCATCGTCATCACTCATCGTACAGTCATGCTAATTGTTTTATATCGTGTTTGTTATATACTTGTGTGTTATATTTCTTTCTTTGTAATTTCAACTGGAAGAACACGTGTAACAATTTGATGCTGAATAAACTTAATAAACGAAAAAAATCCACATGCATCAATATCAGGGGCGGATCCAGGAATTCTAAAAAGGGGTGGCGCCCATATAAAAAAAAACCTGCCCTGTGGTCCGTAATCCCCTCGCTGTTGCGAGGGTTGGCAAATGGCAAAGTCTCGCTTTTTTGACAAAATTCAGCATAAATTTTCACCCATTTATAATAATTTCCCGGGATTGAAAATTTCAGGGTTTTTATATCTAAATCTACATTTTTCAAAACTGCTTACATAATTAAATTAGAATTTGCCCACTAGAAAAGCCACAATTCAACAGCAGGACCCCTCGGAACAGCGACGTCCTTGTTGCGAGGGTTGGGTTATGCGACTGACCACAGGGGAAGAAAATTTTACATAGAATTTAATATTGACCAAAATAAAGGTGCACGCCCCATGTGCGCCTTCTAAATCCATCCCTGAAGATGAAAAGCTAAAAAGCCCCAAGGGTGATGACGAATAGTCCCTAGAATGTATTAGATCATGCTATCATAAACTTTGGGTAGTAGCCCACTTACATTAAACAAGAACCGAATATTTAGACTTACTTCTCGTAAAGCTCGTGTTTTAGTATGCGATTCTAACTCTCGGAAATTTGGTAATTCATGGACTTGATTTACTCCAGTTATATGGCAAAACACCATGCATCCTACATGTGATTTTAAATTGAATGAAAATATCCTTCCTAATTATATAGAACGCATCTATAACTGCCCCCTATTCCCATTCTATGGAATCGGAAGTGGAAAAGCAAAGTGGAGAGTTTCTGAAGAGCTCCTTTCTCTGTGCTGACATCCTCGCCTTATATGCTATCGTGTGATTCTGTACCTCCAGTTTTAATCGGACTAGTATAATGGTTACTGTCTGCATTTGAAATTGGCATTATTTTGAAACACGCCTTTCTCAGGAAACATTATTTTAAGTTGGGAGTCGCTACTACGGCATGCAACCCCAACTTTTGATGGAAACTTAAATTTGAATAAGAGAAAGAGTATACGTACTTAACCTACAAACGGATCCCTCCCCTTCCCAAATCCTGTATCCGCCCCTGCCATAATGTATACACTATAGTCCATCGCCTTGCACCAAAAGCCGAACGATAAACTTACTTCGTTATCACAAACAGCTCAGAAGTGATTCCCGCTACCTTCAGTGCCGTCCTGAACTCACTCCCTGGGCATTATGAAGCACATATTCCCGAGTACAAGTGCAATACGCAGCCTGGGCCCTGGAGTTCCTGGATGTCGACCTTTGGACGCTGACTCGTGGGAGGGGCATGAACCATAGACTTTGCGCTGTTGGACCAAATATCCCGCTCCCGGATCAGGGAGCGTGTTATGTCACACTCCCCGATCAAAGCTCCGTAAATCCGTATTACATTTCTCCAAACTGCTGCAGAAGAGAATTAAAAGATATACCCTGAATTCCTAGAGTCAAAATGCGAGTCTGTAAATGGCAAAAAAAATGTAAAAATGGTGATGCAAGTCTGCAAACTGGAATTTGGTTCCTAAAGAAGCTTCAGAAGTTACAGAAATGCGATGTCATATATCTGTAAGTAGCTACAAATGTTAATCTTACAAGGGAAAAAAGTATGTAAGTTCAGAAGGCGTTCCTAAAAGCAGTTTGTACTTGTAAACACCCTCAAAATTGGTAAAGGTTACAAGAATATTTTGCAGTACCTCTAGAGGTATTGTAAGTGACTGTTGATCATATGAATGTTATGAAAAATAGCATTTTTCTTCAATGACAAAGTGTCAGAAGTCTCAAAACAGTTTTATTGATATCAAATAATAAGAAAAAGTTAAAATACAGGTTAGTGATTTCTTTTTTTGAAAAATATGATTTTTCTAAAAACTGTCAAAAGTGTCTCAGGGAAATGGGATCAACACAATATCACTCTTTTATTGGGTTAGTTTAATCGTAAGGACCATTATTACATCAATTTCTGAAAGGATAGGAATGGGAGCATCAGGATACAGAAAGGCACTGATCTACATTTAGGAATCTGTAAATCATTTCCTACCTGAAAACTTTGTTTACTTTGCTATTCCAAGTGTTTCACATCTTTTCTAACATGCACCTACATATCATTCTATAATACAGTATACATAAATAGTATATGAGCAGTACTGAGGTTTAAAAACATGTAATTTCCATTATAATATAATGGAAATTACATGTTTAATATATTAAAATATTTAATATATTAATATATTTAATAATATTATTATACCATGAACACTATTTTCAATGACATAAGCAACATTGGTAAGTCCTTGCAAGTCTGTAAGATACTTACTTGAGACGTGCTCTTGGTTTGTAAGTTTTGCTATACTATTTGGGAACACTAGATAAAAGATACAGACCCATAGCACCACCCCAGTAACTTTTACAGACTATAGTTACAGACTTGCAGTTTTGAGTTAGGAATTCGGGGATAGACCAATCAGAAGTCTGAGTACATTCGGGCGCCGAATAACGAGTATATCAAGTTTTAATTCAAGTAGAATGAAATTATACATCAATTAGAAGGTCAATTAGAATCGTCAATATTAAAAATGTAATGAATACATCGGATTGAATAGAAATTCAGAAAGTAGAGAATACGATCGTAAGCAAATTTAAACAGTGGACCAGCTGTTTCAATAATAAGTAATAATGAGGTTATTATGTGTTGTGAACACAGGCCCCGTAGTCGAGTAGTACCGCTGGCTGAAAACGACCAAAAGAAGTCGAAAACGACCAGAAATGGTGTTCCCTTTGAGTGATTTGACCAGATCATGTCGTTTTCTACCGGAACCAAACAACCAGAACAGGTTGAAACGACCAGAATTTAGTACTGTACCAACCCTTATAGGTGTGGTCGGGCCACACGGACTTTGTACCCCGACAGTGGTCTGGTGAATGACCCAGATCTTGTCTTTTTGTGGCCACTCTTTTTTTGGCAGGGACTGACTACAGAGTAAAGAGGGGAACTCATTGAGCGACTCAAATAAATTTTGGCTTTTCAACCAGTTCTGGTCGTTTTCGACCAGAATAGGTGTTCCCAATGAGTGATTCGACCAGAAATCTACTTGAAAAGAGCAAACCGTTTGAGATATATCTAACAATGTTAGATATTGGTCTCTAGCGATCTGTGTTTCGAACAGAATTTATATCGCATTGCTCAATAGGTGCCCCCCTTTAGTAGTAAACAGTATGCCTCGATTACGGTAATGCGAAAAACGTTTCTGTTCCGAGGCCGGCTAGCTATTTTCTATTTTCAAAAAATAAGAGAAATTGACACGTTCACCCTGGAGGTGGTTAAGCTGTATACACCTTCCCCATTAACCTGCGCAGTGAACCCTCACATAGAGGCCTTGTTCCCAAAACCTTTAGTTTATGCCCATTGGACTCTGTATCCCAAAACAGAGATTCGAGCCTACACCGCTAGCAGGGCGCCACTCTATTAAGAAAGGTCTATACCTTGACTCGGCCACCTTCAGCTTTAAAAAGTATGGTTAAACGGTTTGCTGAATACATGAATCATAATGCGATCATTACATACAGTTCAAAATGATATGTCATTTAAGACAATAGCTTAGACACTACCTGCATGCTTATAAAGGGCGCGCATCGCCCGAGGCTCCCTTACGTATTTGTGTGACGTTATGTCCGGTCCACTCGTCGACCTAATCCTCAGGCGATATTGAACTCGACACATGTGTACGGATGTAAGCTGTCCCAATCCGGGAGTGGGTTTTGGGTCAAACAACATGAACTCTATTAGTGATGCCAGGTTCCGTCTATAAATGGGGGCGGGGGAGGTCACAATACACGGTACTAGTAGTATGGTTGTCCTATTTCCAAACTAGTATATTAGGGCAAAAAGTATCCATAAGCGATAGTACATGGGGATACCAAGATGGCGGCATTTGTACCAAGGGGTCACGAGGCTCAAATGGTCAACGTTATTGTTTGGTTAATGATGGACTATCTCTGGGATACGCTTGTTCAAGACAATGAAAGAGAAACGCTTTGTTTTCTTACCGTTTTTATTTATGCCCCCCTCGATTTTGTGTTATCAATAAACAGCTATTGATTCAAATTAAGGTGATGATAATCAGGTAATTACACAAGTTGATATTTGACGTTCCCTCTAAAAGTGTAATGGCCGGAACTGTTGAATAGAGAAGTCAATTAAAGGTTACAGTCATTTTAGCGAGTGCGTTGGTCTGTCAGGCTAAATTGATGAAATAATATTTTGCAGCTTTTGACATTTATCAAGTGTACGATCCCTCGGACTAAAATTGTACTGGCAAAATACGAAAGTTGGCTTTATGAAAACTACTATCCCGTTTACATGGTAAATGTGATCATGATCTGTTTTTTGTAGAAGATAGATGAGCAATCGTTTATTCTTGAATCTCTATAGGCTATTGGTACAGTTGGTATTCAAATATCAAAGGTACTATTAGATTTTGATATTCCAGCAACATTCTGATTATCATGCGAACAAACACAAAGCTTGAAATCGTAGAGACTGTTAGCATTTTTAACATAACCGGTGATTGTTATTTGCTGTTTCATTGTATTGAGTACCTTCACATTAGCATCTATGAACATTCACCATGTTCGCATCACTTTAATCCAGGAGTTGTGCTGTGTGATGCCAGAAACACTATATTCCAGGAAGAATGATGTTATACTTTTGAATATCTAGAATTGCTTTGTCATGGTAAACACGGCCGGTTCCCCAATGGGCTTGGGGTGGGTTTGATCGGCAGACAGACTGTGTTAACCCTTTTCAAACACGGCAACAGGAAGATATTCATAGAATGACAAACTACATTTTGAGGCGATCATTTAGTGTTAACCCTTTCCATTCTCAACAACCAATTCACCCTAATAGTCGTTGTGGTTTGGAAGGGTTAAATCTAGTTTTTCACAGTTGTCGTTCTTTGGGAACCCACCTAAAGACTGCCCTGGGACTGCCCCAAAACTGGCATTAATTTTGTTGCTCAATATATATATGAAACAATGTAAGGATCCGGTAAAGTCGACACGTGAGTCACTGGTAAATTGTCCCATCAACGATCGTCTAAGTCTGAATACCCTTATTGGGTATGGGATTAATAATATATATAAAGCCCAGTAGGCCTACTCACAAGCGCGCTAGACAGTTGGCCGAATGTCTTTATAGTAGTCACCCATAAGTTTATCATATTGTTATCTACACATTTTGATCTAAATTGGTGCTAAATTCTGACGTTATTTTGGAAGAATCAGTTTATTCTAGTGTCCACAATTCGGCCGCTATAGTGGGTATGGGGTTTGTAAGTGTTAAGTTTGTTCACTGCATTTTGATACTAGGTATATGGTGCTTGCTGGAGTGCCATTGTCTGCACAGATAAGCATTTATAAGGACAAAAACATCGACTACCCTAGTTACAGTAACGCGGTGCTGTTGACTAGCTAAATGTTATTTTGAATTAGATCTAGTAAGCTTCATACTTACTCTAATGACCAAAAACCCTCGCAGATATTGATCTATTTGAAACCATTTTGAGGTTCTTAGAAAAAGCAATCCTTATTTATATTGTCAGTCCATAATTGTTTTTATTCAAATTTCATAGACCGTTCAGTAACGTTTGCTGGGACAAAAGTGTCCGCATATCTCAGTTACACATGTTGGGTCATAACGACCTTGGCCCCTGACCCCGGCCTTGACCCCGGACTCTCCTCAGGGACATCTAATTGACGACCTTGACCTGATTTTACGGTAACCTTGCCCGGTGTATCAGGTCTGTCGGCATTTGCTTCCTGGTTCTGTTCCTCCTTTGGTTCCTCTTTCTCCGCC
Source organism: Lepidonotus clava (assembly GCA_936440205.1). Taxonomy (NCBI): domain Eukaryota; kingdom Metazoa; phylum Annelida; class Polychaeta; order Phyllodocida; family Polynoidae; genus Lepidonotus; species Lepidonotus clava. Next base: position 29,699,814 of record OW387146.1, on the reverse strand, counting down.
TTCTCTTCCTCCTCTTTCTTTTCCTCTTCTTTCTCGTCATCAGCCTTTTCTTCCTCTTTTTCTTGGTCCATTTGCTCTATCTCCTGTTGAAGAAGGTCCTCTGTTGAAGGTTCTTCAGCGGGTTTCTCTTCTGGTACCTGCTCTTCAATGTCTTCCACTTCTTCCATTGCGATGGGTTCAGCAGCAGCTGCAGCAGCTGCAACTGGGGCTGAATTTGCAGCATCCTCCTTGTCCTCCCCTTTCTTTTTCTTCTTTTTCTTCTTCTCTTCTTTGGGTTTCTTCTCTTTCGTCTTCTTCTCTTTCTTTTCCTTAGGCTTCTTCTTCTTTTTCTCTGTCTTTTCCTCGTCGACTGGGGCCCCTGCGGTGACCTCCTCAGTCTCATCAGGTACGTCTTGGGTGGGACTCGGGGCCTTGACCTCAGGCACCTCGGGCAGGGGAGAATTCTGAGGACAAACAGTACATTCTATTTGATTGAGAAGACCTGACATAAACCGTAAATTAGGGTAGTGGCACTTTAACATGGCGACTAAACCCAGGCGTTGAGTCGTATGTGGTGGCCCAAAGCGCCAAACCCGTCCTATCCCCAGCGAAGAGTGCTCTAGGGGGCACCCATTGACAGGGTTGGGCGGGGTTTGGTACTTTGGGCCATCACATATAACTAATCTCCGGGGTTTAGTTGCCACGTGGCGACCCGGCTTTAGGGTGAGATGAGTTATTTCATGGCTATTTTCCCTCAAATTCTCATTGCACTGTATTTCAAAAGACAGTATATATTATATTTGAATACCGTGATATGGTTAAATATGTTATATTCCTTCCAAAAGTACTATGATCACGCTGTCAGACATTAATGTCCACAATAAATTATTGCAATTTATGTTTCCCCTTTCACATTTGTATGTTTAACACATTAATATTTGAAATAAAGTTAATTATGATCTTGCCGATAATACAAGACACGACGTGGAATGGAATGTACCATCGCTAGCCTTAAAGTTAACTTTGTTCCCATGTCTAAAATTTCTTTTGGGCAAATTCATTTCTTTTGATTAATTGATTAGTTTCAAAACGATAAGTTTCAAATCGAGCCACTTACGCAAAAGCTAGTTTTATGCCAGTCCTAAAGTGAACATTGACAGGTATTTCCCAAGATAAAGCAAAGCCTCTAACCCTGGCCTCCTCATCAAGGGCCTCCTCATTAAGGACTTTCACACCGCCATCTTGAATTTCCTCTGCATCGCTGACCGATTCGTTGTCACTAGGTGTCGCTTCGTGTAGTGGCGGGGTGATGCGCTCTACGGGGGTGGACTTCCCAGAGTGAATACTGCCGCCATCTTGTTTCCCATGGCAACAGAGCCACAGACCATCAAACACATCCACATCCACCACCAAGAAGAGTATGACGTCAAAGATGGCCTGTACGGGGTGAAAGTAACATTATCAAGTGGTCAGTTAATTGTTGTTTTTATGTCATTTTATTGTCATTTTTTAAGGCGAATAGATTCAAAATTGTGAGACTATGCCCCTCCCCCCAAGACTGAGTTTGTTGATTTGTACAAATCTGACATTATTTATTTTTACTTTTTAAACGGGGGGGGGGGGGGGGGGGGGGTCCCCCCCCCCCTAGATGACTGACTCTGGATCCGCCCCTGATCTTCACATTTGCTGTGTGTATTAACTGCTGTCTTGAAGGTCTTGCCTATTATTTGCTGGTATGTTTTCTTCAGAAGCTGGACCCAGAGTATCACTTACAGTACGGTTACACCCCCTCCCCCCTGACCTTTGGCCTCTGACCTAATCCCATTGGCCGATGGCCAAAGGGCAGAGGTATTAAGAAAGGTTCTACCATAAACTCTATGATTTAGTATAATGGATATATTATAGTGTATATAATAAAGAGAAATACAATATTGATAGATTTTAATGATATGAAATAGATATGTTCACTTGTGGCTCAAAGTTCATTTGTGGTTCCAAGAGGCAGGACATACCATGCCTAAACTTAGGCATGACAATGTGTAATAAGATGATAACGTTTTTCTCAACGATGAATCACCTGAGAATGAGTCCTACTTACTGATTTTCAGTCTTCACCAAAGTTTACTGTAGACCTATATCTACATTATAGTTATGCCTTCGTGTTTGTTATCTTAGGTACCTTTCTTCCTAACGTTACAAAATTTGCTATCCCATCTTCATGTATTGATTATTAATATAGACTTGACAGTTATGGGTCAGGAATACAAGACCTATACAGAGTAAATGGGTTAGTGGTGTTGCCGCCATTTCCGACATCGCGCAGTGAAACACTGGGCTCTAGAAGTGACCACGTTTAGCATTGGCGCCTATTGAGAAAACGCGAATTGTTGTGATTGTGCGAAAAGAGTTGAAGGGTTGTATCACATTCCTGGGATTTATTCCAAACTGTTTCTCATTTACTGTATGAAGATTGGAGCGATATTTAAAAAGTAAGAGCAAAATAACCACATTTCTCCCATAGGATCCTATGTTAAATGCACCCCCAATCTCCGTTTGTGATTTCCGCGAAATTTCGCCGCGCAATGCTTCTTTTTGAGACCCACTTGCCTGATATAGACCTGATCTTTACAGCTGTCTGTAAGATTGTCATAATTTGATAAGTTGTATCTCTACAATGAGCACACAAAATTCTTGACGTGAGCAATAATGTTGCCACATTACATTTAAACGTCCCAAAGCATGTTACCAGGCATGACGTCACTAGGCTTAGGGATGGAACCCTTAATGCTCACAGCAATAGGACAATACCCTTGCCTTAACCCCAACAGTTATTGGTGGTCATAAAACATCGAGCTGAACAGCCCCAGCTACTACCTTGAGTGCAGTGTTTCTGAGTACCCAGGAGCCACCCACCTGGATGAGGTTGGTGATGAGGAAGGCCACAGGTATGACGATGCCGAACATGACCAGGTTCAGTAGGATCACCTCCAGCAGGATCAGCATGAGGATCAGGTACCGCCTGCAACCACCACCCAGGGGTAAGGATAAACACATTCAACAGGAGTTATCAGCCTGAGGGCAGCCCTGCCGATATCCCTTTAAAAATACATTGAGTCAATAACCCATTTCGTATCCCCTGCCCATTTGTTTGCCCGCTCTTTTTTGGATACACCTAGAAGGTCTATGTGATTAAAAAATAAGTTTCTTTTCATATAACATACCATTCTTTTTTGCTCTTAACAGCGTTCATTCCTCTTTTTTATTTTACAGTTATCTGTGTGTTTTCGAGGCTATTCTTTAGACCTTGTTTATACGCAATAGGCCCAATATATCATATTGTCTATTATATTGAAATGATAAAGTGATGATTTTATTACTCTAGTTCTTCATGTGTAAATGATATTTTGCCCACAGATTCTAATTACATTGAAATATTATATTAAAATACTATAATTATGAATGAGAATATGTCAATAAGCCCAGTTGAGTAGTGGAGAGAAGCAGGATGCTCACTTTCTGTAGGTATACTGTTGGGACCTCTCCCCGGTGCTCAGGGCCAGTGTGTCGTCCCCTCGGGTCGACCCGGGGTCATTCCGTATGTAGGCCACGATCAGTATCACAATGGTCAGCTGGGAGCAGCAAACAATGAGGACATCTCTTTAGCAAACATGTTGAGTCATAATTTCATTCACGGTGATGGATTGTAGATTAATTGATAAAGAAGGACTCCTGCCAAGGTCTATAATATAGAGATGCGAGGTACTCCCTTCTTTTTTATGGGAATATGTGCCCTGGAATATGATATTCCACTGTGGATGTGATTTGCCTCGAATATATACTATTGCAGGTTGCGACACAGAACCATGGCATCACTGACAGAATTGACTAAAATGTTGGTAAATATAACACGATCTCTTTGCCGTACTTTTATTACAAAAGTGTAATAAGAAATGAAGTCATGAGAGTACCGTGAAAGTGAGTGCTATACTGATTCATGTTGTAAATATCGCACGCCAGTACATTACAAGGAAAGTTTTACAAACATATTGGTTAATTATAATTATGACTGATTTCTGCGCAGTTATATATCGCAATTGCAATTTACAATCGTGTGTCGGTGGTTAATTGTTAGAAAAGTTTTGATATTCTTTGAAAATAAATCTTGCCACTGTCTACAACATGTAAATCCCTATGAATAATCAGATACACTTCAACTTGTCTCTAATATAATGATCCAAGATTTATAAAGAGAAGTACTTCTCACCAGAGCTGTGACTCCCAGGGGCAGTCCGTAGCCGATGAAGATCAGCTTGTCGTGGGGATACCAGCAGCTAGACAACACAAATAGTGGTATCTCAATTTAAAAACATTTATTTTGACTTCATTAGAAAATGTGTATGAGTGCGTCAATGTAAAATAAATACAAGTGACCATGGTCAAGGTTTCTTGGTAGGTATAATACTCAAAAATGATAAACTTCTTTATAAGCTTGAATAACTCGAATTCTGTTCAGTTCCGTCTGGTGGTAAACCAGAAACAATGAAAACCAGTATTCAACAAAACCCAAAGGCATACTAGTACAGCTGTACGATCAGATGTGATTCTATACCAGGATTCCGAACCTATACCTTCAATATTGTCCTGTCATAGCCTCTAAGAAACCGGTGAATAAAAGATCTGTTATTGCCCTGGAGTTGTTGTCTACATACATGGCGGCCTACAGCCTAACAAAAGAGGGTGCACATGGGGTGCCGACTCAAGGAGTAACTCACAAGTAGGTGCGGTCCAGGTTGTGGGGGTAGAGGGCAGCACTGATGACGGAGACGAAGAGGGGCAGCCCCCAGCCCACCAGCACGTACGTCAGGCGGCGACACCAGCCGATCGGCGCGCCCCAACGCACCTACAACCAATTAGACATTAAGTCTACATTTAAGGATTTCGAACATGGGGGGGGGGGGGGGAGGCAGAGGACGCGCGACCTCCCCACCCCCCCCCCCCACCCCCCCACCCCCATTTTGGGGCAAATATAGGCAGGGAAGGGCGACCAGAAAATTGTAAATTACGACGCCCCTGCCTTTTGCAAATTTCTGGATGCGCTCCATTACATGATTGACTTTATATACAGACATGGATGGTACGGATCACTCCAATTTTTTTTTTACAGTTCTTTTTCAAATGGTATACAGGATTCATGTATATTCGTAGGGAAAATCAAACGAAGACATTTATATTATACGTTCCATATTTCTAATAATTTACTTAATTTATATTAACAAAATCTATTTTTGTCAATTCTATTTTCAGAAGTGCAGTAGGCATGTCGTACCTCGGTGAAGCTGTGCCCGGCGATACAGAGTAACCAGAACATGGCGCCCAGGAGGAGGAAGTGGACGAGCCAGGCCAGGCCCCGGCACGCCGCCTGCACCACACCCAGGGGGAGAGAACAATGTAAACATATACATGGAGTGCATATACATATCTACCAATATAAAAACAATGTATTCATATATATTATATAATATATATATTATATATATATATTAAACTATACTAAATTACAATAATTGCTCTTCCGTATAGGTATCAATACAAACGTTTCTTAACTAATTTGACAGTTTTATAACAAAATAAATGTGACAGAATGTATATAGAAAGTTTAAAGAGCCACTTTCGCACTTGTAATACTGTGCAATACAGTTCTAAAATTCAATGTTCACGTGTCCCATTAATGTCACACATGACTCATGATGTAGGACATGCATGAACGGAGACACAGCATAGTTATTTCAACAATGAAAGTTAATGGTAAATATCTATAAAGAGATCATGATGAATTGAAAATCACTAACGTCGTTGTTGACAGCCAGTACGGAGAAAAGGGCTACAAACTGGGCGGCCAGGAAGGCGGCGATGAAGTTCAGCACGTTAAAGTGACGATCGGTACGGAAGAATCTGCAGGATATACATATACTACTAGCACGTCGCGTGTATAATAGAACCAAAACAGGCGACAATGTCTATTGCGCAATAAATCTGGGCGACCTCGCGTAGGATGTACAATGTATGCAACACGCAGCAAATCCCCATTTTATATACTACTTATAACATTTTACCTATTGTTGCGTATATATAGTTGAGCTTAAGCTTGTTGACGGGACGTCGCGCGTATGGACAGCGCCCATAATGCCCACCGGGCCATCCCATCCTCCCACATGTTTCTACGTTTACAGCCATTATTAACAAGATTATGAGTATGGAGTATCCCTTGTAATTTTTAGAGCGTTATCGTACTAAACATGTATCACTGGTACTGGTAAGGTGCCGAAGTAACTGGTAATTTAAAGCCCATCCCACATTGGGTATATCCCAGGGTTGGAAAAGGGTCGGACAACATTGATGAATAAGCCATCCTTGTCTCTTAGAGTTGGGGTTACTCAAATAAGTAAAAATTATATTATTTTCTCTTTCCCCAAGTCCTGATGAAACATTGTGATTTCTAGAATTTTACATACATTGGTTCCTATGGAAATATGGCCAAAATATAAAGCTGCATTTTAAAAAATTGAGGAGAATACCTTAACCAAATTGCTTTAGTTTATTTTCTATTACACAACTGTCTTCATGGAATAAACAAGGAGGCAATGCTGAAAATATTTCATGGTAAACTTTTATGTTGGTGTAAACTGGGATGGGCTCATTATCTATGTATTGTTATTGATTTATTATACCGGTGCATTCTCACCCGAGTACGAGGTAGATTACGAAGATGACGGCGTGGACGATGATCCCGACGACGAGGGCCACCAGGAGGGCCGGGTTGGCCGGGGTCCGGTACCTCTGGGGGCGGGAGGGGGGAGACAAGGCCAGGATTAGGTATACTTCAAATGTAAGGTCTGGAGAATCAGACACCTCTTTGGAGGAACAAATGGAAAATTATCAAACAGAGAGAGGAGAAAAACATGTAAAAACTCTTAGGGAAACCGTGACGATGACCTTCCATTGTTTACGTGTGCTTGTTGTTGTTATGTTTTCTAGACCCCCCCCCCTCTCTCTCTCTCTCTTTAGCGCCTAATACTCATTAAAAAAGTACTCAGTCATTTAACCGTCTAACCCCCGATGTGTGTACTAGATGTCCATGCTTGATGGACGGTCCCTATATAACAGAGGTGTTTGCAAAAGTTGGGGATAAATGTGAAATGAAACTGACAAGTTTATTTATATATATATATATATATATATATATATATATGGATCCAACGAGAATCATATAGCCATTTGCCTTATTGTTATCAAAGTATTCTCAACTTTTCGGTTCCTAGAACTATAGGCCAGTCTGCAGGTACGATATGATTGTGAAAAAGGTTATCCCTGGTGGGGAGGATTTGACCCCAGACAGTGGGGGCGTGGCTCACCGTGATGTCCTTAGGTCGGAGCAGCAGGACGAAGGTGCCCGTCCCCCAGGGACACTGACACACGGTGAAGGCCTGACCTGACTGCTGCACGCTACACCCGGCAGTGGCGTAAAGACTGCAACAAAACACACAATACAGTTGTAAATCATAAATACCATTGGAATAAGGACCGGAACAAAACACGCAGTTGTTGTATCATAAATATCAACTGTGTAAAGATGGGAAGAGAATACGCAATGAGTGTACATTGTAAATGTCACTTTTGTGAAGACTGGGACAACATGCCCAAAGCGTTGTACATCATTGAATCTGAGAATAGCGCCAGTTTAAATACTGGAAAATACAAACACTGTTAATCATAAAGATCAACAAAATGTAAGATTGGACCAGTTTACACAAAATCAAGCTAAATAAAACTTAAATTAATAGAAATGGAATGCGCCGTGTTTTAGTCATACAATGTCGTATTCCTCTGTTTTTCTCACTGACATGATACACCTAACTGACAACATGGATGGAAAAGACCAACTGACTGAGAGTCTCACCTGTCGTCCTGGTCCGCCTTGATGTAGGCGCACTCCGGGGTGTCACCCTCCTGGGGGAAGAAAAGGTACAGGATCATTTTATAAAGGACTAACAGGTTATGAGATTTTTGCACTTGTGTTTATTTTTACAATTTTGATCTAGAAAACATCACAGAATAAGGGGGATGAGGTACAGTAGGGAGGATGTACAAAACACATAAAAAGCACAATTCCCCCATTTAAACCCATATTTTTTTACTGTAATTCGATGACAATAGCTATAACACAATTTATATCATATCCTAAGAACAGCAATATTTGCAAAGCCCAATGTCCCCTCTTTCTTTTCGGGGGTCAATTGTCTTGTTCCCATTTTAAACCTAGAAGATAATATCTTTCAGAAAGGGTGAAAGAGATATCCCAATATTGTGACTCGCTGTCTAGATCCATAACTGTGGTTTCAGAAATAACAAAACACGTGTGTGTTGTGACCACGGGCATGAACTCTCTAGATGGCGCTACCCCTGTCTCATAGTTACTTATAATACTATACTTATAGTTCTAAGCAGGAACCCTGGTGCCATCTAGAGGGTTCATGCCCGTGGTTGTGACTGACCAGTGTGTGGGTGAAGTTGACGTGGAGGTTGCCTCTGGGGGAGTGGGCGGCCAGCACCGTGCTGTAGACGGGCTGAGAGGCCACCACCCGCTGGACCACATAGCCCGAGTACCTGCAGAAATACAACACACAGTTAAATAATGTTAGGGGTATGGTTCTCTATGAGACATCTTATCTTAGCAATCTCTATAGTAGTCCGTCCCTGACCTACTTAGCTCTTACATAATAGGCTGTGTCTGATGTAACAGACTATCTCAATAAAATGGGGGTTCTTTTTTATTTGTTTAATCGCGGCATTATGTAACGGGCCATTGGACCCCCCACCTACCGGATTCGCCCATGCGAAGGGCCTTGTATAAAATGAAAAACATTACTAAAATGTTTTATTCCACTTTACATTAGGTAGCATTTGCAGTCCCCTTTTTTAGGCACCACAAGTCATTTGCAATGTTGATACCAACATGTTGGCATCCCTGACCGCAAGCGATCAATAAAAAACCTATACAAACTCATTTGTGGTAGGACCTACCGCAGGCAAACACCAAAGTATTTCCTATTAATTATTCCACCTTGCGGCACCCTACCACACGCAAGTTTGCGGCAGTTTAATTGCGTCATCACACGGTATTCCAAGTCAATACCGGATAGTAGAATATACAGACAATAGTATTACTCTTAGTAAAACGCCTGTCAAACCCCCCTGGCCCACCTACCCTGTCTTGGGGTCCCTGTAGGGCTGGGGCGTGACGTGAGGTCCTCGGGAGGCGCTGGGCAGGAACTGGTGCAGGGTGTGGTGGGAGAGGGTCAGCACGTGGTACGAGGGGTCAGGACCCCCTCCCGCCTGCCGCCGCCGCCTCCTCCCGGCCGGGGGGTCGGCCGTCGGACCGGCCCGCTCCGGGGTCATCGCGGCTGGGGAAATACGCAAAATGTAGAGTTCTAAATCTTTTTCAATATGGTATCGCTGCACTATAGAGCCTTACATTTGATTTTTTTTTTTTTTCATAGTTGATGGATATGAAGTTGGGCGAGTCAGTTACCTAAGATCTCGAAAGGTAGGTTGAGTAGCAGCCAGTGCAGGTTCACGGACAAGGTTAATATTTTATGTTAACCAGTTGGACCTAATTCCAATTTCCATGTATAAGTCATTGAGGAATAAGGATGGTTATGCCACTAGGTCATATATTTTGTTTAGCAAAAAGGCAGTAAAAAAGATACGTAATCCAGTAAGTATAGTTAGGTGTATAAGATCAATGTTATTGCTATTGCAAGAAGGTACACTGAAAACACGAAGTCGTCAGAGAGCCACTTAAAAGTTGTCAGAGGGTTGTCATAGGTGACTTTTGGGTTGTCATAGGTGACTTGTGGGGGCAGAGCAGGGCTCATTTCAGGCCATTGATGCTGTGTGACAACCTTGTGACAATCCTTCGACAATTTGGGGGTGGTCAGAGGGTTGTCATTGTGAATTTTGAGGCTGGATGACAGCCCAAAGGTTGTCATTTTCTCCCGACTACTTTGGCCAAAAAGGTTGTCAGAGAAGCAAAAACTGAGAATCTGGTTGTCATAGGGTTGTTACAGAACAAAATGAGAGTCAAAAGTGCTGCCTGACGACCGTAGGGTTGTAAGTGAATGGTGCCTAAAACGACAGCCCAAGGTTGTCATGGCCTCTGTCTATGATAAAGTATTGTAAGTGAATGGTGTCAAAAACATGCAACTCATAGGCCTCCTATGTGTAATGGCCATACCTAATAAATTGTAATAAGATAATAGGAAGCCATTATTATGGACTATGATATCTACAACATGAAATTATTCATAAATAAGATTTTTTGTATTAAAAACACAGACAACATTGGGTTGTCGTTTTTGGCACCATTTTGACAACTCTGTGTTTTCAGTGATAGTTTGGTAATTGTGTGATTTTTACATTGCTTTTAACAATAAAACAATTCATTTCAATGTAGCCATTAACGGTTACCTGTAGTATAATCCTGACTATTGGTGGCCGTAGGAGAAGAGGCTGTAGAGAGCTGCTGTCCACCTGACCCCACCGTTGACCTCTCTGGATCTGACCTTGACCCTGAGGTCAGTGAGGGGTCAGGGCTTGGCGAGGGGTCATGGCTGAGGTCACAGCGGAATGTTCCCGGCGGTGCAGTGATTTTGGTGTCAGAACTGGAGGTACCAGCGGAAAAGGTGTATGCTCGCGGGGAACACTCAATTGGTTCTATGTTAAGGTCTGGAACAGGAATCATGACACTGAAAATCCGCAGGGAATCATACACTTTTTGCCTTTGGTTTGTATGAAAAAAATGAATGGCAATCATCATTAACAAATCTCATGATAGATATGACAGGAAGTATAGGAGGTCATGAGAAAAATCGGCGCTATATAAGCGTTCCTAGAAAACATAAAGCCATTAAAGTTTTACCAAACTTGTTGAGAATGTTTCATTCATCTATATCTGGTAAAACACAAATCCTAGATCTAGTTGTAGCCTTGTCAAGTGGCTTTTTTCAGTCAATCGGTTTTACTTGATCAACGCTTTGGCTTAGTGTAATGCCGTTTTATACTGCAGTGTAAATAGAATTATACTGTACATTTCTAATATTATCTTTAAACATCACCTCTCTAATTTATTCAATGAAGGTAACAAAAAAATAACATGTGAATAGTAGGGCTTGCAGTCAACTTATAAACTCTACAACTGAACTTTGTTTGAAAAAAGAATTAGAAATCTATAAAATTGGGGATAAGTATCGTGAATCTTTTCACGTTTTTTTATTGTCTTTTAATATTTTGTCATTCCATGTATCACAAAATGACGTCATAGACCAGTGAGTGACGTCATACATCACTAAATAACATCTTGCTGAGTGACGTCATAGATCACCGAGTGACGTCCTAGACCGCTGTGTAACGTTAAAGTCCCAGTGACGTCACTTACCCACGTTGCTGAGAGTATTGTGGTAGGCTGGGAGGTCGTTCTCTAACTGGTACAGCCCAATTTGCTGAGCCAAGTCCTCGAAGGCACTGCCAACTGTCGTCACTATACTCGTCTCCCCGTAGATTTCCGTCTGTAATCAAATTGAATGGAATATAAAGTCCCTAACAACAAAAACAACAACAACAACAACAACAACAACAACAACAATGATTCATTCTTTAATAATAAAATCATAAGCGATATAGATGAGTAAAAGTAATAACTTACCGATACTATTTCATGAAATAATGGTTGATTTCGAGGATCTAAAAGTTCATTCCCCCCTCCAAAGATTTCCTGTCAACAAAGAATGCATTATTAAGTATGTGTTATGCAGTGATTACGCGTATCAAGTCATTTTTCCCTAAACATAATAAATTTCCATACTTGACGAATGCGATTCATTTTGGGCAATTGGTCGAAAATTCATCCAAACCGCAGCCTATAAGGCCAATAAGGGTGGCGCCAGCTAGCCGACGTCTCCTTTTTCTAAGTGCATTTCAGCTATGGGCTTTCAGGATTTCACTAAAAGCTAGATCTCAATGATTAAAATGATTAAAAAATATGTGTATCTCTTGTCTATATGTAGCATATCACATGAAGACAATATTTTTAAACCAGCCACCCATATATGATTGAGGGGGGTTACTGACTAATCTCTACTGACCGTAGCATTTGTCAGGGAAGTGGACACCAGCCTTTACCGGAATGTGGTCAAACATCAACGTGAGTACTTACTCTGTAAAAGCCCTGCCTCTGGGCCTCCGTTATCAGTCTGTTATAAGGGACGACAGCTACCAGGAGGATGAACCTCTGGGAGAAACAAAAACACCATTGTTTATTATCAGTCATGTTCATAGTTCACATAATTATAACATATATGCAGCAATAATGTCGCGTTATCACAAACATACAGTATTCATGTATTGTACTTTGAAAGAGTCAGTTACGAACTCAATAAATTTAGAAGGGGGCCTTCCATTTAGTACGTACGCACATTTTCAAAAATTTCAGACCCACCCCCCTACCCCCTGATGCATGTACATACAAGGCCCCTAGGCACTATTTAGAGTAGAAAAGAGCTGACATGAAAAAACGAAATCAGACTATAGCATATTTTTACTGTAAAAGATTAGTCTAAAAGATATATCAAAATTACTATAAGATATATGTGATAAAAATCCTTTCTATGAAGTTGCAAATTGCAATAAGATGAGACCTGTAGGTTTTCAGCTATAAACTCATTTCCAAACTGACTGATGATGTACTTACCTCACAGCACATCTCCAGGTCGGAGGAGACCTGTAGGTTCTCAGCTATACACTCATTGACAAACTGACTCGTGATGTACTTACCTCACAGCACATCTCCAGGTCAGAGGAGACCTGCACATTTTCAGCTATATACACTCGTTGACAAACTGACTGGTGATGTATACTTACCTCACAGCACATCTCCAGGTCAGAGGAGACCTGTAGGTTCTCAGCTATACACTCATTGACAAACTGACTCGTGATGTACTCTAGTAAGGGAAGGTCCTCTTGTAGGGCTGCCACATCCTAGAATCATAATTTGAAAAGAAAAGATACATAAGCCAAAAAAGCATGAAAATTGTTTCTGGACTGTATTGAATGACCTGAGAACTTGCATGTAATTTACAGTCCATCAACACTAGTTGTCGATATAACCTGATGTTTGGGTACCTAAATTCATCATTAATTGATACTACTAGCCTCACATATAGCATGAAGCATCCATCACTCACTCACTCACTCACTCACTCACTCACTCACTCACTCACTCACTCACTCACTCACTCACTCACTCACTCACTCACTCACTCACTCACTCACTCACTCACTCACTCACTCACTCACTCACTCACTCACTCACTCACTCACTCACTCACTCACTCACTCACTCACTCACTCACTCACTCACTCACTCACTCACTCACTCACTCACTCACTCACTCACTCACTCACTCACTCACTCACTCACTCACTCACTCACTCACTCACTCACTCACTCACTCACTCACTCACTCACTCACTCACTCACTCACTCACTCACTCACTCACTCACTCACTCACTCACTCACTCACTCACTCACTCACTCACTCACTCACTCACTCACTCACTCACTCACTCACTCACTCACTCACTCACTCACTCACTCACTCACTCACCAGTTGGTTAAAGTCGGTGAAGCTGGCCGACGTACACAGAGACTTGTCCTCGTCTCCCCAGGTGTTGGTCCCGATACACGTCCGCGTCATGTTGCCTTTGGGAAGGACAAAATGTATCTAATGTATAATACGCTTTGGATAATTCCTTGTAATCGGTATCTGATTATCTAAAGAACTGCTTGGGAATTTAATCAACCAAGTAGAAAACCGTGGCGTCTACAAGGATTCTTTGAATTTCATATAGAACCTATACAACTGCGGTACCCTATCCCCTATTTAAATCCTGAATACTCTTAGGAGGAATCTGTTACATAAATGCTTTAACAGGCCATAGGTTAAGCAATGAGGCTGGGTAAAAGTATCATGCAACCCCCAGTATCCACAGCTTAGGTGATCAGGAAATAGTGCTACTCAAGTAAGTTGATGAGTTTGACTAACCTTCAAATCTACGACTTCTAGCCGTGTCAAGGTTAGGACATTAAGAACAGAGTTGACAGCTTTTTAAAAAAATTCCTCCTATGGAAAACAACGTTCAATCGAAACTAAGTGAAATATTTTTATTAGCAGCATTTTTAGTAACAGGACTAAACATGAAAACATTTGAAATTGTTTTAATTTTCAATTTTGATACAGAGTTAATTAAGATAAATCCCACTCCACAGACCTATGGTGTTCCTCGGGCACGTCGTGCGGACGGTCTGACCCACGTTGGTATGGGGCCAGAAGGTGCCATCCGACACCCGCTCAAATCTACACGACGGCGCTGAAAGAAAATTTGTATTTTATATTAAAAAGTGTCTATCAGCATCTTCTTGCGATCAAAATGTTCTCCCATATGTCTGGTAGAAAATGATTTGTGGTATGATGATATCAAGGTGATCGGAAAATAAGGAAGATCGTTTGATGTAATATGATTGAAAAACAAGTATACAGCTGCAGTGGTTAGTCCAATTAAGTCAGGGTCAGTATATATTTACCTAGTGTGCATGCAATTATCTAAACACACATAAATTTGTCAGAACAGTCTCATCTGGACCTTGTTTTGCTTCTTTCTGCACATTGACCAAACACTACCCATAATATCTTGATAACCCTTGGCCAATGGACTTATAAAATGATAACAAATGCCAGGAGAGAAACTAAAAGACAGACACATGAACAGGTAAACACTTAGGGAATAGATAGGTCTTTTTCCAGCCACTAGGGATCTCCTAGGAATCGAGGGCCTAAGAGCTTAAAGGGCTAAGGGCTTAAAAGTCCTGCAGGCCCTCTATCCCCAAATCGGTATACAACCCTGCCTGTTCACATCACCAATATGGAAAATATCACAAATATTTTTTCTAAATAGATATAATTATTTTATTATATATGATGTCTATAACATAGCTTTAAGGTCTTGAACCACATGACATTTCAAGCCCTGTATTACTCATAGGGAGCAAGGGGGACTGATAAAAAATGCTGATTTGCTGAACTAAATGATGCAGTGATGTATCTGCTGAGTCAATACAGTGTGCTTTAACATTTCTATCTGAAATAATAGACTACGCCTACAGCCATTTTATGATGACAGACAGATACATACAGAGGACAGACAGTCAGGTAGAGAGGACAGACCCACCTGATGGGTTAAAGCCTGGGGCGAAGTGCGATGGGTCTTCACTTCCCTCAGGGCAGGGGGCAACATGGCACCGCCTTATCTGTATCTGTAGAAAACAATAGAGATTAAACTAATTGTTCATTTCTCATGATATAATATGAGGTTGACATAATCTTAACTGTTTCCTATCTTTCAATTAGCTGTATGCATATATAGCAGAACATTATCACCAACCTGCCAGAGTACGACCTCAAACCTGATAAGTAATACCTTGGCGTTAATCCCACCTGTCTTACCGCTGTACATCCTACCTTTAGATGGCTTACCCTGCACCAGGGCTCCATTATCTTTTGGAGGCTGCTGTTGCTGTTAGGTTGCGGGGATTATGTGCAAGGTATCATGGTATAGTTTAGTCTTCCCTTGACTTTCTAACCCAAACACACTGTTAAGGCACTAAGTCACAAAAAGGCCCTAAGTGGCAAGAGGCAACATTTTGTGACTTAAGGCACTAAGTAGCAAAGCCCTAACTGACAAAGGCCCTAAGTCACAAAAGGGTAGAGAGGGGTGTGGATCAGCCGGGTGGGTGCATAAACTGTCACTATTTTTATGAAGGGGCTGTGGAGGGGTGGGGAGGGGCTGTTGAGGGGCTGTTGAGGGGCTGCATGGGGTGGGGAGGGACGTCTAGGCAGGGTGGTGTGTGGAGAAGTATGAAGAGGTGGGGATGTGGAAGGGGCCCTGGCCAACTTTCTAGCACCCCTGCCTAACCCTTCATATCCCTGCTTATCCCTCAATAACCGTCTTGAACCCTTTATACCCCTCATTTTCTCCTAAACCCCTCACACCACTCATACCCCTGCTGATCCCCTAATACCCCTCATAATCCCCTAATTCCTCTCAAGTTCCACTCATACCCCTCATGAACTCCTCTTACCCCCATCACTCCTTTATACCCCCATGACCCCCTCATGACCCCCTCATGACCCCCTCATACATTTGCTGACCCCCAAGTCTTCCTAATAACCCTGCCAACTTCCTACCACCCCTGGTCCACCCCTCCTTTCTCTGTGCACCCCCTCATACCCCTTCTGATCCCCTCTGACCCCTGCTGAACCCCTCATACCCCTGATGACCACCCCATTCAGAGGTGTACCTAAGTCACAAAATATATGTGATTTAGTGTGTGTACAAGTTAGGGACTTTTTTGAAAGTTAGGGTCTTGAAGGTGGCACTATTAAAGTCACAAAATGGCACTAAGTCACAAACTTTTGTGACTTAGCGCCTTAATACATCTTGATCACTCCGACTACTCATCCAGCTAGGAGACAGAATCACGTTGGTACCCACCGTTTTGTTGCTGAACCGGCTGCACTTGCAGGGCAGGCCGCCCCTAGACGGGGGTGGACTGTCACAGAACTTGCTCCTGGTGCTCCAGGAGTCGCCACAGGTCCTGCTGCAGGACCCCCACTCCTGCCAGACACCCCAGTTACCGTCCACTGGAGGAGGCACAGGGATAGCACTGAGTTATGATAACTCTTGGGAGTGGACGTTGTGCATGCAGATGACGTCAAAATTGCCCATATGGGCTGGATACCATATTCGCGATCAATTTAGAATCATAATCATTCACAATTCTATAATATTTATAGCTTATTTTATAGAAACTAACTCATAGATTAATGATCAACAGCATGGTTATTTAGTAGCCATATGACGTACACATGGTGATCACCAAAAAGGGTTCATAAAAGTTAAAAATTCAACTTCAATCGTGTTTTTCCCTCTAAAGTATATCTATTGATGCTGATCAATATGTCATAAAACAGCTCCTAATCGTAGCCTCCTAGCCTTAACACCCAAATGACCAAAAAGGGAAAATTACTGTATGTCAAATTAAAGTGTATCGCTGAAATTCAGGTTCATGTAAAAGTATATAAATGGACTTACCTGGGCAGTGGTCAGTGTTACACTCCATGATCTCTGCGCCCCTGATGGGGTACCTGTGGGACACGGGCACGGTGAGGTTACACGCCGTGCCCGCCCCTTTAGGTGGGGGGTTGTCGCACGTCCGGGTCCGCCGTCTGTACCCTCCCCCACAGGACACTGGGCAGAGGCACCACTCCCCCCACGGCCCCCACGAACCGTCAACGTCCACAGCGTCTGAGAACCAAGAAAATAAACATCTAAAATGGCTAGGTTTATATTCCTGCTACTTATATTTACTTGCAAAGAGAAGTACGTTTTTTCCTGGGATGTTGGTAACAGTGTGCCCTGCTCACAGCCAGTGGCATTGGAGGGTTCAGAATTCTCGTGGTTATATGTCATGATGATAAAGTAACTATAATTTGTACCCAGTTGTGATACAACGCTTCACATTAGGATAATCTGACTGTCACTCTGAATGCTATATTCCCCTATATACTATTTTGATAATTGTATGAACTACATATATAAATTGGCTATGTTGTTAAGACAACACGAGTCCAAGCATCCATCATGATTATTATACAAACACGTACAAGATAATCTAATATGTAATATACATTAATTAATATATGCCCTTTTTATATCAAATAATGAAGAATTACTATCATCTAGATCTATAGAGATACATCGAAGTACACTAAGAACTAAAAAAATTTGTATCCCCTGAAGTATCATGATTTTTTTTTAGAACATTCACTCGAATTACATAATTTTTCAGATGTTAAGTGATGATTGATTATACACGTTATGTTGTTGAAACATACACATATTTATTATTAAATATTGGAATAATGATGACCAATGTCATAATAATGACACTGATCACACTGTACATTCACCTGGTACGCAGGGTACACGGTTGCAGACCTCTGCCCGTACGTAGTCGTTCCCGGGGCAGGGGAGCCCCCCGCGCAGGGGCCGGGGGTCGGTACAGTGCCGGGCCCTGGTCCTCACCCCCCTGGACCCACAGGTTGCCGTGCACTCCTCCCACGGCGACCACACGCTCCACGCCCCGTCTACGGCTACGGGCAGGACAAGAACACGTCACATGTGTTTCCTTATGTACAGTTAAAGACTACATTTTTATTTATTATGGCTACCATCTACTAATCAACCTCAATACTCAGGGATTAGGCTCGGATGGGAGTGTCGGTCAAAGTGTAAACAAGAACTACAAAAATACTTTTGAGGCAAGAATATTGAATTGATTTTTGGGTTTTGTTGAATATTTGCTGTAAATATTGGTTAGAAATCAGGGGCTGTTGCCCCAAACGCCCCTTTTTCTTTTCTTCTTTCTATTTCCAATTTTCTTGTTAATTGCTCCATAAACAACGACCGACATAAGGCAGACGACAGGGGATTATCTTCTATCAACACATTGACTACTGAGGTGATCCCTTTATTTTTATATGCAGACTTGAAGCATTATCACCGCATGTTCCACCTCACGTCACACATGGAAAGTCTGTAGAGACACCTTTTCACATTTTACTATATGGTGTGTACAATATAGTGTGGTGGCGGCAAATCCATATATAACGTTAGTATTTCTGCAAATTGTCATAATCATATTGATTTAAATAATCCCATAGGTCTACATGTACGGAAGCAGGCGTTCACTCATAAGGCTACAATAATTATTCATGCCGATTTTGCTGCTGATTAAACAAAATATGTAGTGACAATTTAGGTTATATATAAACATTATCAAAGATTTTAGCATAAAGGTTTTACAAATTTTCATTGAATAATACTGAGGAAGTGTGGTTTCTTGCCATAGGTCTATTCTAAGAGAAGATGAAACAAACACTAATCAGCAGTGGGAGCAGGCGGAAGATCGGCTGTGCCGAGCTTGATGGTTCTAGGTCTTTTGCCCCCCGGACCTCTGCCCCCCGGACCTTTGCCCCCCGGACTTTTGCCCCCGGACTTTTGCCCTCTAGCCATTTGCCCCCCGGGTTTTTTGCCCCCTGGGCTTTTGCCCCCGAGGACTTTTGCCCCCTAGGACTTTTGCCCCCTAGGACTTTTGCCCCCCAATACATAAATATAATTCTTATTACAGGGGCCCTTGAAATATAAGAGTCATCCATGTTGCTGTGTTGAACTTAAGAAACATTCATGTTGCCATTTTTAATTCAAGAAAATCCATTATCACATGTCACTGAACCCTAAAAAGGCATGTATCAACATGTAAAATCTAAGGGTTTGGGGGCAATATTACATTGCTCCCAACCAATGTATAAATTTTTATGTGGGAAATATTGGTCTTAATATTGTATTTGATGAATATGAAAATAAATCAAATCAAAAATTGATTGTTTATAAATAATCAAAGAATTTGATTTGCAGGGGGCAAAAGTCCAGGGGGCAAAAGTCCAGGGGGCAAAGGTCCGGGGGGCAAAAGCCCGGGGGGCAAAAGATCTGGGGGGCAAATGGCTAGGGGGCAAAAGTCCAGGGGGCAAAAGTCTGGGGGGCAAAGGTTCGGGGGGCAAAGGTCTGGGGGGCAAAAGACTTATCACCGAGCTGGATAAATCCAAATAAAAAAACTATTAAAAGAAAAAGCAGCATCAAATCGGTATGTAGAATAGAGGCTTTAGCCTTCGAAGTATCAGTGAAGTGCACACGTTTAAAATTTGCCAATAAAGTCTGTACAAATGAGGTATTAACTCTCCTTACGTGGACAGTCCTGGGTGTGGCAGGGGGCCGTCTCCTCGGCCTCCCCCTCACAGTCCAGGCCGTCCCCGTTGGGGGCCGGGTCGTCACACCGCCTGGTCCGGGTCCGGGTCCCTCCTGCACAGGTCACCGTACAAGACGTCCACGGCTCCCACGAACTCCAACTGCCGTTAACTTAGGGTTAGAGGAGAGAAGCTTAGTTGTTTATGTTCAGGTTTAGACATGAACCTGTGTTATAGAGCACTGTTCATATTAAGTAGTTGGTGTTGCAATTTCTGGACTGATTCTACACGGATGAGGAGAGTCTGGAGGTTTAGGGGGAATCCACGGCCCTTTGCGCATCCCGCTGCAAAGATCACGACGGGATATGCTTGGGCCCTTTAGCATTGGGGCCTATGGAGAAAAAGGGAATCCCCGGGAAGTCTGGGAAACCCAGGGAATTCACAGAAGTTTGAAGCCCTCTATGGCCTGCAAAGGGTCATTGCCAACCTTTTTCTCACTTACAATAAGAAGATTGGAACAATATTTAAAATTATGCAGCAAAATAACTAGTTTTCCTCCATACATTGTTATCATAAATAGCCCCAGCATTGCCGATTGCAATTTCCGCCGAATGTAGGTGCGCGATGCGCTTTTTTGATACCCTCATATCCAGCATGTTTTAAGTTTCATCATTGTCGGGTTTAGGTTGTCAGATTTCAGAGACTGGTTTAACGTTTCAGCTCCACATATTATGGTATAATTGATGAGATCTCGTGTAAGCTTCAGCTGCTACAACTGGAAATATAGGATATACAACGTAACTTGTAGTTTGTAATGCCGGTTATTGCATCAAAACGTAGCTATGTGAACTTACTGTGGCAGATGCCCGGGTCGCAGTCCACTGTTTCCGTGAAGTCCCCCTCACAGTCGAGGCCCCGAAATGTACCATTGTGACATTGGCGCATGCGCGTTCTGACCCCACGTGAACACGTGACCGAGCACTCAGACCACGTGGACCAGTCCAACCAATAGCCGTGCTCTGCAAGGAGAAACATGGAGGATATTGAGTCAACAACATAACAGGTATCAAAGGGATAGTTTTTACTATGCGCGCCGTTTTCTAACCGGCTATGTACACGACGTCATTTATGCAATGCCGTGATGACTAGGTAGGGTATGTACATGATGTTTTCTGAATATGTACGTGACAACAATCAAACCATCTATAAATTCCCATTTCAGTGTACTACTTACATGTCGATTACAATATACGAGAAAAGTTCCAAACCAAAATTGTTCTCTTATTACCATGAATTGTCGCAAAAAGTACTAAAATAAATCCATATAATATCATAGCGCGTAAAGGCAGTAGACAATTCTAATGCTCGTGTCACTCTGAAGGGGGATGGGCGGGGGTTCAATCCAAGCGTTATTGTTGTGCAAATACAAACAAAAGTATGGGCGACGTCGCCTAAATAAGAATGTATACAATGTAAACGACACGCCTCAAACTCCCATTTCTACGTACTACTTCTGGTTAGTGACCCATGAACCTACTGGGAAGAGGTAGGATGAAGAACTTACTGATATTGATTGATTGTATTGTGTTAGCATGTCACATACCTTCACTGCTCATCTTATTCACTCATCACAATCATATTCTGTATATATATAGTAATATTATTCTTCAATCATCTAACCTCTGGAAGACCATGTATGTCACGTGAAGAAGTTAATAAAATTTCCAAAAAATAAATAAATTAAGTGTATTTAGCTTGTGAATTAGGCAACTTCTAATCAGAGGCTGGGTCAAGTCAAGACCTGGACCTTACAAACCGGTGGGTGCATTCGGAAAATATCACTCAGCAGTAGCAGTAATATTATATAGTGAGTGAAAGATACACCAGGAATTATGGATAGCAGAGTGGCCCTTGCCGCCACTATCTATTGATATTGGCTTCTTCATTTGAATGAATTAATAATATACAGCTGATTAAAACAGCTTGAGTGGCCCCTGCTGCTGCTGGTTTTTTTTTATTGCTTCTTAATATGTAATATCAGCTGCTGTTGATACCGATATTACTCTTGCGACACAAGGAAATTGTGGATAGCAGAGTGGCCCCTGCCATCAGTAGTCCATTGACATTGACTTGTGAGAATACATTGAAGATATTCTGGATTCTGGATGAACCAATGATTAACTGCCAACACGTAAATCTGGACTTCTGAGAATGAATGGACTTGAATATATTGTTTTAACAACAAAGACTGATATTTATCTTTGGAGTATATGCAAAGATGAGCAATGGATAAGGTCTGTGTCTTTAATTATTACACTAACATATTATTGGTAACAATTGTTTGTTTAGTATTTCAGCAGTCTGGATAACAATATACTTGCAAGATCTAGAGTGACCCCTGTTGCCTGCTGCATTATGTGGAAAGATATTTGCGATTGTTATTTGTATTCAAATGTCAAGGGAGGGAGCGTCAGTTGTGAGAATATATCAGAGATATTCTTGATTCAATTATATATGTACTAGACTTCCCAAGATGTTGTAGAAACTGATTATTTCCTATCTATTGGTCTCACACAAAAATCTAGCGATCATTTCATTGTGTGTCATCCAACTATTATGGGTGTGGCATGCTCATCATTCCCTCATTATTATTATCATTATCATTACAATCAATACATCTATTGACTTGGCATTGGAAATATTTGAACACAGTGTTTATGGTATTTTGAATTTGATAAATATCATAATATAGCATTGTTAGGAAATGGATTGAAAATAATACATTTGAATATTTGAAGTTTGATGAAGCATAAGGATGAGGCTCTTCATATTCTGGAAGGAGGTGATGTTATAATGTACATACGAGACTTAGTAAACACCAGTAGTCCCTGACAATATGATTAAGGAAAAAGTTTACATGGCATTGTGACAGAACCTTGTATCAAATGAATAATTGAGGGAAATATGTTTTTGGGAAAGAAGGTGGCTTGATTTTGTTACACACAAAAAATATTGGCACCATGTACCCAACAACTGAGGGTAAAATTAATGTGAGTTGCTCAGAGGATTGTGAACAGTAACTACTCACGAGGACAGGGGTAGTTGCTGCAGGAGAAGAGTTCGTAGTCGAAGTTCTCGTCGTCGCCGTCGGGGCAGGGCCGGCCGCCGTTGTAGGTGGCGCTGCAGGAGCGGTACATCTGTTTCCGCCCTCCACCACAGGTCACCGAGCAGGGCGCCGTCTGCGTCCACTCCGACCACACCCCGTGCACCGCTGTGGGCGAGAGGGGAGCTTTAATGTATAGACTTTGTGCAGATGACATATATAATAGCACTATAGGAAATGGCCTGGGCGCCATATTGGTGATCAGGTTAGAAAAAGTATTATACACATGTCATAAACATATATGACATTAAATTCATACTACAATTGTATAAGCTCAACATATATTGTCAGTATTTATAAACAGTTTTTATTATTTAGAATTTAGAATTTTATATTTTTCTTATAGCCACGTGGCCATAATGATCACCAAAAGTGGCCACGTGACCATGTCATCACAAGGTCACAGTGCCCCTTGTGAGGGTTAGATCAAGTACAGTTTAGACCATTCTCAATAGTGTGGCGCTCTGCTAGTGGTATAGGCCTGAACCTCTGTTTTGGGATATGGAGTCAAATGGGACTACATTATTGGTTTTTAGGAACACTGAAAAAAGTGAAAAGTTAGAAAGTTAGTCAAATCTGGCTTTGACCAGCGAAATTCTGGGTTGGTCAGTGAGAGTCTAACTTTCTAACCTAACCCTGTGTGCATATTACTGTTGTATGACTGACCCTTTAGTCACATTGACTAACTTTCTAACCTAGGGTTAGTCAAGAGGTAATTTGTACTCATTATCATTAGAGGGCTTCTTAAAAACATTTAAAAGGTCCTACCTGATGTCTAGCATACAATTATAATTATTTTCTAAATTTGACAAAACCTTAGTCAGATTGACTAAGGGGCCTTCCATTAAGCATAACAATTTTATAAGCATATTACCCCCTTCATTATCCAAAAGCATGTAATTTATTTTCATATATATTTCTCAGAATATTTTGTTACAACAGAAAATCAAATAAACTAGATATTTAATATCACATTCATCAGTACTAGGCCTTTTGCGTTCAGGGACCTCAACACAACCTTTAAAGGGGGTCATCATACGCAGGCAGATAGCCCTCAATTGTCCAATTTGTCAACAAAACTCAAGGTTTTAGTATGGGAATTTTCATGAATTGTATCATTATTTGTAGATTAACTTTGTGAAAAACTAGCCATCATTGTTTTCTAAATAAGTATCCAAGTCTATTAATATTTCCTGAGTTGTTTGAAAATTCATTCATTGCAGATGGATTTATAACAATATAGACCCACGTATATAAGAAATAGGCCTACTATTTTCACGGGAAAAAATTTGAACTCATACATTAGACAGGCTCGGGCGTGTCTGAAACCACTTGCTCTAAAACGTGTCAAGGAGTGTAAGTCTTACTCCACCATTATCCCTGACACAGCAAAGTATCATTATACCACCCATAGCAGTGGGCGTGTTAGGTAATACTTTTGCGCCCACCTCAAAGTTTCCCTTGCCCTTCTGGCGTGTATATAAGTGTAAGTCAGGGGGTGTTAACTATATTGTGTCACAATAGTCCCGTCCGCTCATAGTTCTCTTCACACGCCCAACCTTCTCGGCGTCTTAACGTACCCACACTCCATTCAGGCACCAATATAATTGCCAGCAGTAGCGTATCCAGTTCCCCCCCCCCCCCTCAGGGCGGGAGTGGGGGGGGGGGGGGTCCCCATGTTCGGTTGACCCCCCTCCGATTTCTCAAATTTTACGCAATTAAACTACCAATAAAGGGAATTATCCAAATTAGGGGGTCTCTGGAACCCCTCAGATTTAGCAAAGTTTCTATGCCTATAGACCTATACGGGGAATGTGGGTTGTATTTGATGGCCGCGCTTTACCAGTGTTCTACTCTCACTGTACTTAGAAGTTAGTAGGCATTAAAAGACTGTGTTTCACTCCGATCTAGTATATTTGTAAATTTAGATGAAACATATATTATGACTCACATTATCTGTTCAATATACTCTGTATGATCGGCCGTAGACTGCCAGGTACACACAAAAAACATAGTTTAGCGTGAAGCTGTGATTTAAGGTAAATTCTAACCTATAGCTATCATGCTCCCGAGGTTAACTAGTGTTACTATATAAAAACAAAAATAAAAGGACATTTGACACAAAGTGTAGTTAAAATCTAGTGTACTATTTTATTGCTGAATCGATTCTATTAATCTTTATCCTCGGCGCACCACTCGCACAACACCTCGGAGCACATGATGCTGGCAGGCTCGCCCCACTCACAGTCGGCGTGGTAGCACCGGCCGCAGTAGTTGCAGACCAAGTACATTCTGAAATATTACGGAGGCATGTTTAAATACACATTTGTTTAAATTGTGTGCACGAACTAATCGGACCATCATCAATCACAATTTTTAGTAACCGTACGAAATTCGGCGTTCACTCCAACGTCAACATTAAGATTCTATGCCCTCGTTATTTTTTGCCTAGTAGCATCATCGAAAATCATTGTCGCTATATAATATTATTTATTATGAAAAAAAACCCCGGCGTACCTGTAGTTGCCATCC
Source organism: Lepidonotus clava (assembly GCA_936440205.1). Taxonomy (NCBI): domain Eukaryota; kingdom Metazoa; phylum Annelida; class Polychaeta; order Phyllodocida; family Polynoidae; genus Lepidonotus; species Lepidonotus clava. The sequence goes on along the minus strand of OW387146.1, from coordinate 29,674,163 downwards.
AAGAATATGGCCTGCGGTTGTGTGGTGTGTTGGTCTTCGGCAAACGTTTCCATCGCCTTCCACCTTTGGTCCGTTAAGTACTCCTCCTGCTCCTGAAAAAAATTGTGTGGTTATAGTTAAATGTGCAAAAGTCAATTTTGCACTTACTACATACCAGCGTGTCCCTCGTAATATTGGCAAATTTCAGAACAATTGTACTCGTGAAATCGCCCCACTCATCATTTTGTTTTGTTTATACATATTTCCCTTCATACGCTTACATGTTTTATTTCCCACTTAGCTTCATCGTGTAAATACAAATGTACCAACCTGGGTCGGATCCTCCGAACAGTAGATGCACGTCCACTCTGATGGGCCGTCCGGGAGCTGTTGTTGGTCGTGCGTCCTGGAAAAAATTTCAAAAATCATCACACCGTCCATCATTTCAACATAGGTGGTCGAAACTACCAAATCATCGGCATCTCAATTTTTCTCATCCAATCTCTATTTCATGTTATTGTGCCAGTCTGACAAATTTGCAATTTTTAAATTGTCCAAAAAAGAGCCTGTTGTTTCAGCATGTTACATGAATTCGAGCGACCACAACTATGTCCGACCGCGAGTCCGTCGTCGGGTTTTAGACAGTGTGCATTATTTGGCATGACGATAGTCATCCTACCAGATAGTAAGTTAATAATTTTCTTTCCATGCTTCTCTTCCATCCCTGTCCATCAACAGTGTTGAACAATTTAAACCTACTTAGGGGTGAACAGGGGCGTGCACTCGGTCCATTGGGGTTCCGTCCAGATCGTTTCCTCCTCTTCAATATTTTTCTCCTCAGGCGGTGTCCATGCCTGGGATTCCTCTTCCTCCTCCGACCGCACATGGTTGCTTGAATGAGCCAAAAAAAACAACCTTTAAGTGTCTGGAATTGGTTATCTACGTGTATGGGGAGAAAACGAAAAAAAATGGAAAATATCTACCAAACTTATCAAATTATAGGCAAGTTATCTGATTCACCTACCGGGTTTTCTGCGCGGTCGCCATTGTTCACAATGTGGTGCTTGTGTTTAATATCAGCAAACTTCTGCGTACGTACGGCTTTTATGGTCGTGAGGCTGGCGCGGGACTGTGTGTGTGCACGTGGTGGGCACCTCCTTATAAAGCTGGTGCCCCCCCCCCCCCACCCCCCCGGGGGGCAGGGTAATGAGGGGCCATCTAGGTCAGCCGAGCAGCCTGAGCGACCGGTGTCAGGTGTTACATAAGGTGTCGCTCGCGCAGCGCAGCCCTGGCAGCGGGAGGTGCACGTCCTGACACCTGACTCAAGAAACCACCCGTAAATGCACACAGCCCCACACCCCCAGCCTGTGAAATAACTTCAGAAAACGTACCTCAAAGTCGCATATCCTGGCACCGTAACCTTGCGAAGTAATTTCCTACCTTTTATTTTAAATTTGAAAGTAGTCACATTATAAGGTTTAGGGCGTAATATAATTATTCCTAATAAAAAAATGTTGCTTTTGTTGGCAAAAGCGTCTAAATCACATAATCCTAACAATGCATATAAAACACCGGACATTGTCCGAAATTAAGCTGCTGCACCCTATAGGCCGGGCCTATAGGCCTTCACCCGGGGATCACACTCACACTCGTGAGTCTAGATCTGCACACTCACACTCGTGATTCTGCACACTCACTGCCAGGTGCGTTATTTTTAAGTTTTGCACTTTTTTTTATACATGTGCACACTTCTCATGGAATTTTTTCATTCCCATATATCGGGGGGTGCATATCCAATATTTGTGGTGCACAATCTCATTAATGATGCATACGTTTTCAGCTTAATTTCGGACACTACGTGCACGAGTTCGATATATCTATAGGTCCTCTAGATCTACAAGAAGTCGTGGCGCCGAAGGGGACATACGATCATATTTTCTTGTTCAACCACATATCCAAAATGTCCACTTATCCGCATAACAGGCAGGAAAGATGCCCATGAAGGTTGCTCGAACTTTTCCTTGTGCCACATTGTATAAGGACTTATGTATCTGGATTCGACGGTGCTGGGTCGGTACCACTTCACAGCTGCAAACACATGTTGCCTCTTCTGCCCGGTTGCATTACATTGTATGTAATGTTTCATGTAGTGGGTGGCGATGCACGGTCGCTCCCGGGGGTCAGTCTGTCCGTCTTCGTACCAATTTGCCATTAGTCTAGACAACTTTTTACCACTGCTGGAATTTGTGCTGGAATAAGTCATGGGGCCATATTTTACGACTTTAGACTTCACGTAAACTGAAGGCAGAAATGACTTCTCTAGGATCTCCTGTTCTGTGGGGTACATCTTTTTGTATGTTTTTTTGAGCAGCTCAAGATCGTCCGAGTCGATCCACACATTTTCTTCTCTAAATGTCTCGAAGCCGTCGGGGAGACTCCATAGGCTCTCGCACTGCGCGAAATCTCGCTCATTGGGTAAATCGAGTGTTTCCAGGACCGTTCTTGCTTTCTTCTCTCCTTCTCCCAGCTGGCAGTGTTTGCCAAATTTCCCCTCGTGTTTGGACGGCATTTCGGCGCGCGCCTGACTGACACGACTCATCCTGTGAAACCTCTCAAACAATTGTTTCTCTATCTGGCGATTGTTAGTCGGCACATCCCCCAAGTAACCATTATACCGCTCAAAACTGAACAGCCAAGTACTGGGAGCTGGACCATACTCCCGGAGACACTCCTTTAAATGGAGATGTAGATGCATGTTTGGGGTAATGAAATCAGAACCGAACTGGAGCTCTGTGCTCTTGCAAAAGTGCAATAGTTTCCTGTGTGCCTGTTCTATCTCGTGGTGTGTAATACAAGGCTTGCACAGAAGTCGAGTGGCTTCTACGAAACGCTGCCAGCTATGAAGCATATTCTCCGGCAAAAGGCCCTGGAGGCAGTATCCAGACGAGACTGTAACCCAATTCTTCCACTCCTTTGCCGTCCACATCCCAGCGTTCGATTTGATGTTAGTTACCACGCAGTCATCCGGTAGTCCCTCTTTAAACTGATTCAGACAAGCATCAATAGTCAACACCTGATTAGCGCTTAGTACAACGTCATCTGTTGAATTCTTCTTCTTCTTTGACAACTCTTTGTCGGTCCACCTCTTCCACATTCGCTTGGCAGTCCCTGAATCCCAATAATAAAAGCACATATGTGAAATCGGTATTGAAACCCCAATGAACTAATAGTCCAAATTAAAGGCAAATGCAAGTTCCATTTCAAACACATTATCAGTGCTAAACATTAATTAACGTTAGGTCAAGCTTCAACACTTACCCAACAGTACATTATGCATCACATCGATCGAGAGGAACCTGAAGAAATGAATGTCATATAATACAGTTACTGCTAATGGAAACATTTGTATTAATGTTTATTCAAATGTCAAATTAAAATTGTTAATATTTTGGTATAATTCTGTGTAAGATTGGCCTTTAAATTTGTTCGGCCTGGAGATTGAACTTACCTGATGGGATTGAAGTAGGGCAATTCTAGGAGGACACAGGAACGAGCTCCATACTGTTTCTTAAGTTTACTTTTCTCTCTCGGGGTGGATGCAGCTGTAATCTCACTCACTCTCTCCTTGTGTTGGTCCAGAGTACGAGGAGTCCAATTCGCCATGTTGAATCCTCCACGGTTTGAATTCTTGAATTCCTTCAGACATTTTGAACAACCCATGATAGCATTAGGTAGCAGGAAACCGCAGGTCTTCCTCCCTGCAGGCAGGTCGGCAGCAACGTTCAAAAGCGCCAACTTAACGGTCTTGCCATTTGGGCAATCGTTGGTTATAAGCCTTTTTCCCTGATGCCAGAATTCCTTGAGTTCGTTGACTAGGGGCCTCAGAAAACTGGTAAGGTCGGCAGGTTCTTTACTTAAGTTTGGAATGATACCGTATAGTATGACGTTCTCAAGTCTGTACCGCTCATTTCTGGGTAGGTTAAGTATTGTTAGGTAAATGCCCCCTACTGACATCGAAGCTTTCCGAGAGAATGGTTGAAACCAATCGATATTCATCTGAAGAGCCAAGTTGTTTTCATTATCAAGAAAGCCGTCGTTGTTCGCGTTAAATTCTTTCCATACCGAACCGTCGTAAATGTCAGCAAACACTCCGTTGGGTATCCTCCTGCCCTTCCACTCTCTATATTTCAGCTCAAAACCTGGACGTTTCATCATAACCTGCAAACTCTTCTCGAGCGACTGGTAACAGAATGTCCTGACTGGAAGGAAGGTAATTTCCCCCACAATCTTGGTCTCATAAAACAATTTCCTGTTGTAGCGTTTTAAATCATCACCGATGGTTGTACACCATATGGGTTGCTGATTACCATTACAATCCGTGTAAAAGCCTCGACCTCGCACACGCTCAGTGGTGGACAACACAGAATGCGACAACGTATAACAGGCCGGGCAGCATACACTGATAGAGTAATTAGTCATCGTTAGGTCTGTACCCAACCATTTGTACATCATCCGCATCGTTTTGGGGAATACTGCCTCCGCTGCTTGTGAAACCCGGTCATTACCTGCTACCGTCAATAATTCACAAATGAAGCACATAACTTTAGCCATTTGCGTATCACTGGTGAAGGTGTGGATCTGCCACTGCAAAAGAAAGAACAGAACCCATGAAAATAGGCTTTGGATATTCTTATTAGGGGTACCACTAACAAGCCTTGCCAATGGGCTAGGACGACCCGTCCCGTCACCAAAAACCACTTTTAAGTGACGGATGGCCCTGTTGCGAATCTTGACTGCCTCTGGATCAAGCTTATCATTTTCTTACGTTTCTTGGGAATCTTCCATGGTACCGTAATAGTCTTCCATATCATCACCTGACTCCTCATCGGCTTCCATGGGTACCGCCTCTTCAACAGGCTGATTGCGACCCACAGGCTGACTGTCTGCTTCTCCCGGATTCCCGACTTCAGCCTGCCGCTGATTAGCAGCTGCAGCTTCTTCCCGAATACCAGCTCCAACCTGGATACCACCTTCAGCCCGAATTCCCGCTTCAACCTGCATACCACCTTCAGCCTCAATACCCGCTTCAGCCTGGTTACCTGCCTCAGCCTCAACACCCGCTTCAGCCTTGTTACCTGCCTCAGCCTGAAAACCTGCTTCAGCCTGGTTACCTGCCTCAGCCTGAAAACCTGCTTCAGCCTGGTTACCTGCCTCAGCCTGAAAACCTGCTTCCGCCTGGTTACCTGCCTCAGCCTGAAAACCTGCTTCAGCCTGGTTAACTGCCTCAGCCTGAAAACCTGCTTCAGCCTGGTTACCTGCCTCAGCCTGAATATCTGCAGCTTCGGCCTCAAGACCCACTTCTGCCTGATTGCCAGCGCGTTGAGGTAAACCAAATGGGAGTGGTTCTGCAAGACACATGTATAAGAATAAATTAAATGTACAGTCGGGTTTCAGAGTACAGACTTTCCCACCCAATGTTGTTTCTCTGACTCAAAAGCTATGATAGAAAGATGCATGGAGGGATACATATATATAACGTCCATTGTTCAAGTCATTCATTATTTGAACAATTGTTTAATTGTCAAGAAAAGATTTAGGCTGGCGATAATTTTCCAAACACTAACTGATCATTAAGAGTATTGTAGGTATTTGAAAATAATATCTATGCGCGCAAGCTAGCTAGGAAGGTTTTGAAGGATATCAATTTCAGGTGAAAGTGACTTTATCCTAGTTATACTATTTATCTGGTACTCACCATGCTCCATAAGATGCTTCCTGTTATATGTACTTTTTGAAACTGCACGTTTACATGTGTCGCACCATCGGTTTCGGCTAGTGTCCATATTTCTTCTGGTTTCTGCCTGGTCACTGGTCAGACCCTTGAAACACCACGATCGCGAGGCCATGGCGAACTTGAGTTAGACAGCAGCACTTCAGGGCGATGAACCTTCCCCATTTGCGACCGCGACACAAGTATTTATATATGGTACAGACCGACGCCTATGGTCCCACCAGCTGAAAGCCGCGAATTGCCGCGACATGCCACAGCCCCGACCCAGGGGTAGTTGCACTCGAGCTCCTAACCTCAGACACCCGTGTGAAATTAAAGCCGAGAACAGCCTGCCACAGTATTACCAGGAGATTACTGTCGCCTCCAGCCTGGCCGTCACGGTAGCGCGTTGTCGTGATTTGTCGGGCGCGTGAAGTTTCTTCAGCTTTCGAAACGCATCGTCCGCCGTCTGGACTGGTGAGGGCATGACACCTGCCATTAAAACCTAGGGTCTATCCATTAAAGGGCGGTGAAGTTTCCTCAGCTTCCGAAACGCATCGGCTGCCGTCAGGTCGACTGGTCATAGGATTTCATCTGCCTTGAAAACTGAGCTCGAAGTTTAGCTCGAAGGTCAAACCTTAAGCTTTCTGCTACTACTTAGGGCCAGCTTATTTCGTTATATAGTGCGTTTGGTGTACGGCTACGTGAATATCATGAGTGTCAAAATCCTGAGTGCCACCCTTGGTGAGAATCTTCTTAATCACTTTTGTTCTACAAGTGATACGAGTCGATGGCCGACTTTCCAAATTATTCAAAATAGGTAAAACATATGTATTCATTCTGGGGGTCGCCCTTCCTAATTAAATAATATGGCCAGTTTTCTGAATTCTAGGGTGTGGCCATATGGCAGTTATAGTTTATTCTGTCTGTTTGAATAGCCTGGCCATGGTAATTTGGAACGAAGGTGTTTGTTTAAAGTTGAGATGACAACCTTCATGTTCTCTTCTTTCTTTTTTTTTCAATATATAGCTGCCGCGTACTTGGTTCTTGTATCATGCGTGGAATTTGTTCGAGCTGCCAGTGGCGGACACTGGCCTAGGGTCGTTCACAATAAGCCTGGAGTAACCCGTACCCGGTTGGTCAACCTCACTGCTCCATTTACCGGTCACCCTCCACCAAAACACGATGCGATGACCGGCCTCACCTTTCATGACACCCTGCAAGCCTTGTTGGACCAGGACCATACCGTAACTGACACTAGTACTGGATCTGAAGCCAACCCAGGAGACGGAAACATTAAAGAATTCCCAACTGTGGTACTTCTCTCTTCGTACACTCTTCTTCTTATCCTCGCCGTAGCCATAATTATTAGCATATTCTTTGTTTGCTCCGGAATTAATCGCATCTTCGCAGATGCTCGTTTTCGTGTATACTTGCTTGTCTCAGGCAATCACAGTGTATGGCTTAAAATAGGCACGTTCCCTGGACATTTTGGAGATTATATCTTTCAAACAGACGATCCTATCACACTGACTAAAGCCGAAAATATATGCCTAGGCGCACGATACACATTTAACTGTGTCATCCAAATGACCGACTGCTATACCGGCACATCGACACGACTGCCCACACATTTAAAGGTTAATAAACTGAAGGACATCATGTTGACAAGATTGATGACTAAGGACATTATACGCTACCAGTTGGTTACCATGGGTATAGGCATAGGAGAGCCTGTTCTTTTGGGGAAATACCGGCCCGGTGAGCTTGCAATTAGTGCTAATACTTCAGTCGACTTAAGCCGTGTTGACCTTGATTAAGTCTTGTGTGAAAAATGTTGTATTTTTGTGTGTTTACTACCAATATGCTGCCGAACGTGCGTCAATTGACACAAGTGTTATGGTTATAAATTGAATTTGTAGCTAAATAAAATTTCGGTTTTGGAAAGAGCAGTATGACGCTGACAAGAGCGCTTTTACTCTGGCTCGGGCTAGGGTCAACCCCTTAGGTAATCTGTGAGACAGGCCCCTAATTTAGGGGCCTGAGGCTAAACTAGGTCTGCAACCAAAACTAGTAGTGGAATTAAATGTGGTTAACGCCACAATCTGGCGATCGGGCTCCAACCGAAATTATGGCTATAGCTAATTAAGCTATCGTCCCTTAATAAATCTCGACACCTAAATTGACTTGTTTGTTTTTTAAATTATTAATTTTGCAATGTCACAGAAGCTCCAAGTTACCTATACATAACTCCCGGAGAACTCCCACTTTAAAGGGTTACACTATATGCATGAGGTTTTTTTATTCTCTCACAGAAAGAATATAGGTCACCGTGCCATACAAATCCTAGAAAGTATTTCGGGTTCATCAGGAGACTACATGGTCACTTGTAAATTTTGATAGGTCCTACTGGCAGCGATGTATTTGATCATAATAAAATTTCTGAAAAATTACTTTTGCACCTTACTGCATGGAATCTAACTAAAAAGGATCCACTAGAAAAGAAGTAACAGTTCTTAATTAAAACCGGCTTCATGCAACATTATTTTTTCATGACTGCGAAATAAGTACGAAGAGATGATTCATGTCGCATCATTTTAAAAATCGTATATCGAGCTTATGTTTGTTTAAAATACACTTTTTATGATTGATTTATGTTATTATTGATAACAGGCCTAGGTGTCATTCCATTGCTCTTCTAATGGTAGAGACCTTGTACCATAACACTCATCAAAAAAGTGTTGTATTGTAATCGATTTCAAGTTCGTGGTCTATCTTCAAGAAATAGCACATTCGGGTTTTCAACAAAATGACAGGTCATTATAGTTAAATGCGTTTCGTATCGTAAATAAAAAGCATTCATAAATTTAAGATTCACTTATGAGAAGGACCTGGATAACGCGTACGGTTTTAGACTAATATAAGGCGAGTCTTAGGCAACCAACATATCTATAGAAATACTTCCCTGCTTATCGAGCATGCCACAATCAAAACAAGAAGCGCAAAGTTCTTTGATAAAAGTTTATAAAACGACTATACAATTGAAGAAAGTACAAAGACCTAACATACAGCGTGACACAGACCATACAATTAAACGTAGTGTAAAGAAAACATAAAGATGATAAACATAAACATCACATAAAATAGAGCTTTAAACAGACCCTTTAGAAATAAGTTAAATTGGCTGTGCATCGGCGATACCCGACCGATACGCGGGCTTCACCGCCCAGTCTGGGGTGTTGGGAGGAGGCTGTTGGCGTTTTGGATTATCGTCGGGGACATCGTTCCGCTTCTTGTCCAATCTAACGCCCCGCTGACGGCGGCTAAGTTCTTTTTTCTCAATTTCGTCCAGGTGGGCTTTGTAGGCACTCAGCTCATCGCTCTCCCACACGAGCGGTTTGACGCGGCGGTGATATCGCTCGGGCGTCTTCCCGTCTCTGTCGACCGGAAAATAAAGTCCGCGCTCCTCGTCGCTCGTGTAGTCGGGGGTGAGGAGGCGCCTCACGGAATTCTTTCGAGCTTCGTCCCACGTTGTGACGATATTTTCCAACCCCACTATCTGTCTTCTGAGCTTCTGCAAAGTTAAAAAGACACTTTTTTATTTTAATACAGTTACGACATACTTGGTCAAGAACATCCAATAAACACAAACAAGTTTTTCAATATTTCAGTTGCCTTAATTTAAAAGCTGGTCACTGCAGTTAATTTCAAAAGCGTTGCTTTATCCTTGGTCTCTATAACATACAGGCACTTTTTATTAATTGTGTCATATCCATTCTAATTGTATGTCAAGATTATTGTCCAAGGAAGCAAGTAAGGTTACAGTGCTCTATAAAAATTCATAATGTAAAAAAATTATAATTGTTTCCCAAGTTTCAGTGTTACAACCATAAGATCATTTCACAGCCGGGCCCCCTGTTTTAAGCCAAATTGCCGATTCACAGCTACAGCCCCCGGTATAGTTCCGACCGCAGTTCGTACGTATACCCCTTTTTGAACCGAGTGGGTCCCCGGGAAGTCACACCCCCTATACCATAGACCCCCAGTCTGTCTACTCAGATATCAAAGTAGGACATATCATCGTTCTTCAAAATAGAAAACAACCCCTTTCCACTGACATTTATACCAAAAAATCGACCCCTTATTCTTCAAAACGCAGACATTTTGTGGCCAAGAAATACCCTTTTTTCGTGAAATTTCATATTTCCCAGGAAAAAAAAGACCCTTATTTTCATATCATGGATATTTGGGATGAAAAAGTAACCTTTTTTCTAGAAACAAGGACATGTGAATGTTGTCAAAATAGACCCTTTCTTCGCGTTTTTTAGAACAATGATGCGTATCCTTCCACCCAAGGAGTGGACAGACTGGGCATAGACCATAGACATTACTCTTTCTCCTCGGCTTTGCACTTGAAAAGTGTAAAATTTCGGCCTGCCTGAATCGAACTACGTCAAACAATGTTGAGAACAATAGTCCGCAAAAGCCATGATGTCAGGCGGGCCCCTAACGGTCACTGCACGCTGCTCCCATGCCTAAACATGGGCCGGGCTGGGCCGGGGGTCCCCTCTATGAACTTTAGTAGGACCCAGCTGTCAGATTTGCTATTTCCACTAATAATGCTCGCAAACTTATGAAAACATGTATTTTCATAGGGGAACTATCAATGTGCATTATGATATACTTGAAAAGAAAAAGAGTTAATAAATATCAAAGTTATAGGCAATGTTATTGTCTGTGTGTACGGGTGACCGCGGTCCAGCCGGGTGTTATCGGTGCCCCCTCCAGGGCGGGCCGGGCCGGTGACCGGGGGTGTAGGGTTACCGGGGCCGGTCGTAAAAGGTTTAGGCCCAACACGTGTTGCGGGAGGGGTCCGTGACGTCAGACTTTTGTGGTCTATAGAGGAAGTCTGTAACAAAAATGTATTTACCTCGTTCACGTGGTGACGGATGATAGCCTTTTCATTGTCAGCCTTCATTCGGTTCTTCCGGATTCTGTTGGCCCTGCTTTGGAGGGTCTTGAAGTAGGTGTTGGCAGCAGCTAGAAAAAGAGGAAGGACATGAAGTATGCTTAAAACTGGAGCCATTAAGTAGACAAAGGCAATATAAAGGCAATAAATCAAGGGAATACATGTTAAAAATGCAAAGTGAGGGTCAACATATTATTCACGAATTAAAACCATCATTACACCGGTATTATATTTCTTTGTCCAGATAATAGAACTTACGTTTTTTTCAGATGACTGGGAGGATAACTTAAATTATAAAAGTAACAATTTACAATGTAAGTGGAGCCTATTTAGACACTAAAAACAGATTTCCAGCATTTCAAGCATGTTAAAATTTGTGTTAATTGAAGGACCAATACTTTGGAATCATGGACATTAGATGCATGAAATGTACAGCTGCAGGTTAGTTAACAAAGAAACTTGCTACCTATGGGACTTACCTAACACCTCTTCTCTGGGGGTATCTGGCCCCAGGCACACGTTGTCAACAACGGCCTTGATGATCGCAACGTTATCCGGGTGTTTGATCCCCGCCCTGAATGTTGGAATATATTTATATTGTTCAATTCATCGGCATCACGTCAAGTGCTCTATGACTCTATTAACATGAAAAAAAAAAACAGCAAAACTTATATTCAGCTGCAGCTTCTGTTGTTCAGGAACACATTACCCATTGCTTACTTAAAAACAATATTATTTTCTGTACTATTCATGTTGTTATGACGTAATCAACTTACCCAGGGTTCAGGTTGAATCCCCAAGCAGGCTCACCTCTCTTGGCCTTGTAGGCCGAACGAACGAGTTCCTACAAACAATATAATAAGCCAATAATTAATAGTGGACTTCTAACTATATGTCAGTGTACGAAATCATTACGGATTTTCGTTGTTTTCCGGGATGTTCCCTGGCGGCGCGGCAAAAGAGAAGAACATCAGGGCTATACTAGGAATGAGATCATTTCTAAACAAACCGAGAACTATATTAAATGGTAACGTTTTCAAGGTGAGATTATTAGTTAATTATAAGCTGTAAAAACAAACTTTAGAACTTACACATATTTCATTGCGTGGTTTGGGTGGTTTGTCAGCTGCAGCTGGCTTCGCTTGGTTCACGAGCACCTCCACCTGGGCCTTTGCCGCAGCCGCTTCAGCCTCCGCCCTTCGGCACTTCTTCTCCAGCTCCTCCATCCTGGCCAGCAAATGGGCCATGGACGGTTCAGCTGTAGACGTGGAGGGGCCGGACGAGGACGAGTATTCGGGCGTGAACGACCTTTGGGACGTCGTCGACGAGAACGACCCTTGCGATGTCAAGGGCCCGGGCGTGAACGATCTTTGGGACGTCGTCGACGAGAACGACCCTTGCGATGTCAAGGGTCCGGGCGTGGACGACGTTCTGGACGTGGAGCTGGGGAACCATGGATGGGATTGCGACGTGGAGGGCGTCATCCCCCAGGGCGTGGATCCGGAGGGCGTGGAGGGCGTGGAGGGCGTGGACGACGATGCGGATGCAGTACCGCCTTGGGAACCACCAAGGCTAAGGTCCACGTCGTTGAGGGTGGATCCCTCTTCCGCGTACAGGGAGTCGTGAAGAGACTGATTCGCAGAGAGATCCGGAAACCCATTCTGAGACCCATACTGACGCGCATCCTCAGACATATCCAACAGCAGAGTACCTACGCCTGCTGATGAATCATGATCGGTTATTTTCTCGCCACCCGGTTTGGGGCTGCTGGTCAAGATCCTGCATGAGCTCGTAGACGGGTTTGACAGAACAGCGTCACTATAATCAGTTGACCCGTTCATGGTGGCAGCAAGTTTTCAAGTGATCTATATAGCCATATGCCACGCCGTATTTATACATGCCGGGCAGGCCCCCCTGTGGATACATGATCTGGTGAAAGCGATCTTTTATCGATGAGGCAAGACTTTGAACATAAGTTACGTGGTAGACGTGACGGGGTGTGGACGGGGTAAGAGAGACTTTTACCATAAGTTACGTGCTAGCCGTGACGGGGAGTACATGGGGTATCAGCGACACCCTCACCGCCGCCCCTTGTGAGGCCTGTTACGTGTCAAGAAGTGTTAAGACTACCCCGCGGGCCGCGGGCCGCGGTACTCCTGTGAGGGACCTGACACAGAAGCTAGTTGACATGCGCCGCCTCAGATGGCCAACAGGTGGACGCGGTCATCACAGACGCGTGTCCCGGTGTCAAACGCGACAGAAGTCATTTCAGATGAACCCCCTGTCGATCGGCTCTCTGAAGAAAATAGCGGCCTATTAGACGTGCTTCGCACTACCCAGTGTAAAAACTTGTGAAGCCCCCGGCTAGAAGAAGTCGTTTTAGTTGTACCTTACCTAGCGTTTAAGTTGTCGACCGAGGGTTAACTTTTCGCTAAAGACTAGACGAAGCCCTTACAGTACCTGGGGGGTTGTGATGTCGTGTGGGGTGGGGGGTATAAGTATGTGCCTGTACTATACACTGGTTCAGAACAGCCACTTGATGGCCATGGACATCGAGCGACTGTTAAACGCAAGTCTGCGTCTGCGTCTTGTTCGGGAGGAAAGGCCAGTGGTGAGACCTAGTCACCTCCAACCCGCGGACCAATCCGACCATCAGTGGCTGCTTCTCTTGTTAGTGATATACCTGGGGTGGAAATTTATCGGTATCTTCTGGAAATTGGCAGCAGGCTGTCGCTCGTTGGCGCAGGGTCAACGTCGGAGGGCTACAGTGCAGTGCTGTCTGAGAATCTACTGCCGATGGGAAACGCTCCTATTTCCACTGGCTCCCATTCCCGCCGAAATGGAAGCCGTAGGAAGTGCTGCCTGCCCACGAATGATCATCCAAAGACCGAGCATCCTGTCCAAGGCCCTGACCGTCGCCTGGTCGGGCCCACTCACGGTCCATCTGAATGGCAGTGACGAACCCTTGACGTTGGAACTCCCGCAAGAAGTCAAGATTCCTCGTACGGAGCGCGTGCGCCTGAACAAATTTTTCAGGCACAGACTTTGTAGAGCGAGCGTTTGCCTGATAAACAACAGGAACAACATGGCCCAAGAACTACTCCCAGCCGAAAAACTGGGCTGCATGCCTGACGTAGACTCTTGGGTGTGATGAACAGTTATATAAAAGTGTACGATATGTTTGAAGTAGATATGGGAAAATTTTAATTGTGAAATGCATATGTTCACGAAGCTTTCGAGTTACATATGTACATTAGTGTATGGTCAGTAAATACAATTATGGGAAAATAGGCGAAACGTTGACACGTGGACATCATAAAACCTTTTCCGCATGCATAACAATAAAACATTTTGATATCATGAACGTGTGTAGTCTTATGTGGCTGTGACTAATTATAAATGGGAATTCATGAAGAAATAATGTGAATGAATTGCAGCTGTACATGTGTGACGAAATTATGAGGGCGAGTATATATTCTAAACAACAAAAATCGAACATGAATGAGAACTGATAACTTTTGAGCTGCAATAAAAGGAAGAGTTAATAGCTAATGTATATATAACCAACTCAATTTAAAGTCAAGCGTCTGCATGCGCTTTGAATCCTACGTTGTCTGAAATACAGAATTGAGATGAAAACAAAAAGTGCTGGTACCATTATAAAAGTAAGTCCAATGTTCAACAGGTAAACAGTACCGTGCACGCTGGGGGGGAGGAATGGTACGTGGGGAAGATGCAAGTCACCACGAAGTTTCTTGTATTCGACCTCATTCAGTCGAATCTCTTTCATGTATATACGGAGGGAAAGGAAATTGTCTTTTGCTCGCTTAAAAATATCCTCTTGGCGGACTCGCATTTGCGGGCTAAGAGGTAAAATTGGGAATGGTTTATCGTACGAAAAATCCGGGTTCACAAGTCGGCTAAGTGACAGGTTGAGGTGTTGAAGACTAGCAAGGTTGACGGGGAAAACTGTTCTTAAGGGGCCTGCTGTAGAAGGCAAACAGTTAACACTTGAGACTGGAATTTCCCATTCTTTGGCGGACACAGAACAACCACATTCAAAGGCACGAACGCACGATTCACATCCAGGATGGGTTGTTGTTCGGTTGGGGCAGCGCACAACGACCTCGTCTATGTGAGAGAACAAATAGGTCCCTGTTGCAATGACTTGGATGTTCGACCTTCTGAAATTAGACTGAATGAGTATTTTGAAATCACAATAAAGTTTGACAGACTCATGATCACGTAGATAGATAGAAATGAGGCACGACGAGGGAGAAAGCCTGCGAATTGGTAGGTCATAATGACAAAACGGAGAATGGCAATTATCCAGATCTGGGTTGGAGGATACCGTGTATTGGGTTGCGGACACCAATAAATAAGCCGGTGTGTTGGAGAGGCGAGTATAATGCCCATGGAAGGCTAGAGGGAAGGTGTTCACTTTTAGAACCTTGAATATTTTGTCTAAGGAAATAACGGGAATCTTCAAAATAGTTTTCAGAACATTTCGCTGTAAAACCGGGGGGACTAAAACAGTTACACTTCTATACATGTCGCGAGTGTTTGGAATATAAATATTTGAACGATTGGACTTGGAAAGGAAAAGGTACCGAATCTTCCTCATATCAGTCTCCGATATCAAAGAGTTACTCAGCCTGTTCTCCGTTAGGTCGCGAATAGCCTGTAGCAAGACATCAAGGGAATAGTCCAGTTTAAAATCCAGTAGACGCAATTCTTGCAAATCTTGCATCAACCTGACCATCAATTCCCGGTTACTAATGTAAGCCTGGAGTCCTCGGGACAAATTGTATATGGAATGAGTGTTCTCTATGATGGCCTGGAGTTGGATTTCCAAAGTGGAGTCAACTACCTTTAGGACTGCATTTATTTTGCCATCGAGGAAGCCAATTTCATCGGCATTTACCTGGTCAGCACGAGTCTGTTGCTTCAAGTCATCGAGTGTGGCCGTTCCAAATAAAGTCTCGGAGAACTTGCCGATTTCTGGAATCAGAGCCCGCTGCTTCCTGGATTTTGCTGATGGAGGTGTTGGCTGGGCCGTCGATTCCAAAATTGATTGCACTTCCCGGAGTCCGTTGGTGACCTTCGCTGCTATAGTCTTCCCAATAGATGTTATGTTATTCAACATAAGTTGGATTTTTCGACACTGTTCCATTGAACCGGCTGCCAGGGTAGCGCCGTGTCTACAATTTAGTGCGGCTGCCTGTTTGGGAGAAGGAGGAAGTGGTAAAATGATATCGACTTCGGTAGTGAAGTACTCATTACCTATGTGGATGGACGGTTTACTCTCGAATACTACACCATAGTTGGTACGAAAACGGTTTACCGTACTGGTGCATAGGCATGGCTTAGCTGAGACAGTGCCCAGGATAAAGAGTCCACGAAGGAGGAGTATGAATACTGTTGGAGCCATGTCTGATGCAGGCTAGAGACCGCTCTAGTCTTTTATTACTTTTTCCCAGTCACGGGAAGGAGTAGACAGACAGTCGCCACGTGCACCTGGGATCTAAAGGTTTTGACCTCCGTGCAGAAACCTTACGTTAATGCCAGAAGGAAAGCCGTGCGAAGAGTATAAGCTTAGGCGTATGCTTGCTAGTAAGCTTTCGTTGGTTAGGGTGTCGGCTTGTTCTAATTGAATTGGAAGGCAGACTTCAAAATGAATTGTTGGCATGGGGTTCCTTAACTTGTGGATGAGAAGTGAGAAAGCCTGTAAATGCCATTACTGCCTGATATTTATAGGTTTTATTTGCAGGTGGTTTATATGGAGTTCAGGCCGATTTAAGTCTGGACTGGCTGAAATTAGTCTCAAACCTTAAGGTCGGCTTTATATCTAACCAGCTTAGACCCAGTTTAAGGTGAATTATTTAGGGTAGTTATATAGGCCGGGAGGTACCTTTTATCCATACAGAAAATGTTTAATGAATTTTTAATGAATCTCATCTCTCACGGATGACTTCAAAAGAAGTTAATTTCAAACACTTTTAATACTCCATCTATGGATGGTAAGGGTAAATGGTTTTCCGGGTGGGAGGGGCGATGGATGGTAGGGTGAAATAGGCCTGTCAAAGATTTAGCTACATGTGCTTTGCAGGCGAACGTAGGTTGGGTATGGAAGTGCCCGACCCAGCAGGTTCCCTGCATGGGGCAACTCTGGCCCGTGTTAACTCGATAACTAACCCCTGATTAATGGCGGGGAGTCCGTCAGATGACACCCAGCATGATACCTGTGTCGCTCTTGAGTGGGTTTGGTGTGAGTTATGTGATTACCAAGATTGTGCCCCTGCCCTTGTCAGATGTCAGAGGGGGGTACAGATTAGATGGGGTGCTTCCGGGTACTTATGGGTGTTAATGGATTAAGGCCGGCCATGATGGACGCTTCCAAACTTTGCCGCCGTTAGGAATGGACCTGGTTTATTAGGAAATGTTATGCACAAGGGAACAGGGGAGCGAGGGATAGCTGCAGAATCGCGAAAATGCTTTCTGTCATGTTACTTAAAAAGTACATGGAACTTGTTAACTAATGGTCATATTTAACTGAGACAATTAATTTAAATGAAGTGTGATGCCCAGTGTCTCCTGTTTATTCAGATGCTAAGATCGGGAAAGAAGGTTATTTAGAATGTTTGCAAGAAGTATATATAATAAATTTATAATATTCGGAATTTAAGCCGGATCAGTCTCATTACCATTAGGACTATCATGTTTAAAAGTAGTAGTTGAGGAGAGGGCGGGTTCGAGCAGGTTTTTTTTTTTTTTATAATTTTCCAATTTTTTTTAGGGTCTTTTTGATTTAACAACTTTTCGATTACAAATGGAGAGTTCTCCTTTAAAAAGCGTAACGTCCCGATCCTGTTTAAAATAAGTTAACAATCAACCTCCTCTCTTGACATGACGATTAGGGTTCAGAGTAGTCCTATCCTTATCATTAATTTGATAATACAAGTCTGATGGATGAACGAAAAACGTAAGGCATGAAGGGGATTCGAACCCGGGGCCGGGAGAGATAGCTGGTAGCCAAAAATCCACCGGGTTCAATAATACGATGACGTCGGAAACCAGCGAAAAGCCGTCTAGAGGTCCTTCCGGTCGCAGGACCAAATACGTCGAAACTACGTTGGGGAAAACGATGACGGGCAATGTAAATTGAAGTTGATAGAGACACATCAGTGACAATTGAGGGCGATCAAAATTAATAACTTGTGGTATTGCTTGTTTTCCAAATCGGAAAACCCACTGAAACACAAGGACCGAAGCTACAAAGTGTCTCTTTTTGGTAAACACCTTTCTGGTTGCCCCGATTACACCCACGGTATATATATGTCGCAAACTCTGTAGGTTAGTGGGTCTGGTTGTGCAACCAACGATGAAATGCAATGAACTGAATATGGCACAGATGAGTTCGCCAGACCTGGGTGGTAGGATCTAATCGAACTTGATGCACTCGATTAGTTCCTACCACTCTAAATTTTCATTTTTTTCGGAAGTTTTATTTGTAATAATGGTGTTAAAATGACCAGATGGCCCACGGGCCGGTCAGGGGGGTTGCAGGGGTGGACCCAGGAATTTATAGAGGGGGGGGGGCTGGGGGCAAAGCCCGTCTGCCCCCCCCCCCGGATCTGCCCATGAAGGACCTTAAAACAAAGTTAAGGTGGAGAGTTCTAGTTGAAATGGTAAACAATAAATAGGGCGAAATATACAAATTTAGAATAGGTTTATGAGGCTATAACTTGTGAATTGTATTAGTTAGCGTGTTTTATTCTGTTACTGAGTTCAGTAGCTAGGTTGGGAAAGGTTAACGTTGGGACCAAATTATTTTTGCCTTATAATGCTTACACTAGTCTCACAAGCGAGTTTAAGAAATCTGGTTTAAAACAGGCTTAAACCGTATTTGCTTTTTGGAAATACGCCCTTAAAATTTTTAGCTACAAGTTTGGTTGAACTAACCCTATTTTTTTTTAGAAATAGGCCTATTGGACATCACTTTCATGGGATGGAAAACCATTATTGATATGATATATGTGATAAGATTTCTCAAAAATATTACTTTCATTTCATGATAAGGGTTGTACCCAACATCATGGGAGACAATTGCTTCATTATTGATTAATCATAGAGGTTATAAAGTTAAATCACGCTTTATCGCTGTTTTTACGCATTTGATTAATTATTATGAATTATTTTGATTTTATATAACTTTTGTTTCTATATGTAAGGGCTATTAAAACTAAATGCGCTAATGATATAGGCCTACCAATGTGAGCGATACAACCCTGTTTTACCCTAGTTGTGTGCACACTATAGGCTACTCCTTCTGCGCTTCAGCCTCATCTATTCTTATTAGGTCAGGAAACTGAGTATTATTTTTGTTGAGCTTGGAAACCAATATCAACCGGCGTTTATAGATTATATGCACAAATGTGGGAAGGCCAGTGTAGCCCTGAAGTTGCCCTTTTTAAAGGTAAATGAATAAGAATGAACGGTCGGTGGTTATGTCGCGCATTTAAACTTTGTATGGCGGATTTTTATAGGCTCATTTTTGATAGAACACGAGAAGTAATATAATAAGAAATTCCAAACGAAATTTTCAGATTGTGGAGCCAAATTCCTTAATCCAATCGTGAGTGGGGGGGACTGGGTAATCCACTGCTGGCAATTATATTGGTGCCTGAATGGAGGGTAGGTACGTTAAGACGCCGAGAAGGTTGGGCGTGTGAAGAGAACTATGAGCGGACGGGACTATTGTGACACAATATAGTTAACACCCCCTGACTTACACTTATATACACGCCAGAAGGGGAAGGGAAACTTTGAGGTGGGCGCAAAAGTATTACCTAACACGCCCACTGCTATGGGTGGTATAATGATACTTTGATTTTTCAGGGATAATGGTGGAGTAAGACTTACACTCCTTGACACGTTTTAGAGCAAGTGGTTTCAGACACGCCCGAGCCTGTCTAATGTATGAGTTCAAATTCTTCCCGTGTTTGTGCAACCTCCACACAGTCATATACCGGAGCGCATAATATAGATCGACCTGTTCCCTCATTGTTGGCAGGGTCTGGTTAGTGTAGTGGTTATGTCACCTGCCTGTCAATGCTGGCGACCTGGGTTCGAATCCTGATGGTGATACGTTTTTCGTCAATATTGACTAACTTTTGTTCTTTGGCCTAGTCAATCTGACCATGGGTTAGTCAAAAAAGGGCTAGAAAGTTCGGACAAAAATGCACCGTCAAAATGACTAACTTTTTTGCAAAAAGTTCGGACATTTGACTAACTTTCCAAGCTCCAATTTTTTCAGTGAACAAGCGTAATGCCTCTATGGGAGGGTTTACTGCGCAGGTTAGTGAAAGAGGTGTATACGGATATTATTAGAAAATTATTTGAGTGATCTGTAAAAGGGATGCAGGCTGAACATGGCGGCTATACAAAAGGGGGGTGTTTCATGTCATTTTTATAATATGATTATTTTGGTGGTACATGTAAAAGAATATACCTTCACAATTCAATATATTTTTGCTGAGATGTATGCAAAGTTTTAGATAAACATGACTACGATTTGGTTGTACATATATATACATTAGGTGCGTAACGTTTTGTTATTACTTACGATAGCATTTTAACATACACAAATTCAAGTTAATATTTGTTCCGAAAATGGGGGACCCACACCCGATTCTCGCACCCTAAATCCTAGCCGATAATTATACACACACAAATTAAGTGACTGGTAGAATGAATAACAATTAGCATATTAAGTAACCCCAATACAGGCTGTATAACATATACTACCTGCTCAGGAGCCAATACTTCCCACTGACGACTCCACTAGTCACTGACGGATCCAGGGAAGGGGGGGGGGGGGTGCAGCAGGCGTGCCCCCTATTTTTGGCCCCAAATGATTTTTTTTAATGTAAAACTGGCGCTGGGACCCTTTCCAATACGCCCCCCTCCCATTTCCAAAATTTCTCGATCCGCCCCTGGTAGTACAATGAAATAAAAAACCAACATAATCCGTACGTGGACAGTCGTGGAGGTTGCAGGAGGCATCCTGAAACTGGGCCCTCCCCTCGTGATTGACCAGGTCCTTGGCGGTCAGGGGGTCGGCTGAGGCCGTGCACAGGGACCCTCCGTTGGCCGGGTAGGGGTCGTCGCAGTAGCGGAGTCGGTAGGTCTGGCCGAACGTGCCGCACGCCCGGCTACACGGGCCCCAGGCGTTCCACCAACCCCACTCTCCGTCCTCTGCAAACAAGTTTTTCAGACTTATTAATTCTTTTCTGATTTTAACTTGATAATGTAGTACTGGAACGGTCGCTCCTACAGGCACATAAGCTCGTCCTCACCCACATGGCCCATGCATGCTGACCCTGGTGGCAAGCGTAGGTGCATCCTTGGCCCTACAAAAAGAATCCGTATACCCACGCACACTGACACGATGTCCATACCTACTGACACGATGGCCACGGGCACTGACACAATGACCACGCACGCCGACGAAAGTTAGCGCACATGGTCATCGCGTCAGTGCGCGTGGTGGATAGGTTTTAAAAGTTATGGCCAGTTAACATACGAAATAGCAAATTTGTTTAAGAGTCACATCTGAAACCCCCTCACGTTTAATTAAAATCCCTTCTAATTTACTCGAAACCCCCTTAGTTTTACCTGGAAACCCCATCTGATTTTCCTGATTTAACTATTCAGTTACCTGGAACCCCTAGGATTTTCCCCGAACTCCCGGCCCTCAGATTGTATGGCTTGGCACGGCCCTGTAATGGTTTAGCTCATCTACGTCCAGTCATTAGATGAATAACTTCTTTGTCACTGGACGGAGGTGACAGGCTTCTAGGTATTCTTTGAGTGGGTAAGCAGCGGTCTTTGTTGGTGAACAGAACCTCATAGGCCCTCATAGGCCAAACGCGTGGTTAAGAATCAGACTTTAGGCTGTGGGAGGGGACACAATATCACATATTTATGATGGGGAATATGTAACATTTTGTAAATGATAGATTCTTTCAAGGTTTCATGTAATGTGTTAGTATTCCCTGCCCTCCCCCTCTATAGACGTTGTGCAGATGACGTCACAATAATCAAAAGGGACTAGGCGCCATCTTGGTGATCAATTCAAAATTCATATCATTAACATTTCATGAACATCCTGAACACTTATGTTTGTCAAATGTATCTAAAATATTCATATCATATCATATTAAAGAACTTTTATCTTATAGAATTTATTATATCTAGAGTTATGTTATAGCCATGTGGTCATGGAGAACACATGGAAATCACCAAAATGTGGTCACAGAGTTGTTGTCACCCACAATGGCAAGCTGATAACGGCCCCATGATAAGCAACAGTCAATATACGTTGTGCACAATCATGACGTCACACCAACAAAATTTGGATGGACTCCATGTTGCAATTGGTGATCACTTTAGATTTACTATAATCTAGATGTCTATAGCATCTATGATGTAGATTTTTGTCTATTTTATCACAAGACAGTTCATTGAATCATAATAGACAATTATTTCTTTTAAAATGTAAATATATTTCATAGCCCCGTGGGTGTGGTGACCACATGGTGATCATCAAAATGTGGTCACGTGACCCTGTATGAACGAGGTCTATACCGACCCAACCAATGGTAAAAAAAAGCTCTACCTACGGGGACAGGGCATGTTCTCGCAGGGTCTGGTGTCCGACTCGGGCCCGTCGCAGCCTCGGCCGCTGTTTGACGGTGCCGGGTTGGCGCACGCCCGTACACGGGTCAGCACGCCCGTACCGCACGTCACCGAACAGCTTCCGTTCAGCATCCACGGCGTCCACATCCCATCAACCACGGTACTCGCTGCCGGGAAATAAAAAACAGAACAGCTCAGAATGTTATGAGTGTAGGAACTATACATGTATAAGTTGTGTATATCCTGCTCACCAAGCAGATAATAGGATAGGAAATTACTAATAATAGAGGACGCAGACACTATAGGTTAGTCATGATGATGTAGAGTCCATTAAAAACGTGAAGTAAAATCGACAAACGAAAGAGGATAATGACCTATTTTGATTTAGGAATTTTGAATAATCTTAAAAATAACACCTTGTTTTAACGTACTTTGTGAGCGCGAGAGCATGTAACTTGTGAGCGGTAAGTGACACTTAAAACCACTTGCTGCCAATTGCTTACCGCTCACGAGCATGAATAAAAGAGAAAAAAAAGATCATCTGACCTGTACCTACCAAGACAGGGCTTTAACTATTCCTCAAACTTTTCATGGCAAGATACTTCCCGCCCATCAGACAGTGCATACATAAACCAGTTAATACTCCCTACTGTACGTACCGGGACAGGGCTGCAGGCCGCAGCTCTCGGCCTCATCGTCCGGCCCGTGGCACGGCTCACCCACCAGACAGTGCATACATGAACCAGTTAATACTCCCTACTGTACGTACCTGGACAGGGCTGCAGGCTGCAGCTCTCGGCCTCATCGTCCTGCCCGTGGCACGGCTCACCCACCAGACAGTGCATACATGAACCAGTTAATACTCCTTACTGTACGTACCGGGGCAGGGCTGTAGGCCGCAGCTCTCGGCCTCCTCGTCCGGCCCGTGGCACGGCTCACCCACCAGACAGTGCATACATGTACGTACCAGGACAGGGCTGCAGGCCGCAGCTCTCGGCCTCCTCGTCCGGCCCGTGACACAGCTCACCCACCAGACAGTGCATACATGTACGTACCAGGACAGGGCTGCAGGCTGCAGGCCGCAGCTCTCGGCCTCCTCGTCCGGCCCGTGACACAGCTCACCCACCAGACAGTGCATACATGTACGTACCAGGACAGGGCTGCAGGCCGCAGCTCTCGGCCTCCTCGTCCGGCCCGTGGCACGGCTCGCCCACCAGGTCCGGCACCGGGTTGTCACAGGTGCGGGTTCGGAGCCTGACGCCCCCTCCACACGTCACGGGACAGCCCGTCCACGACCCCCAGGTAGACCAGCCGCCGTCAACTAAGAGGAACAGAGGGTGTATGAATACGTGCTTTTCAAGTGTGGTTGTAGAGCATGTATGATTGCGATATGTTCTTTCGACTTGAGACAAATTATCCTAATAATTATGTTAAAACGGTCAGTACCTACGCGAGAGCTTACAAATTTACCAGGTAACATGTTAGACATGTTAGGACAAAAATATATACATGCACGCACATAAGAGATCTCACTAACCTTAAAAGTTACCATTTTCCCCAAAATGTGAGTAGTACATGGAGATGGGATTATGTCTCAGGTACCATTAGAGTGTATTCTCTGCATGCATTTATAGGCCTACTTCGCCTTTTGATAAAGATTGCTCAGCCTGAAAAGGGTGAGGCTTAATAAGATTTGTACTGAATATCGATTGTGGATAAGTTTACAGAAGGATTTGATTCAATATAGTAAAATCACAATATCATCAAAAACATTATACCTATAGTAATTACAAGGATAATAAACCCAAAGTTAAATCCATAAAACCTCCATCTACCTGGGCAGGGGTTGACCAGTCCCACGCATGCGTCCTCGTCACTGCTACTTCCGGCGCAGGTGGCGCCCCCTGGGGTCTGGCCGTCACATGACCTGATGCGGACACGTGACCCGGGGCCGCAGGAGACGCTGCAGGGCGACCAGAGGTGCCACTCACTCCAGGCGCCGTCCTCCGGGCACGCCCTCTGTAAGGGGCCAACAGGAGGGCACAGGGCATGAGTTGTCATAATTCCTTTCATGACCTACTTACGTCTAACATATTAGTTTGAACACCTAGCGGACTTGGACATACAGTCTAGAGTTGTCATAAGCTTGTAGTGAGTTGTACAGAGGCGGATTCGGGGGGCATGGAGCTCCAGGGGCTCCTGCCCCCCCCCCCCCTCCCTCATTTTGGTGGACCCATAAACTACATGCAAAAAGAGGGGGGGAATGTTGCGCGCCTGTGCGCGCCTGTACACTGGTTTAGTGCTAAGCCTATTTGCTACCCTCCCGCTTCCCCCACCTTTTGAAAATCCTGTATCCGTCCCTGGTAGTACTATGGGGGCAGCCACTGTCCCCAATTCAGACTACTCGGGACAAGTAAATGTTAGACCTCTCCATCACTAAAAGGATACAAAAGAAAAAAAAACTGCTGCAGAGCAAAAAATGTCTCAACAGCTTCATAATCGTTCTATCTCAATTGCTACAGTATTGAACCTTCGTCTCTTTAAGAACTTTATGATAAAATTGAATGATAAGAATTAAGTTATGCATAGGTAGCCTAAACTTTACCCTCCCCCCTTCCCTCTGAGGGACCCCTGTTAGGCTGTGTGCACAGTGCCTAATCTGTGATCAGGCAATGACTGTTGTTTTAAGGGTTTAGCCATCAGGTATAGACAATACCCGAATACAACAACACAGGTCTGCAATTCGTCCCACAATTCGTCACCTAGGTCGGCCAACTAACCCACTAATCGTCGTAGTTGTGCCGCATCCCCACAGGACGCCGAGTTTCACTTCATCATTAATGACTAAGCATTCGTTGGTCCATTAAAGGGGAGCCTGACGATGAAAAACTTGTCGTCGACCATTTACAGCTAATCGTCAACAAAAATATCGGAAATGACTGAAATTTTCACTCTAGTCGTCAATGATTGGTGTGTCTAATCGCCTGCCAATATGGCGCAAGTGATCTTCAGCTTCGTCGTTGACGACCAAGAGAAAATAATCGCCGTGTGGGGATCCAGTATGATATTGGCCTAGTGGAGATATGCCTTCAGAGCGTCTCAATGACCTCACCTGGTTGCAGGGCCTGAAGTTGGCCGAGTAGCCGTCACACGTGGTGTCACACGTCCTGTTCCGCCTCTGTGTGCCCCCTCCACAGGTCACGGGGCACTCCGACCACTCCCCCCACGGGTTCCAGGGGTCTGCCGCACACATGGAGATAGAGTTGACAATAATTGTTACATCAAAAAAACTAGTAAAATGGAAGAACGGAGGTGGCATCTTTGTATGACTGAGGCAATGTGAAATAAAGTTTTCAATGTGTTTCCATTTTTGATAGTTTTTCCGTCCTTTTAAAGGGAGCGTGGTGATAATTTATTATCATTTGTTATTTTCTGGCTATTCTAGGGACAAATAATAATGACAGAATCTAGATATGAATGTCATGTATCGTATGTTCAAGGATGTTACTAGTAGATTTAAAAAAGGATTCAAGATATCCCTGTTTATGTCACACATACTTGTTATCTGTTATTCAAAGCTAAGTAAATCATGAGCTTAACCTGTGTAAAATCAATTTAGACCCTAGGGATTACCAGTAGGCCTAATAGGGAATTAGGTAAACTTTTAAACGATGTATTTGCCATTTCTGTACGTTGAAAACTAGTGTTCTATTTTGGAAAAAATATGGAAAAATGTCAGTTTTTCCGAGCGGCTATGGCCGGATCGGGGAATACACCCCCGGGCAGCCATGGCCGGATCGGGGTCTAAAAGGGTTAAGCAAAAATAATTATTCTTGTTAAAGATTTCAGCTTCTCATTTATACCAATGTACTTTATGCCATAAGAGGTTAATTATCTTAGAATGGGGTCTGTGAACACGGAGCAGGTAAAGAACAAAGTGACAGCAGATAGAATTTCAAATTGAGACCTAATAGCTCTCACCACCACAAGTGCCTAGTTAATTCTCTAATACACCTGAAAGCCCCACCTACCTGGGCAGGTGTCGTTTCCACAGGTGCGTGTGTCCGTCTGGACCAGGGCGGAGGTGCCCTCACACTCCGTCTGCCCGTCCCGCTCCCGGAGCCCCGTCAGACACGTACGGTTACGGGCCTGGGTGCCCCCGCCGCACGTCACCGTACATGGCGACCACGGCTCCCACAGCCCCCACGGAGCGTCCACTGAAACGTCAAGGGTAAATGAAGATTAAGTGGGTGGTGACGTGGCCTAGGTGACTCTCCTCTAGGTGAACAGAAAAAAAATTGGTTTACATGGCCCACCCTTATAAAATATTTTGTAGAACGCATTCCCTCAATGCGATCCCAGAATGCCATGTATCCACAAGGCGATTTTGACCAAGGTAACCGACCAGCTGGCGCTGAAATCGGACGATTCTACGAAATCATCGGCCGATTTTAGCACCGAATCATATCAAATATTCATATACATATCACAGTAGCGTAGGCAGGGGTGGTTCCTGGGTGTCTTGAATCCCCTTTGATTTTCCAAAATATAAGGTAATTATAGGAGAAATTGTGAAAATTCGAAGTTGGAACCCCCTTTAATTAAATTACCGTTATTCCCTCAATATTACATGGAACCCCTTTAATTCCAGGGCTGGCTACGCCCCTGAAACACACGTTTCAATAATGCATAATTATACTGATTGATTATCAGAATTGAAACAGTTATTTTGAATAATCATGGACCTTAATCAGGTACATTAGGGAGGTATGCTGATGAACCGGTTACATGCTGGGTGGGGTATGGTTACTATGAGGGCATTTGAGGTTGGCTGTATATGTATCAATATCCGAATGGAATCGTCATGGATCGACAGCTAACTCTGACCTCTAACCTCAATATGTGGAAAATGACTGCTTTACAAGTAGTGAGGGTGATGATAAACCAGTTGTCTGGTACCTGAGTCTGTTTTATGTCTTACAGCAATAAACTGGTTTCCTATAGGGGTGGTATGGTGCTAAAACGGCCAAAATTAGGTGGGGCAAAGTAATGACCCTGTTATAACTGAGGGTGGTAAGGTGATAAACCAGCCAAACCTGGGTGAAGTGAGGTAATGAACTTGTTACCTTGGGGTGGTAATAAGCAGATACTGACCGGGGCATGATCACACATGCCGTATTTCATCAAGGGGCGTTATTCGCTTGCGGCCCTCTAACGGTCTCTGGGCGAACAACACCCCTCGACGAAATACGGCACGTGGGATCACGACCAAGGTCAGTATTGTTTTTATTTCACCTCCTCTTACATATTTGTTTGCTAATCATGCAGTTTTGACCGAAATTATGTGTTTATTATGCGTTTGTTATACATAGTTGTTTACATTTGTTGACGTTTTGTTGACATGTGACGTCATCACCAGGCGATGTGGATTTCGTGACGTCATATACCCGGGCGATACAAAGCTAATATGTCATACCCAGGTGATACTAAGCCAGCCATACCTAGGTGAGGTGAGGTCATGAACTTGTTACCTCAGGTGGTAAGGTGATAAACAAGCCATACCTGGGTGAGGTGAGGTAATGAACCAGCTGCACCTGATGATGGTACGGTGATAACCCAGCCATACCTGGGTGAGGTGAGGTAATGAACTAGTACTTGTTACCTGGGGGTTTTATGGCTGCAGTGTTGATGGAGGTTCTGAAGAACCAGACTCCAGGTCGGGCGACGTTGGAGTCGGAGGCCACGCCCTCCAGGGTGGAGAAGCTGTACCAGTTGGTGTCGTCCCGCAGTCCAGCCTGCACGCAACATCAGATGCAGTATTTGCCAAGAAGGCCTTACATTAAGTACATACAATAATTTAAGAAACCCTTAGGGGTCGTCCTCGAGGTGCAGGACGAACCACCGGGGTGCCAGATGGCCCAAGGGCGAAGCCCAATGGCCGTCCAGCACCCCAGATGTTCGTCCGGCACCCCGAGAACGACCCCTAAGGGTCTTCTATATAAATGGGTTGAGAATCCTGGAAACAAGGAGCAGTAAGTACAGCCTGCCTGTACGCCCCTCCACATATATGCACCGCTCGGCGGCCGTGCGGGTGATAAAGCCTGTCCCTATGCACTACGGCCTCGGCAGTGCGGGTGATAAACTTGTTTTCGTCCATTTTCTACCCAACATCCTCCTGTGGCTGAAGTACGCACTGGATTTGCACAGGAATGTACACACATTTCCTAAAATTTTAGACGCCCCCTTAGTGCGTATAAACTTGAATGAAGGCTCCTAGACCATCAAATATTAGGCATCTTTTGTTTACGTTTGAAAAAATATATTATGAGGCAAAGGTTCCGCCTTATGAAATTATGTTTGAAAAGCTCACAATGGTAGGAAGCGCACAGCTTTGCTTGCATATTTTTGGAATTTGACACCTTTTAATACGTTTGACTTTTCTGAAAGTCTCTCGGAGCTGATGTTTGCTACGTCAGTATCACTCATTACCTAATAGATATGTGAGGATGTTACAGTTCGTAGTGGTAGGCCTAACTATAGTATACAAATCAAACATGAAGAGTATATTGCATAGGTAATTATTTCTGACCTTCATATCGGGTTCGAGGTCAATTCTCCAATAGAGAAACATGGTGTAGCTGTGAAAATTGTCGTTTGTCTGCATGAAGACCAGTTGAAAGGTGTTACCCTGAAAAGGATAATTATTGATTTTGAATTGCCAAGATTAACACTTTGAAAAGTAAGAACTATTAGCAGATTAGTCCATGTTATTCAATATCAACGGGGGCTGTAAATTGAATATGTAGAAGCTCTCAGCGGATTACAAGACGTTTGTAACCCAAATGGGAAAGGATGCTCCCTGCGGGAACTCAACATCTGAGAGGATGTTTATGCTTTCAAATGATACCAACTAATATATCAAATAACAACGAAATTACAGGTTCCTGAACAAAGGACAGAAGTCTAACGTTATTTTATCACTTTCAGGGATGGATTTTTTTTTTTAAACCAAATTTCGATTTTAAATATAAAACTCACGACCTTGGAGGGGTAGCTGGGACCCTTTTTAAAGGTAAATATGGGTATTGGGCATGATTTTGTAAAAACCATAAAAAAAATTCCCAAACTCACAGAGATGTTAGCTGGATGGATAGGGACTACTAGGAACCATATGTCACCATATCCATTTCTGAGATAATTGCATGTGTAAAATTATCTGTTTACCATTGGGTTCTATGGGGAAAATGACATTTTTGGCCATTTAGAAATAAATATCCATAATTTTTACTTTAAAAGCTCCAAATGTTTGGACAGGACCACAGTTAACATTTTAAGATCAAGAAAACATGGGGTCACCGTCAAAAATCAAAACTTATTCCTGAAAATACCAAAAATTGATCCTAAAACACCCTCAAATAACCTATTTATGTTTAAAAAATGTACAGTAATATACGTTTTGAGTAAATACTTGTATACATTTTGAATTTATGATGGTTAGATAACATTGTGTTGAAATTCTAAAGAATTTGAGCATTGAACAAATATTTACACCAGGTGGCGCTGCAGTGAATACCCATATTTACCTTTAATAAGTGCGTCCCCCCTTTTCAAAATTCCTGGATCCGTTGCTGACTTTACTGCTATATATATCAAAACATATTAGGGAGTTTCAGATACCACAATCCATCTCTTAACGTATCTCCGATCTCCCTAATCATTATACCAGCGTCCAAGTATAGGCCTAATTTGGTGATAAAAATTTAAGGGTGATGAAGGATAGACATACATTAGTATACTCTTTATAATTAGTAAATATTTTAGAAATGTATCATAAAAGCTTAGAAAAAAAATACCCATATTACAGCGGTGCCCTTACCTTTGTGTCATTGGAAGGGCCGGTATCGTTCCACGTGACGACCACGACCTTGTCAATGACGGCGGACAGCAGGCTGCGGGAAACGTTGTGTACGTCATTGTTGGCGCGCTCAATGTCGTCTGCCGAGGTCGACTCCCGGAAGTACACCTCTCCGCGGTTGAAGGAAGGGAAGTTGTCGGCCAAGATGGCCACCAGAGTTCCTGCGCCGGATGTCGATAGGTCGACATTAGGAGAGGGTAGCCGGGTCCAGCCTGGGTCAAAGGACACTTGGCCATGTTTACTGATCTGTAGACAGAAACCGATAAAACAGCTGAAATACTGAGAATTAGATAATGTCAATTGCCAATGCATGGACGCTTTAAATTATTAGAATAATGACAAAGGAGGTTGTACCTTGATAGTAGGTTGAATCAATTTATTTTGAAATTAGTTTAGAAATAAACGTGCATTTTGTGGGGTCAATTGACTTAATGAAAGCATCCAAAATGTTGGAAATAGGGGCCCAGAGAAAGGGAACTGTCATTAGCAACTAAACTGATTTGTTTAATTGAATCAAAACTCTTTCACAATTTACATCGTGCTTTTCAAATAGAAATATGAAAGTAAATGATGATAATGTCAACCTGAAACAACAGTCATTTCCAGGCTAGTTATTTCAATTCTTTGTACTGTTATCAGCGCAGTTAATTAAATTAGAATAATATTCATTCAAATTCCTATTATAATTATATACATTATAAAAATAATAATAACATAAAATAGTAAAAAGAATGATAGAAAACCTCCCAGAAAACCCTAATAAGGCATGTGAATATATATATATGAATACTTGGTGAACCTTTTGTAGGTGACACCCCCCCCCCCCCCACCGCCTTTGCCCCAGAAACCCATTTGATTTGGTAATCTGCTGCAGGATAATCTACGTCACTTTGGCCCAGAAACCCGTTTGATTGGGACATCAGAAGGATCATCTCCATGACTAAGGTAACACATCCACCTTAGCTGATACAACACTTTGGTATATCCCATCTAACAATAATAGGGGGGGCGCGAGGGTGTTGAAGTCATTCGCGCGATCTCCATGCATGCTGGCGGGC
The DNA here is from genome assembly GCA_936440205.1 of Lepidonotus clava. Lineage (NCBI taxonomy): Eukaryota > Metazoa > Annelida > Polychaeta > Phyllodocida > Polynoidae > Lepidonotus > Lepidonotus clava. The sequence continues at coordinate 29,642,772 of OW387146.1, read as the reverse complement.
CAGGTCCGAGGCTACTTCACCCCTGGGCCAACGACAGGGATATCAAAGGCCCCTAGAGGGCCACTGGCTGTTGTGTGTAGGGCCCAGCCTATTGGACCATGCAGATTAAAGAACACCTGCCTCGGTAAAAGTGTTAGGGTATGGTCTCTACCTCCTCACAGATAGTCATGTGATCAATTTATAGATGCAATCATCAGAATTGTCTAAAACCCCCCACAGCCTTTGCCCCAGAAACCCATTTGATTTGGTAATCTGCTGCAGGATAATCTACGTCACTTTGGCCCAGAAACCCGTTTGATTGGGACATCAGAAGGATCATCTCCATGACTAAGGTAACACATCCACCTTAGCTGATACAACACTTTGGTATATCCCATCTAACAATAATAGGGGGGGCGCGAGGGTGTTGAAGTCGTTCGCGCGATCTCCATGCATGCTGGCGGGCCAGGTCCGAGGCTACTTCACCCCTGGGCCAACGACAGGGATATCAAAGGCCCCTAGAGGGCCACTGGCTGTTGTGTGTAGGGCCCAGCCTATTGGACCATGCAGATTAAAGAACACCTGCCTCGGTAAAAGTGTTAGGGTATGGTCTCTACCTCCTCACAGATAGTCATGTGATCAATTTATAGATGCAATCATCAGAATTGTCTAAAACCTTCTCGCTATGATATAAACATAGTATAGATGATGATACAGCATTTAACACCAATAACCAACCAATCATAAGGAGGATCAGCTTTTGCCCCTCCCCCTCCCCCACACTAGAGCACTGACTCTTGATCTTCCTCTGTAACTTGTTATGACAACAAGTATCTCCTACCTGTTGCTGGGTTAATACAATTTGACTCTCTGCAAAGCGAGTGTCTGCATTTGGATTTAAACTACCCGAACAGAGAAGTACCTCTGCCTCTTGGCCAGTAATGAATGACGAACTCAATTGATTCTCGTAAAGTGAACTAAATAACATATTTATTAACTCCCACTTTAAACACTATAACTAATGAACATCCACATGTTTTCCAAGCCCCCCACCCCCACCCCATTAAAGCGTGTTTGCTTAATGGAAAGACCTTTTCAAGCTTACTTTGTTCTTTACCAAATTATTTCATATAAAATGGATATAATACCAAAAAAGATAAGAATATTATGTAGAAGCCTTCTATTTTCTTTTTTATTCTTATTCATTCTAACATTGTTTAATTAATACTATGAGGCCTAATAGGGAACATAGGATACATAAAACATCTATAATAATATCAATAGCTATGGTACAGAACAGTGGCGCGGTCATTATTTGCTGTTAGGAGAATGTTTCAAATGCAAAGGAATTTATAATCTCTTTGAATTTGTCAGGCACAGGTATACAACGATAGAGTACTATTAAGCAATCGATAATATAAAAAGACTAAGAAATGAAGCGAAATAAAGATCTATAATAATTATGACGATAAAAGCTAAGTTAAAATTTCATAAAAGAGAAAAGAAAAGAGAAATGATATAACCGGAACATAATCGGTTTAGATGGAAATAATGATAATCATCATTATTGATGATTTCATCTATTCATATTTAGTTTAAAGTGCTGAAATTTCCAGTAATATAAATCTAAGTGTTTACGAATATAACATGTAAATACATTGTGGATCAAGACGAAATTACCTGTAGCGCCTTTGTACACAATTAGAGAATGTAACAGTAATGGTTTTAAGTTAATAACATTAAAGCCAGAAACGCCTTGACCATCACTCAATTTGATACGTGATACATATAGAATGCAAGGAATAACCTGTAAACATGTTCATAAAATTAATAGACTTTGTTACAATAGTAGGTTCTTTTTTCATTAATCGTTACAGAGCGAATAAAAACACCAAATTTAGTATGAGGCACTTCTGAGGCATAACTGTGAAATCGGGAAGATGAGCCATCTTGAAATATCAATAGGATGGAATTATTTCTATTGCATCTTCTAAAATGACAAAAGGACATGGGTGGTGGACATGGTCAGGGCACTCAGATATTTGCATTTGAAGTCAATGCAGAAACCCAAGGGTCAAGATGACAGATAAAGATACCATGTTTTCAAGTACTAAACGTCTAGACAGTTGGAAATGGTTCCAAAATCAATTGTTTATAACCTATAGACGGCTCAATAGATAAAAATCCATCCATTTGAATATCTCAAATCTCTAGATTGCTGAATTTATTAGCAAATCGACCGCCAGATCCTAAACTTACATTGTGAAAGAAACGTGGACAATTTGGCCAGAATTGTCAGCTGAAACCCCCACAGATTTATTTGAAACCCCCTTACATTTTCAGGAACCTCTTTTGGATTTTTGGGCTTAGCACGGTCCAAATCATTAGCAAACCAGAAGGCAATGAGCAGCGCAGGTCTTACCATCGGCTGGGTGTTGGTTTGGTCCCCAAACCAGTTAAAACCGAAGCTTAGGTTGAGGGTGACGAGGTCCTGACCCCCGCCGGCGTACGTCAGATTATCGTCCCCCGCCTCATACCCGAACGGGTAGAACCGAGTAGTGGCCTGGCCCGTAACTGTGACAGTTTAACATTAAACATACTGTTAGAAGGAAATGCTCTAAGTTTACAGCAAAAGCGGTTAGAAGCAAAAGTTCTTGCTGTAAATTTACAGAGGACTATATATATGATAAGTTTACAGAAGATTCAGGGATGTAAGTTTTCCGATTTTCGCCAGATTTCCGGTTTTCCTCCTCCAGCACCACCCAAAATCAGTTTCAAATTTTGATGTTTAGAGCACATTTTATAACATTTTAGGACACAATCAGATTTTCTTACTGCCAATTCCGACTTTTTCACAGTACCCAACTTACATCCCTGAGATATAACTGTAGATGTTGATGTGCTGAAAACATACACCATCAGAGGACTGTAGTTCACAGCCAAATTTGCTAGCAGCAAAGGTTCCAGCACATTTTGCTGTAAATTTGCAGTACATTAGCTTTTTGAAACAAATCTATCAGATCTATGAAGTCAACTTCCTACAACAAAGGTGTCTGCATAAGAAACTAATTTCTATAGCTTGAGAATATATGGTAGGGATATATGCATCTCTTTGCTATGTTAGTTCATGATTGAATGTAATTTTTACTTTTAAGTTATAGACTACAAACATCTTTAGATGTTTACCCTATTCCTTGTAACTGTTTTCACAGTATGGTAACAAGACAAAGTCACGTTATGTCATATATTCAATTATAGAACTAAACAGTTAAATTAAGGATTCTTGTTTTAAGAAATTAGATACACTGTAGTTAGATACACTGTAGTTGGAATTTACGAGGGATAACATTTGAATTTGGTGTATCAGCACTATTTTGATCAGAACAGTTAGAGAGCGCAACCAAAAGCAGAACTAACATAATATTTTTTAAATTACCTCATTATTCGATCATATATATATATATATATATATATATTTATATATACTATATATATATATACTATATAAATTTTGAAGTCATATAAGTCTTACATCTAGTGGTGTCAAAATATACTTCGATACTATCCAATGAAATGGTTTACATATAGAAGTGTAAAACCCCATGAGTAACTCACCCTTTGGTAGAAGCACAACGAGCACAATAAGAGCAGCACCGGCCGTGAAAACACATATCCTTTCTCCTGCCATTACAAAGAAGCTAGACCGCCTGATTTATGCTATAATTTGATTATATTCCACAAATTATCCCGCCTTGGAAGCTTGAACTTGCCATCTTTACCTGTAGGAACGGAGGATGGGAATGTGCTACTCGTATTCTGGCGTCATAGACAGACTTGTGAAGGTCTCAGATTATTTTTTTTTTAATCCAGTCTATGATCGCTCCCTGGCTTAGATCATTTATTGGCTGAATTGTCAATGGCAAATGTAAAGGTAGTTCACCGAAATTAATCAAATCTTAATAGAGTCACAGTAATACTCACCAAAGACAGGTCATTTAAAGTTGTGTTATTTTAGTTTTTCAACCCAGACTACGTGCAAGACTAGTTCACAGTCAAAGTATGAATTCTTTATTAATCGTGTATCTATGTATGACTTGTCCTGGCTACCGATCAATAATCAGACTATTGCTGTAATGTACGTCGACAAACCAGAGGCTTGACGCGACCAATAATCTATCTTGGTTAGATATTCCCAAGCGATTGACCACTTTTTGATATTGCTTCTGGTTGAAACGCTGAAAGGAAACGGTTTTTGTGGTGCTTTTGGACTAGTTCTGGTCACTTGAACGCCCAAAATGTTAGTGTAATCGCCCAATGGATACCCCTTGACGTTATACAGGGATCGTTGGGGCACTCATGCATGACGACAGGTCAACAGTGACTTGGGCAGCCATGCAGAACGGCACCTTGGTCACGCATAAATCTTTCACAACTCTTCCCAAGCAGCAGCTTATAAAGCTTTTGGTGTTCTTTTTCATTTTTGGTACAAAGTTCTCTATTTTGTAGTGTGGTCGCATTCTCTGATTTTTAGTTTTGGATTTCCAAAAACAATCCTAGGAAGAGAATGAATAATTAAACAGAAAACGACCCTTTTACTACCTTGTCTGTAGGGAAATTTGACGACCCCTCCTCCCTACTGATCAATTCATGTAGTATCCATAGTTTGTCAGGACATAAAATGTATGCTGAAAACGTGACAACCCAATTTATTGAGTATAAGATGACATTATGTTATGCTACAAATGATTATATTTTGAGCTGCTTAAGGTGTTTTTAGACTTTATATAAGGAACTGTTGGAAATCATATATATGATCCGTGTGCAAATATCCTAAAAACTGACCAAACTTGCCTCCATTGAACATATGCTAGAATGACACTATTTTGATGTATATTTCCCTTTCTACCCATACATTAGGAGAGCTTATCAAGGTGTTGATAAATAGTGCAATGCAACTCTAACCTTATCCTAACTTTGTCTAGATTTATAATTTCTTATTTAGATAGAAAAAGGCCAAATCATTATGCTTAATTCTAAGAGGTCAGCATCAAATGTATACACAGGTTGGCCTATGTTACACTGAATGATAGGCATCCACAGAATGCAGCAATCTGATTGGCTGAAGTGCACTCCACTCCATGTTACTCCACCCAAATCTACTAGGTGGCAGCACCAGTACTAACCTTCTGATTGGTTGATATGCCACTTCCCTCCAGTTACCTGTCTGCACAGTAGCCACCATGCAGACATCTTGTAAAGTTGTGACAACTTTGTATCTACTCCTATGTTATTAATTATGTATTGATTATGTTATAATAATCAAACCTGAAGTTGTATCTCGATATAGGTTTATACTGGGCTGCTGATGTATATACAGCAGGGCTTGGGAAGCAGTGGACTGTAACTAGGGCAGGGGTGCATCCATCCATGGCCATCTGTGGGTTGACTTCCGATACGTAGGTTGGGAGGGTGTGTGGCCTGTCTCCTACTAGGAACTGCCCCCACCTCCCACCTCCCCAAATTGGTAAGGGCTTGACCGGAAGCTACCTACTTCCCTTCCCAGAACCCCCCACAGGTGTCCAGTCAGAGATGGGGGTGTACCGGAGATGACGCTGACATCACCCTCTTTCCCCACACCCAGGTTTACAACCCATACAATTCCCGAGCACTGTCGGCAGGTTTATTGCCCATAAATTTCATATAAGAAAGGGGTATCCGGGACGCTGAAGGCCGACGAGGAAAGTCGTGTTTCCGGAGGAGGGTGGGGTGACCAGGGAGCGTCATGAACTGTGGTTAGAGTGGGTTCCACCCCCACCTTCTTGTATCGTATAAATATGTGTGACAGCAATAAAGCGATATCATTCTACCTGTTGATCTAGAGCTGTGTGTTCGACTTGTTCCTTTGGGGAAACCTCTATGGCCAGGAGTGAGGCCGACGGATAGAGGGAGGAACTTGGGCCATGTTCAGATTGACTCAGTGACAAAGGGTAGTCACTGTATCAATGCTGGTAGGAACTTGGGCCATGTTCAGATTGAATCAGTGACAAGCGGTAGTCACTGGATCAGTGCTGGCAGTTCCAGCGGGTAGACGTGCATGTACTTGCACTGGCGACCACTAAGACTAATTAGAAGACTAGTTAACGAGCACGAGGGGTCTCGTTTTCTACAATCTGTCTGTGCAGTAAGTACTATGTAGGCATATATACAAAATGTCTGTGGAGTACTATCCTCGTGAGGATGGATCTATCATGGAATTTATTTGATTATCTTAATGCCATCATATTTAACAAATCTGAAAGGAAGAGTTTTTTTCTATTCTACAACTATGTTTTATCAAATTTGCCGAAGGCACTTGTATAGTTTAAAAAAAGTGACAATTGGCTCAAATTATGCTTTCTTCCAATAGCAGCTAACTTCACCAGTGGTCCACTCCATGATTCTTTCGCCACCTTCTGCAATTCCTTATAGTAGAGCGGCCAAACTCAAAAAGAGCCTTATTTAAGGAAAAACCCCAACCGGAGGTATAACAAAGCATGCCATACCTCATTAGAAAGATAAATATCTCAACTTTATGACCTGATAGTTTGTACTAAAAAAAGTGCGTCCCAGCATATCGTAAATCACTGGTTTCCATGGCAACCACCCAAAAATCAGGTAATTCTGAAATGAACACTATTTTTGATATATCTTCCTTAATTATCAAGGTAGAAGCACAAATGAGATATCAAAATTAAGCATTCCTACAGTTCTATGGGATAGAAGGCTGAAATGGGTTGTCTTGGTTACTGGGTTGCCATGGTTACCAGAAATAACTCCAAAATTGACCATAATTTCAGTTTCTCTTCTCTTCTTGTTACCATGGCAACCGTAAATATGGGTTTAGCAAGGAACAACATATCTCATCTCAACAGTACATATCCCCTCTATATGGAAACGATTGTTTTTTGTCAAAACAATGATATGGAATGCAGTAAATGACTGGTTTCCATGGAAACAACTCAAAATTCATGTTATTTCAAATTTAACAGTATTTGGACAGTATCTCCCTTAATATACAAGATAGAAACACAAATGATATGTCAAATTGATGCACTCTGAGAGTTACATTGGATAAGAAACTGAAATTGGTTGTTTCTGTCACTCGGTTGCCATGGTAACCCAAAATATCCTCAAAAATGACCATTTTTTCACTTTTTCTCTCATTCCCGTTACCATAGCAACCAAGAACATAGATTTTAAGGTATAACAGAGTACAGTCTATCTTATCTGAAGTGTATTAGTCTCTTGTGTGTATATTTAGGGTTTGTACTGAAATATCTTGAGCATAGAATATAATAAATGACTAGTTTCCATGGTAACCGCCTCAAAAAAATAAGGGTTTCTTAAAATAAAGTCTAAAATGGCCATATCTTCCTTAATATTCAAGCTAGAAGCACAAGTGAAACATCAAATTAAAGCACTCTGGGAGTTTTATTGAATGGCACATTGAAATTGGTTGTCTTGGATACTCAGTTGCCATGGTAACCACAAATAACCTCAAAATTTACCATAATTTCAGGTTTCCCTCCTGTTTCTGTTACCATAGCAACCATGAATTTAAGGTATAACCAACCAACAACTATCTCATCATAGGGGTAAATGCTTTTCCTTAAAGATTTGGATGAAATCATTTCAAAACCATGCTAGGAAATATAGTAAATGACTGGTTTCCATGGAAACCACCCAAAAATCAGGTTAGCTAAAATTCATCAATATTTGGGCCATATCTTCCTTAATATTCAAGATAGAAGCACAAGTGAAACATCAAATTAAAGCACTCTGGGAGTTTTATTGAATGACACATTGAAATTGGTTGTCTTGGATACTCAGTTGCCATGGTAACCACAAATAACCTCAAAATTTACCATAATTTCAGGTTTTCCTCCTGTTTCTGTTACCATAGCAACCATGAATTTAAGGTATAACCAACCAACAACTATCTCATCATAGGGGTAAATGCTCTTCCCTAAAGATTTGGATGAAGTCATTTCAAAACCATGCTAGGAAATATAGTAAATGACTGGTTTCCATGGAAACCACCCAAAAATAAGGTTAGCTAAAATTCATCAATATTTGGGCTGTTTCTTTCTTAATATACATGATAGAAACACAAATGTCTTGTTAAATAGATGCACTCAAAACATTCTATGGCATAGAGGACTGAAATGGGCTGTCTTGGTTATCCAGTTGGTATAGAAACCAAAGATGACCTCAAAATTTATCATAATTTTGTTTTCCTTTTATTTCTTTCAACATAGCAACCAGTAGTACAAGCTTTTCAAGTCCAAGAAATACAACGTATGACATCTATAAGGTGTACAGATTTCATCTATAGTCTCAAGAAACAGGCCTGAAGGATAGTCATCACAAGGTTCCAGGTAGATCTTATAGATTCACACATGGTTATAAAACCGAAAAACTATTCATTTTTATTTTGAGCATATAATATCAAATCGATTAAATATGTGGACTAGGAAAGGAGTTATTGGCAAAACAAGAAACAAAAGGATTTATGACCATGATGTTGATGCGGTCCTCCTGCCATCATCCATGTTGACATGCGGAGAGTACTAACCTTGCTGTCGATGCTGATCATGAATACTGACATAATTCTTCATTTCATATTGACCTGGACCAACTCTAAATATTAATAATCCATAATATATCCTCTATAATGCCTGTCAATACTGATTTAAAGGTGTACAAAGGGCTGAAATATGGAGGATTGAGACCACCGTACCAACCAGGACCACACCATGTTGACATCACCTGATGCTATTTTGACAATACCAGTGAGCAGTCCGTGACCTGCCTAAGATGCCATTAACTTACCCATAAGGTGCAATTAAGGTGCATATAAGATTTGCCTATGACACACCAAAGATCACTGTATGATCCCAGAAAGATTCACCTGAGATGCATCTAAGATTTTTCTGGGATCCAGAAGATGTGCCTAAGATCAGAGATATCATTTTCCCTTTATTTTTTCAGAGATTTCCAGATTTTTGCCAGTTCAGTATGAACATGAGTTTTTTCTCAACCCAAGTCACCAGTTCTGCTTTTCAATGTATACATCTGTTGTTTCTAATCCATTTAAACCATAGATGTACATTTCCTGTTGAATATGTCCACTTTTTTAGTTTCTGAACAAAAAATCTGGAAATATCCTCCCTAATTTCTGGATATTTCATACCTCCTGAATGGCAACAAGATTCAATAATAATTCCCTAAGATGCACCTAAGATGTTTCAATGATGCACCTAATATCACATAAAGATTCCCATAACATTTGCCCAATTTGCACTTGAGATTCCACAAAGATGCACCCTTAGATCAAAGATCTCCCAGAGATGCCCTAAAGATCATAAAACAGATCCTGCAAAATGCCCTAAAGATGCACCTAAAATTCCACAAAGATCGACCCTAAGAACCAACAAAGATCTCCCTAAAAGATGCACCTAAGATCCCAAAATTGATCCTCTTAAGATACACCAAACATGCATCTAAAATGTTATATGATGGTTCTAAGATCCCCTTAGATATGCCTAAGATGCACTTGAGATACCATTAGGATGCCCCTTAGATCCCATAAAGATCCCCCTTAAGATGCATTTAGAATCTCTTTGAGATGTGCCAAGATGTGCCTAAGATTCCACCTAGATGCCCCAAAGGACCACCTAAGATGCCAATAAGATGCCCCTAAGATGTCCCTCAAAATTCATAGACCCTGTAGCTTATGTTCTATATAAAACCACTAAGATCCCACAAGGATTCCCCTGGTAAATGCCTAAGATGTACCACAGATATGCCTAATAGATCCACTCAATAGCCTCCCAGATGTGCCTATTATGCACTCAAGTTGCCTATGATGCATCCAACCTCCCACAATTATGCCTGCAAGTCCCCCTAAGATGTCTAAGGTACGCTCTATCCTTTTACCCCTTTATATATATCCCTTCATTCCCTTCCTCCCCTAAATGCCCTACCGATGCCAAATTTTGAAACATGCTTAATATGGATTCACATGGCCATCAGCAGCAGTGTCAGTGGTTGGCACCGATGGCTGTGGTAATACGCATCTTTCGACCTATGGGTTTCCCACGGTTTTAAGGGACTGGAGCTTGTTCCCAGCCTGTCCAGACACCAGAAGGGCAGACACCTATCCCCTCCCTACTATAGAAATGCATGGGAAACATATTTCATTTCCAGTTTAGACAAGGAATATAATGTTTTTAGGGGTGGAAAATTATATATTTGGAAAAAGCAAATCCTCATCTGTCCATTGAATCTGATCAAAACACTGGAAATACTTCCATAAATGTGTAAAGTAATAATATACAAAACAAGTTGGGTAAATATAGGGAGAAATGCTCCATGGTTCCCTGAAAATAACCACCCCTACCCTATGGTGAGATCAGAGGGGTAGTTAGTGGTGGCATTAATTAGCACCCTCCTGTAGTCAGAGACCCCTACTGGCTGATGACCATTTTGTACATAAACCTCTTGACCATGGGGACAAAATGACCCATTAACTGTGATGTCATGGCCTAAGATTACACCATTACCTAATTCTAAACTGCTCCCATCCCCACATGAGGTACCAGAACCGAGCTGCTCAGACTGAGGTCAATTCCCCCCTTATGAATTCAGAATTCAGAATTTGGCAATCAAAAACCAGAAATACAGAGAAGATTGTAGGTTTAATATAGAGTTCCTATGAAATCTGGGTCCCCAATTCATCCTCTTAGAGACTTCTATATATGGTCATATTTGGGGGTACACATACTCCACAAACTAGAAAACCTATACAGTCTAAGCTGCCATGCAGTGTGAAATAAATTATGAAAAGTAGGGTGAAGACTGCGAGCATGGCAGGTGCTAGTGGTCTGACCCAAGACTAGTTCAAGGATGCACACATATTTTCCAGGGCGGATCACAGACTGCTCACTGATATTGTCAAAACAGCATCAGCTGATGTCAACATGGTGTGGTCCTGGTTGGTACAGTGGTCCACATTTCAGCCCTTTGTACACCTTTAAATCAGTATTGACAGGCATTATAGAGGATATATTATGGATTATTAATATTTAGAGTTGGTCCAGGTCAATATGAAATGAAGAATTATGTCAGTATTCATGATCAGCATCGACAGCAAGGTTAGTACTCTCCGCATGTCAACATGGATGATGGCAGGAGGACCGCATCAACATCATGCTCATAAATCCTTTTGTTTCTTGTTTTGCCAATAACTCCTTTCCTAGTCCACATATTTAATCGATTTGATATTATATGCTCAAAATAAAAATGAATAGTTTTTCGGTTTTATAACCATGTGTGAATCTATAAGATCTACCTGGAACCTTGTGATGACTATCCTTCAGGCCTGTTTCTTGAGACTATAGATGAAATCTGTACACCTTATAGATGTCATACGTTGTATTTCTTGGACTTGAAAAGCTTGTACTACTGGTTGCTATGTTGAAAGAAATAAAAGGAAAACAAAATTATGATAAATTTTGAGGTCATCTTTGGTTTCTATACCAACTGGATAACCAAGACAGCCCATTTCAGTCCTCTATGCCATAGAATGTTTTGAGTGCATCTATTTAACAAGACATTTGTGTTTCTATCATGTATATTAAGAAAGAAACAGCCCAAATATTGATGAATTTTAGCTAACCTTATTTTTGGGTGGTTTCCATGGAAACCAGTCATTTACTATATTTCCTAGCATGGTTTTGAAATGACTTCATCCAAATCTTTAGGGAAGAGCATTTACCCCTATGATGAGATAGTTGTTGGTTGGTTATACCTTAAATTCATGGTTGCTATGGTAACAGAAACAGGAGGAAAACCTGAAATTATGGTAAATTTTGAGGTTATTTGTGGTTACCATGGCAACTGAGTATCCAAGACAACCAATTTCAATGTGTCATTCAATAAAACTCCCAGAGTGCTTTAATTTGATGTTTCACTTGTGCTTCTATCTTGAATATTAAGGAAGATATGGCCCAAATATTGATGAATTTTAGCTAACCTGATTTTTGGGTGGTTTCCATGGAAACCAGTCATTTACTATTATTTCCCAGCATGGTTTTGAAATGATTTCATCCAAATCTTTAAGGAAAAGCATTTACCCCTATGATGAGATAGTTGTTGGTTGGTTATACCTTAAATTCATGGTTGCTATGGTAACAGAAACAGGAGGGAAACCTGAAATTATGGTAAATTTTGAGGTTATTTGTGGTTACCATGGCAACTGAGTATCCAAGACAACCAATTTCAATGTGCCATTCAATAAAACTCCCAGAGTGCTTTAATTTGATGTTTCACTTGTGCTTCTAGCTTGAATATTAAGGAAGATATGGCCATTTTAGACTTTATTTTAAGAAACCCTTATTTTTTTGAGGCGGTTACCATGGAAACTAGTCATTTATTATATTCTATGCTCAAGATATTTCAGTACAAACCCTAAATATACACACAAGAGACTAATACACTTCAGATAAGATAGACTGTACTCTGTTATACCTTAAAATCTATGTTCTTGGTTGCTATGTAACGGGAATGAGAGAAAAAGTGAAAAAATGGTCATTTTTGAGGTTATTTTGGGTTACCATGGCAACCGAGTGGCAGAAACAACCAATTTCAGTTTCTTATCCAATGTAACTCTCAGAGTGCATCAATTTGACATATCATTTGTGTTTCTATCTTGTATATTAAGGGAGATACTGTCCAAATACTGTTAAATTTGAAATAACATGAATTTTGAGTTGTTTCCATGGAAACCAGTCATTTACTGCATTCCATATCATTGTTTTGACAAAAAACAATCGTTTCCATATAGAGGGGATATGTACTGTTGAGATGAGATATGTTGTTCCTTGCTAAACCCATATTTACGGTTGCCATGGTAACAAGAAGAGAAGAGAAACTGAAATTATGGTCAATTTTGGAGTTATTTCTGGTAACCATGGCAACCCAGTAACCAAGACAACCCATTTCAGCCTTCTATCCCATAGAACTGTAGGAATGCTTAATTTTGATATCTCATTTGTGCTTCTACCTTGATAATTAAGGAAGATATATCAAAAATAGTGTTCATTTCAGAATTACCTGATTTTTGGGTGGTTGCCATGGAAACCAGTGATTTACGATATGCTGGGACGCACTTTTTTTAGTACAAACTATCAGGTCATAAAGTTGAGATATTTATCTTTCTAATGAGGTATGGCATGCTTTGTTATACCTCCGGTTGGGGTTTTTCCTTAAATAAGGCTCTTTTTGAGTTTGGCCGCTCTACTATTAGATACCCTGTGTTGGTATCAAGGATAAAACACACACAACCAAAATACAGGCATCGTGTTTCTACTGCAGACATGATACTTATCGTGATTTATGAAATATCCAAATAAATTATTACTGTTCATTATGATTCATTGAGTTTTATTTTGATAGAATAAACAAAGCTCTACAGCACACAGTTGTCACAAATGTGTGTTCCAGTTAAACTTTCATCAGTCATGTAAGACGTATGACACAAGAAAACATTTCCACAGTTTTTTATTAACTGAAGTACGAAGTAGTTATCACAGACGAGTAACACTTAGAATAACAAATTATGAGTTTTTTCTAGATTACTTGTAAAATAACGCAGATTTTATACAGGAAAAATGCAATTTTAATCTGTCTTATGAAGGAGCTTATTATTGTGACCAGCTTTGTTAATTTGCGGCCTATCGACCCACACTTTTGTCCTGCGGGACAAGTCATTCTGAAATAGAGATACTTGTTATTTATCATTATTGTAATAAAGTGAAAATGAAGAAGACTACCTTTAATAATACTATAGTTTTTATCTTATTGCAAGTACTTTTGTTCCACAAGTGACAACAATAACGTTTATTTGATAGTGTATAACTGTAGCAACATAGAAAAAAACAAGGATAGGAAAAACGGATTTTAGAACACATCCTCTGATTATAATTGTTATTTCTTCAATTGTGACAGGAATGCTTACTTGAAGGTTCCAATGACCCCCTCAACAAAACCAAGAGACTGTTACTCCTTGATATTGCCAATATATAAGATACAGTTAGCTTTATATAGGCCTGTAGATTTTCAACTAACAGAGGTCTTTCCAAAGGCAACACAAATAGTTATTCTATTACTTGAGTTTGATTCATCGTATATGAATGGTCTTTGTGTAATAACAGTAAACGTTTTTCATGTTTATAACAATACAATGGTAATTTCACGAGAAGCTATTAAGTCACCTTATACCTAAACATAAACTACCTTAATACTTGTATATAATATTATTACATCTGGCCAAATATATTTCGGGATAGGTTATTTCGTCACGTATCGGTGTATAATGATAAATGTTCCGTTATAATTTGTGTCAGATTTACTAACCATGAGATAATAGTTCTAGCACTTGATTTGGACCAATTAACCGAAGCAATTGATAAGATAGGGTCCCTGTTATGTTCAACCTGTGGAACACATCAATAGTTGATAACTACACTATATTCTAAATAAATAAATAAACTCACTTATTACAAAGAATTATAAAAGCCCAATGATTTTTAGCCCTTCACATAAAAGACTCAACCCAGAACTAACAGATAGAGATACACAAATATAAACTTGACATACACTGTATCTCTACACATTTGTTTGATTTTCTTTTGATTGCATGGTTATTAACAATTATCATGCCTGGCATGAAGGGCGGGAATTTGAACTGTCTTAGTTCTAGGTCAACCAACAAAACCAACTGAAGAATAACCTTGATTATAATACGGGACATAAGTTTACATTGTCTAGAGCATGTTGAAATGGGGGTCAATGACCCTTTTGGGTTGTCTGATACCGGCTGTTGGTTGTCAATACATCTGCAGGTACCAGTGAAAGAAGCTTCAACACAGTGGTTGATGACCACAATCTAGATAAGAGTCCTTGTTGTATCTTTTACATAGCTGATAACAACCGAATCCCCAGCCAACTGGACTTGCTGAAGCAACTTTTCACACTTTGTTCAAATATTTTACCTCAACAAAAGGGAACAACACCACCACAGCTTGCTGCTAGAGCATTGCAGAAAAAAAAATATCTTGCCCTAATCATATTTTTATAATGTCCTATGATGCCCTTTTTCTTGCCAACAAAAGCAGATTTTGATCTATGTGTCTGTGACATCCAATAATTATAACTGCAAATTCATAAGATTGTCCATCGCTTCCATCTGTTCATATCACACAATCATAATGATAATACAATACATTCTGTTTGATATATATACATATGTATATATACTTTAATGTCATATATTGAGCACTTCAAAGCACTCTGGGGTGAGTTCGGCGTTTTCTCTGTGTTTCTGCAGTACCACTGCGGCCGTGTCGTTCCGACCCATCTCCTGGAGGGCCCTGACCAGGAAGTCAACCTGTTTGTCCTTGATCTTGGCGGTTTTCCGCTTCCAGAGCATCAGGATGCGGTAGGTGATGTCAACAAGGGAGAGCCCCTTGGCCAGGGCGTCGAAACCCATACCGGTGATGGTCGAGTCGTTAAGGTCAAGGTAAATGGCCAAGGTCAAGCCCTGTTCGACCTCCCGGGCCAAGGTCATCAGACTTCGCCCGGTCAGCACCTTAGACTCCTTGATGACTGCAAGAGGAAGATAGACACTGGATTAGTACTTGTATCTGGTTTATTTAATTCGTAAGCTACCTGATCAGATGGAGACTGACGCTGAATTAAAGCTGAAGTCATGGTACGTAGGGGTGGCAGATGTGAAGTTACAACAGCTCCAGTATATCATAGAGGTAAAACAGTTACAGTTGTATAAGTGAAGATTATTTATTTTCTGTCAAACAATAAGATACCTATACTGAAACTAGCTCCAAGCGAAAGCTATTTGGGCGGCCTACAATTGGTAGCTCCCATCTCCATTGATCTAGAAAATCAGGGCATATCATTATAACTGCTGTTTCTTGACTATCATTATCGATTGTTCCGCAATCAATATCTATCTCAAGTAAGATAAATATGATCTTCTGAAATCTAAAACTTTACCAACTGTTTTTGCACAATAAGGCCCAAAGTCTCTGGCCCTTATGAGGGAGCAATATGCGTTCAATGAACCATCAGAATAGTATCATGGATGTAATAACCACTTACATTATTTGACAGAAAAGTCTGCAGAGACAAATACATATTTTTATACATACATATTATGTGATATCTATGTGTATATTTATAAAGCTTTTCTTTAATCTGAGGTCAACAAAGTAACCGTGTAATGGTCACGACTTACTTTGGCAGGCAGAGAACAATGGCCTGAGATACCACAATTATCATTGAATAGACTATATTTTAGAAAATAATCAATACAGTGTGGACAACTTACTTTGGCGTGCGGGTTTCTTGAGTTGCGTCAGTCTGAGGAAGGAGGCGGAGATGGGAGGCGGGCGTTGTACCGTGGGCTTGGGGGCCACCTCCGCCACCGGCACCGGCTCGGGCTCCACCTGGGGGGGAGATCAGGCACTAATCAGTGAAACACGTGTATTGAGCCCGTGATTGGCAAAAAGAAAGGTACACTGAATTGAGGATAGGGAGGATCTGTCTCGGATGATTGTACAATTAATGTATCTGCTTAACTGTTTAAAAACTTAAAAAATGTATATAATAATTTTGTGTTAATGCCGAATTCTTTTATCTTTATTTTTTGTGGATGCTGTGGCTAATACTAGTGAATGTTGCCCTTGGTGATATTGACCTACGTCTCCAGGTACAAACGTGCACAATGTCGCATTGATATTGTCTTCCTTTGATTTCTCATGAAAGTATTTCAATACAAAAGATATACATCAGCAATGGAAGATGATGAGAAACTCACTGGAAGTAATATATACAGAGAATAGCAGGAAAAAAAGACTATTGAATTTCGGTCACTTTGGAGGTGACAGACGAAAGTAAGAATAGTAGGGTACCTGTTTCCACATAGATGGAACATACAACAACTATTCACCTTATTTCTTTAAAATAATCCAAAAACAATTACACATGCATGGGCATACGTTTCCTTTCATGATATGAACAGTTGAAGTTAATTGTTTTAGACGGTATCTAACTTTTCCAAATATATATTTTTCATGCAGCAGTAGCATAATATGAAGCATAATCGCATTTAAGAATGGTTGACGGTATGCAACCATTATAGATATACATAAACATTTTCATGATTAAGAACCATTTCCCTTGTATTACTTGACCAGTGGTACGTTAGGTAGTGAGCAATAGGTCTGGTTAGCAGTGCAGAATAAAAATGGATTGTGGATCGATTAAAAAAAACAGTAAATTGATAGAAAATGATTTTTTTAGAGTGTTTTGGGTCAATAATTTTGAACCAATGACTCAGTAACAAATTTAAAAAATAGATATTCTTTAAATGGTTATTTGTTTTAAATGATAATACTTTGCAGTTTAATCATTTTCTTATGACTATTTGGTAACAATTAGAAAGAAGATATATATGTAGACGAGGAGCATATTTGGTCTTGAACAAATAGACTTTGAGCAGACTAGCTAGGTAATAATACTATTTCATGTAATAGCCACGACGACATGGTTTATAACCGGAAGGATATAAATCAGGAATATTTACATAGATTCTCAAAATAATGATAGATAGAAAATGAATTAACTAAGGCAAAATTAGCATTGAAATATGACATGTGAATCCAAACGCTTATAGGGCCTATCGTTTATAATGAGGAAGGCATCCTATCTTTCAGGTATCCTCAATAGCATTGGGATACCACAGAGATATGGAATTTTGCCTATTCCTGGAAAATGGCCCGAAAGAAGGAAAATCAAGGTCAAATAGAAGCAATAAACTTCTCAGTAATGATACAATTATGATTAACCTTTTGCTTATGCCTGCAGGGACACCGAGAACCAAGTATCCTCGCTAGGCAACCCGAAATGGTCAGTAACCAGCTGTTTAATTGTCAAGACCTCAACTGATTAGAAATATGATGTCCTTTCCGGATTATTGACTTTCTGACATCATGTGCCCTGTTTGATCATAGGACGGAGGCAGCCAGGGGCGGATCCAGGGGCGGCTTCTAAGGGGTTCTGAGCTAAATTCCTTTATTTTTGGGTTGTTACTTAATCTACACAAGAAGGCGGGAAAGTCGCATCCGTGGGAAGAGAGAAGGTGTTAGCACTTATCCAACATAATAACCCCCTCCTCTCTTTCATAAATCCTGGATCCGCACATCGGCAGAGAATGTTAGGAGTGTATCACTATCCGATTTAGAATAGCGAAAATAAGATACTTTACATTAATAATCTTAGAGGAACATGTGCATGCTGCATACCATTTGAGAGGGAATTCAACATCCCTTCTAATGATACATAACATGGCTGTAATGGGTCCCTACCCTTATATAATTTCCTGAATCGCAAGTAAAAATCGGATAGTTGCATATAGCTGTTAGAGGTAGTAGAGACAACATAGAAGACATGACAGAGGTAGGCCTGTATTCCACTAGGTGATTCAGACAGTCGGAATTTTGGTAATTGATTATTTTTCACCGGCTATATGTGGCATGGAGAAGGGAACTAAACCCCCGTTCTATTGATATAATTATAAATTGATTGACCAATATTCCCCCTGCCATATTGTGTAAATGGGAGGTAGAATCAGACAGTGGAATGCAGGCTTAGTGATGAAGGTGTCGGTGTACCTGAACCACTGTGGCCGTGGGGATGCGGACAGGCTGAGGGAACAAACAAAGCCAACAGCACATGATTAATACACGAGTCACAGCACGCCGCACTCACAGCACAGGACCCCGGTCACAGTCACAGCAAGGGACCCACTCTATGGGGCTTTTCACGGATTTCAAGATTTTATAAAAATAGATCTATTTATTTGACAACATTGGTTCTTATCCTCGGTTACAATTTTTATTTGACAATTTACATAAATTTTTCATTATCTTCTCGTGCCCTCTCAATTTGTCTTTTAATGTTTTTAACCTCTTAAATTCTTCATCTCCCCTTTTAGTGTCCCATAGTTTTGGTATTTCTTTCCTGGAGCTTCAATTCTATTGCATAGCATAAGGTAGTAAAAATAGATAAGAAGGTCTAAAATATCAAATCAGAAATTTATTAGAGGACTATTCCCTTCTTCATATTGAACGTTCAATAACGAGGACTGGATTGAACATGAACTATGCCCAAAATTGATTTTTCCATCTCTCTTTTCTAAAAGCCTCTGTAGGCTTTTTATTAATTCATGGTAGAACAACCCATCTATTGATTTTCGACCGGTTCATTATGGCAGACATGTTTCCCATGTAATTATCATGAATTTATCTACAGGTAACATTCCTAAAAGTCGTTTTACAGTTCTTTTTTAACAACTAAAATATCAGCGTACATACATTTTGGTGAGGATATACAGGAATAGTTTGAAATTTCATATCCAAGTTGTGCTTCAATTGTAGATTTGATAAGTCTTATGATTTGCTGATTTGAAATGAGATTGTCTTTACAGTTAATCAAATGTCTATTCCTCTGATTAAATCAACCCGTTTTTACTACAGTGAAACACCTGACATAAAGGTAATTATATAGGGGCTAATCTGGGTCAGAAGGGACTAACATAAAGGGCGCCTTAAATATGGATATCTTCGTGGAGAGTTCTTACTGAGATCTTTTCCTTTTCTGTGACTGTGAAACAAAGCCTGGCCTCGGCCAACGTAAAAAGTGTTTTATGGTTGTACACTGCGCGGTGGAAGCGGGCCAAACGTCGGGGTTACACGGACTGGTGGACGCTCTCCAGACGGCAACGGTATATACTCTCACATACACGAGACACAAAAATACATGGAAGCTAAAAGTCTATGGTCTATCAACTCTAAACGTCTAATCTTCATATTATATACTGTTTAACAGGAATGAAGTTAATTGTCTATTCAAGAGATGTTCAAACATAGATTTCATTGTTAGTTTAAACTATTTCACAAGCTTTAAATTACGGCTAATTCTTTTAATATGTCCTATTTTCACTGCCTATGTGCTAATACTGTTTTCAATATAAATCAATCAAGGGAAATAATTAGGGTGTTGGACAGTGTAGCATGTAACTCCACAAACAACAGTAGAATGTAGGGAGTTGTGTTAAGTAAATGACCTACCTCTTCCTTTTTAACTTCAGGTTCTGGTTCTGGCTCTGGTTCGACCCAGAAGAACGCCCGCACAGCTTCCTCCTCGATCTCGACGTCAAATGTCCGAACACACTTCCTTGTTGTTTGGCCCTCTTCATCAACCTGTTCACTAAAGCATCGCACTGTGGCGGACAATGCCCGGTAATCGTCTTTCTGCGGCTTTGTTGGCTCCACAAGGAACTTCCTGTAGTTCTCGGGCAGGCGGTCGTGGTAGTGAATCCCCGTAAATCCCTTTCCCGAATCATCCTCGCACACTCGTAAATCGCCCCCAATGTCCAGCTCTAGCTTTTCCCCATTAACCAAGTCGATATCGGTGCGCTCAGTTTTATGTTCTTCTTTTACAGGCTTACTGCGGGATCGCCAATTGCGGCGTTGCCCGGTTGTCTCCGGTTCTTGTGGCTTTTCAGCGATTTTGACGCGTCTAAAGCCCTGTTTTTGCCGCTTGTCAATGACATCCTCCACGATGTCGTTCCGGGCACACTCAAACCAGAGCGTCCAGGTTTTCTCCTGGATGTGTAGGAAGGTCAGGAGTTGACCTCTGGTGACAGGGTTCTCTCGCTCTATGTGCCGAAACGCCTCTTTAAGACGCTTTTTTCTTTGGGGTCGTGATAGGGCCACACAGTACCTAGAATCACAGAATATGGAGGTTAAGACTTACATTTCTCTTAATAAAAACATGTTCTACTATTTTTCTGTTGATAATATCGAGCAAAGGTATGTATGCAAAGTAACCACACAAAATATAGTATAGGGGAAAAAGACATCAACAATTCATACGATTGTACGAGTTCCCTAGCCCAATCGTAACAGTTAACCATTTTAGGTTAATGGCTTTTACTATGTGTCCAATCAGACACGTCATTAGATTAAAGTTATTTGGAGGTGACAGTCCTTTATTATTTTCTCATGTAAAGGGTGCGCCCTCAGAAAGAGAGCCACTCTCATCGCCTATACTTTGAGAATCCAGGAATCCCACTCTGGAAGGAGTCACTGAACATTTGAATTTTGAATGAATGTGTTATCTCCGCTCTGATAGAGAGACAGATATACACTGTGTGTATTCCGTCAAAGTCAAGGGCACTTCCTCCCCGATATTAGTGGAATGTCGTGGACAACCTCTAAAAGGGTAACACCTATTCGAAAACGTGATATCCAGTCTACCTATCAGGAGAGTAAATCCAAATCTTATCTAAGCGCACATGGTCTGATAAAAGGGCCTCCCAGTCATTCAGCCTAACATATTTATTTTTACAATTATGGCCACAACTTTAAAGATCTGACACATGTGCACCATAGAAAAAGAGGGAAGGTTATTATAGGCCTAGACTAGATACAAATAGAGCACGTGCATGCACAGGCACGGGCCCGACATGTTTTCTTCCTTGCCCAGTTAACGTGTCCAACAAAAGGGAAAGGGGGTCAAGACACCCTGAACCACCCCCCAACCCCACTGCCCACACCCCAGCTGGATCCGCCCCTGTATAGCAACACTTTTTTCCAGAGGCTAGCAGTTGAAAATCGTACAAGGGGGCGCCACCCCTTTTCAAATCTCTGGATCCTCCCATGTTGTTAATAGTCTTACTGGTGTTGCGGGTGGGGGTGTTGGTGGGGGGGGGGGGGCTCAAATATATATGTACCTTGACAGTGTCCTCGTGTCGAAGCTGACCGTGGCCTTTGTGAACTTTAACGTTGTCTCCACTGGTTGCCAGCCGTCCTTGGTCAGCTGCATCACCGCCATGTCGTCGGCCGGGAACTAGCATATGCAAATCATATGCAATTGAGTTTAATAGGCTATACACAACTAGATAAGTTAATGGTCCTTCTGTACAGGTTGTTTTGGACGGCAATATCTGACACTTGAGTGCCGGATCGAAGAAAGAAAGGTATATATATAGGTGCAAATCTATATGATAAATTCATACAATAAAATCAACAACTATTATTTCCAAACATTATTTCCATTATTTTGGATTAGGTTCTGTACATGGAGAAAAATAATCTATAATAATAATAATAATAATTATGTTATGTTTAATGATATTCTATCATTATATTAAAATGACCATGAAGGCTAATAGAATAGATATGGATCACAGCAGAAGTCGGAATTCATGCTCATTTTGTGTAGCATAACCCGGTGATAAACTGGACAAGATCGATCCCCTATATAAGCTCAAACAATGATAACCACAAATCATAAAGCACTGTCTTACGTCCTCTTCGTCTAGCGGAGGGAGCGGCAGTTTGACGGTGATGGGACGCCGGAACTCTTTTTGGACGCTGGGGCGGACGTCGAAGAAGTCGGAGGCGGTGACGAGGTCGATCATGTCGTGGGGGTACTCGCGCCGTAACTCGACCAGTACCGCCCGGTTCATGGGCAGGATCTGGGAGGGGCAGGCAAAGGGTTATCAGATTTTACACATTATCTTCACAATATTCACATGTAGGGAAGTGTATCAATTCTTTTTTTTCATCAAGTTGGTAGTTTGTCTTTTATGTCAAAAAAAGAAGTATTCTGAGAACTTCTGGCAAAGACTAAAAGACTTTGAGTCACCTTTCCCTCCGAATAAAGTTATGTCCCAAAGATGTATACATATATATATATATATATATATCTCTATATATATATATATCTTTTTTTAATGAGTAAACGTGTAAATTATGTAGAATTGTATGCAGATATGGATGCGTGGGTGAATAGACACGTGCACATGCACATAGACATGCATGTATCCACTCACATGCATATCTATACATGCATGTAGACATGAACGTATGTGTAGATAAACATTTATCGTAAATAGATATGTATGTAGACATGCATGTAGACAGGGGCGGATTCGGAGAGGGCATCCAATCGCAAACTTTCCGAGAATATAACATTGAAAGAAAAATATGGCCAAAAATAGGAAGGGGGGGGGGGGCGCACGCCCCCTAAATCTGCGACTGATGAAATTTAATAGCGATGTATATAGCGATGTATGTACACATGTACGAAGACCAAACGCATATATTATGTAGACGTGTATGTAAGCATGGCGTATCTAGACATAGACGTGTCCGTGGACGTACCTGTAGGTCGCAGGTCATGTCGATGTCCGTGGCCTTCTTGGGGAACCTAACGGAGATCTGCTTGGAGAGTTTGGCGGCGTACAGACAGCCCATGGCGGGGGCGGGGAACGTCTCCGTACGTGGGGACGAGATGGCCACGTATATGCCCGCACTGCACGCCTCAAACTCTATATTATCGCCCTGCTCCTGTAAGGGGAGATGGAAGGAAAGTCAGAACGTTTTTTTATATGAATCTCAACCATAAAACAGCCCGCTGTGTCTTGTTTGGGTTAAAATGTATAAAGTGTGTCAATTAATTTAGTTTTTTTTTATCTTTTGGAAGTTATATCTTTTATAAACAGATCTGCGTCATAATTTGTAGGCAAACTGTTAGTAGTTCCTTATATTTTATAAAACTGTCAGCAGTTCTTTTTTAAAATTCTTAGCGGTGAATTTTATCAACCTACTTCGAATATTGTTGATTAAAGAAAAATATTATATACATGTATGTAGTTGTCACCATGGAGATAAAAGAATTGAATTATCTCTCTCATCAATGATAGGACTTTTTTCTCTTCCTTTTTGTATAGCTTAAATCAATGTCACACACTGTTACTTCGTAATATCTTTGCAAACATTGCGCAATTAAGGTAAAGTGCTTCTAAGACCAATATGCCATTTCTAAAGCTGTCTCGTGGATAGTAACACAGAACGATAATCAGATGACAGGGTGTCTAGATTTAATGGTATCCCTAGCATTCAAATTCCCGAAAGCTTAAAGGAGAACAGCAAAGGCAATTTTAATTTTTACATAACGTTGAATACATGTTCTATGAAACATATCTATAAAAATAAATTCAAATAAATCATAAATATGGGAAACAATTTATGTCTAAACATTATTTTGTAAAGTGGCTTCTACTGAGTGCATGTGACGTCATCTAGGCTCTTTCACACATGTAGGGCAAGCTGATAAGGCTATTGCTATGGTTGACTGCACACACAGACCCCTGTGACTGAGAGCCTAGATGACATCACAGCCCTGTGAGATAAGCTCTGAGAGTGTATTCACACTTCTAACAAAACCTTATTTACTCAACTATATTGTCCACATATGTTAATTAAAGTCTAATGCTATTTAACTTTGATAACAACTTAGTGAATTTTATCATTTTTAGGATTTTCGTTTTTTCCTTTGTGTTTCACCTTTAACATCCTTAAAGCTAAACCATTATAGAGAACATTAACTAAAAGGAGAAGACAAAAGAAGAAAGAAAACCATCCACCAGAAATTGTCAAACATCTTTATCGGTGTGTACGAGAAGAAAGTGTATCAGCATACACACTGATAGAGAATAGTGTCTATTCAATAGTGACTTGTACCCTTTACAGACAGGGCCCAGAATACGCATTATGCCTTATATGAACTGTCATTGTAACCGAATTTTGGGGCTAATCTGTAAAGGGTTTAAGAAAGTACCTGGCGCGGATACTGAAACAAAATGGGTGAGACTTAGCTTAAATATTTCCCTTACAACTAGGAGAACTCTCTTTTGGCGACTGGGTAACAGCTATGGCGTATAGACGTTGTGCAAATGACGTCACACCTCCAAAATTGGGACGGACGCCATATTGGTGATCACTTTATATTTGTTATCATTTACAAATCTAAAGCATCTATGAGGTGTCTATTTTTGTCTATCTTATCAAGAGAAAGCTCATTGAATCCTGATGAACAATCATTTTCAATAAAATATGGATATACTTCATAGCCTTGTGGGTGTGTTGGCCACATGGAGGTCACCAAAATCTGGTCATGTGACCCTGTGTGCACAAGGTCTATATCAGTGCACCATGTCGGAACCCAGTGGCAAGTCCCAAGCATTTTCTTTGTAGGTACCTAGCTTCCCAGAATATTATTATAATTACATTATTCTCATCCATAAAACCTCCCAATCTTACCAAGGAGGGTCTATACACTCTCTGGAAGGTCGGTTATCTTCCGAATATAAGACGAAGCCAGCGATTGGTCGAGCCACGGGTAGTAGTACCAGTGCAGGAGGTGGGAGAGGTCACTCAGGAGGGCACACCACGCGAGCACTCCCCAGACGTGAACAGATATACGTACTAAGATACAATGTAAACATACACTGCGTTTGAAGTCGGTCCTCGTCCAGTTCTCGTCCTCCACCCTCTTCACCAGCAGGGAGATGTCGCACAGCTCGAAGTTGTCCCTGTAGTGCGGGATCTTCAGGTTGACCGGCTTCTTCAGGGCCTGAAGGTCACCAACATGAAGCTTCTGTTAGATTATCGATGAATGTTAGAATAATAAACATGGGGGGTCAGTCAATGAGGAGGGACAGGCCTAGGTTGTGGGGAAACCTACCCCTATACAACAAGTGCAAAAGATCAAAATAAGTGCATGTTTTACCAAGCATGCCAGGAAAGGTGATGGCTGGCAAACTAAATGTACAGCATTCTCATCTTTTACCTATATAATTCAAATCAAAATGGCTAACTCATCCCTAAATTATATTCCACAGTATTTGGATGGGGTACTTGTCAAGATGACCAAAAACTATGTGCAGCAAACTAGTCAAAATCGGCCCGTTGGGTAGGCCTACCTCATGATGCAGGATGTTCTTGCTTCAACACCCTCCTCATTAGACCTACCTTGGTGCTGGTGGAGAATAGTAGGATCTCACTGACCAGCTTCTCGTTGGGTCCCAGCGGGGGGGGGGGGTTACGTTCCTTGGTGCTAGTGGAGAAGAGCAGGATCTCACTGAGCAGCTTCTCGTTGGGCCCCAGTGGGGGGGGGGGTTACGTACCTTGGTGCTGGTGGAGAAGAGCAGGATCTCACTGAGCAGCTTCTCGTTGGGTCCCAGCGGGGGTGGGGGGGGGGGGTACATACCTTGGTGCTGGTGGAGAAGAGCAGGATCTCACTGAGCAGCTTCTCGTTGGGTCCGGTGGGGGGAGGGGAGAGGAGGTACGTACCTTGGTGCTGGTGGAGAAGAGCAGGATCTCACTGAGCAGCTTCTCGTTGGGTCCCAGCGAGTGGGGGGGGGGGGTACGTACCTTGGTGCTGGTGGAGAAGAGCAGGATCTCACTGAGCAGCTTCTCGTTGGGTCCCAGCGGGGGGAGGGGGGGGAGAGGTACGTACCTTGGTGCTGGTGGAGAAGAGCAGGATCTCACTGAGCAGCTTCTCGTTGGGTCCCAGCGAGTGGGGGGGGGGGGGGTACGTACCTTGGTGCTGGTGGAGAAGAGCAGGATCTCACTGAGCAGCTTCTCGTTGGGTCCCAGCGGGGGTGGGGGGGGGGGGAGGTACGTACCTTGGTACTGGTGGAGAAGAGCAGGATCTCACTGAGCAGCTTCTCGTTGGGTCCCAGCGGGGGGAGGGGGGGGAGAGGTACGTACCTTGGTGCTGGTGGAGAAGAGCAGGATCTCACTGAGCAGCTTCTCGTTGGGTCCCAGCGAGTGGGGGGGGGGGGGGTACGTACCTTGGTGCTGGTGGAGAAGAGCAGGATCTCACTGAGCAGCTTCTCGTTGGGTCCCAGCGGGGGGGGGGGGGTACGTACCTTGGTGCTGGTAGAGAAGAGCAGGATCTCACTGAGCAGCTTCTCGTTGGGTCCCAGCGGGGGGAGGTACTTGTAGCGACTAGAGGGCGCCACCATACAACACGTGACCACATCCTTCTTGCCGAAACATGAGGGCTGGATGGTCATGTGACCCCCGAAGGGCAGGTCGAATGTGCCCCCCTTCTTACCCGGCGTCACCTCCGCGATCATCCTGTAGAAACAGAAGAATTTTCAAATTGAAAAAAATATAAAGGGAATAATTACTTCATTGTTGAAAAGAAGCTCTACTTAAACAAAGGTATAAACGCACTGACTACACTTGCACCCTGATCCCTTCACTTGGGGGCATTGTTGGCAGGGTTCCCTCCTTTACATTTGTGAAAGAGAAAACATCATAATAAAAATGTCTGTCAGTCAGTTTATGGGAGACCAGTAACTATAAAGGGAAGCAAAATAATTTTTCAAGAATATATATCTGTTGCGACATTGCAATGGGGTGCCTAAAAGGTCGCTTTGTCTTTATTCGGCCAAACTTTGATTGAGGAAAGAACAAATCAAAAACAGCCGCCATATGAAAATGGTAGATCCCCCAGACCACAAAAAAGAAGAGGGGTTTTGGTAAAGCTCTGAAGCCTCCTATCCTCTTCTCCTCAGACCCTAGTTGATACACTTTACCAGGCTAACCCAAAGAAGTAGTATTAACGTAAAACAATTTCAAATGCGAAAGAACATCAACAGTTTCAAGTGATTTCTATTTTAATGTCATTACTTTTGGCAGGCATTCACAGTTGTAAGGCAAGGGAAAGTTAAGTCCCCGGTCATATTTGCTATGCCAAGCTTAAGGTAGCATTCTTTGCAGTTTTTCTCCATACAAGTCAACCTAAAGCACAGTTGTACCTGTTAAAGAAAATAGATTTTTCGTTATTAATTTGATGGAGTATTGTGCACTCAGTTACCGGAAATTGAAACGACGCCGTGAAGGGCATTTGACTATAACTGTAACTCAATCAATATTGTTGCAGAAACCAAATTGCTTCGGTACCACAGCTGTGACTCATAGAATGCCTGACTCATTCTACACATTGTCTTAATCAACTTGTATTCCCTAACGCTCACGGAGAGCAATTGAGTGAGTGAGACTGTAGACCTTGCAAAATACCCACCTACAGCGGTTTAACAAGTGTTTTTACTGTTATCAAACACATGCTGGTATATTAATTACTCAAGAAAGTATACATTTCTTGCTATTGTTATTTTCATTTTCTTTTTTAATTTATGAAAGATAAGGGGTGTGATCATATTCGTTTTTATGTAGGATTCGGTTCTGAAGTAAAACAAAATCATATAGGTTTGGTTAAGACCATAATTTATGTCCTTATTTACCTTTTGATATTAATCTCGCCTTACATATGAACCCCGATTGGACATGAATGACAAGTGTTTAAGTTGTTAAAAGTAAACACGTGTGTCCCAGGAAAACTCCTACAATTTCAGTATAGGACGCTGCAAACATTACTCTACCAATAAACTCAAATGCTATTCAGCTTCTGTTAAAAGTTCCTTTGGGGCCAGCGTTGGCCTTTGATCAATAGTAACGGAATGAGTTTATTTACTCCAAAGCCAGGCTGTTGACAGTGAGTAAATAAGTGTTCATATTGGTCACACATATAGTGTATAACCTACACAGTGGTATTCATACATAACTAGGGTACATAACATGAGGCGCCGACTAGATGACAACTTTATAATTATCATTCGAAATTAATTTAATATAATTATAATAATTTATCATGATTATTCATATAAGTAATTAATTCATGACGTTGAATAAGTAGATCCTTTCTTTATTGGGATATTTCCTTTTTTAATTTTCGTCCGTCAACTCTCTTACAACTCGTGTTCCCTCAATGGCCACCCATAAAAGAAGTTTGCTCTGCTTTTGCAAATTTCTAGCACGAACACTGCTTTTGGGGAGCTAAACATTTGATACAACATAATCTCTTTAGTTCAACACACAAACGCAAAACACTGATTGCGTCAGCGCTTGGCTGCACAAATCTGTGAAAAAGTATGTACCGGTCTGAACATATTTAATGCTTCCACAATACGCAACGGTCAACTTAAGACAGAACACATCATATCACATACATTTAATCAGAATGCAATCCCGCAAGGCTCATCTCATCAACATTAGCTGGAGGTAAGGTTTATGTACATTATAGGGTTATTATTCACCTTTTTACAAACACTGTGGAGCATAAATATCGAGCTACATTTATAGAGGGTTAGATAACACTAATGTTACAATTTATTCATTAGAACTAGAATTAGAAGCCATTACCTACTAATAGAAAAATGTCATGTGGGCAACTTCAAAAAGACTTTCAGGGGCACCTGTTATAGAGACGCCTTCCAAACCATTCTTTGCGTAGCCAACCAGTTTCAAAGTTATTGCACGATCGTTTTTCTCAATTTCTTAATAACAATATTTATTGTCCAAGAAGAAAAATTGCGATTAACTGTAAAGGTATTCTTTTTCCCCAAAAAATGTTGGTCTTTAAAAAATATGGTTTACAAACACATTGGATTTAATAAGATCACTTCATAATTGAAGCGAATTCTATTATAGATTTCTAGATATTATTTTACTTTAGCGTACATGCATATAACTATTTCCCGCCCCCTTCCAACATTTAACACACCTATTATAACTTCCCTGTTAGACTGCGCGATCTTGATAAACTGCCCTGAGTGGGAGCCCCCCTACTCGGCATTATAAGACCTGCCTCATTAAGTCCCTACAGACCGGTGATCGGTGGTCAGACTGGTAGAAGGTAAATACAGCTTATCAAGGCGCATTTACCGTCTTAGCCCCGCTCTATCTGTACAGCGATAAGACGGCTGTTGAAGTTGCCACTCAACACAACAAGTGCAGTACAACTGGCAGGACTTGGTACCAATGTTTATGTTTCTTCATGTGGAATAATATTGTAGGTATACGTAATTCTGATTGTGATCAGGTTGTACCTATGTTAACTACAATGTAATTCAGAACAATGTATAAATGAACGGGATTCAGCTGTATTCAATGCATTTATTACCCTCTAAATCATTGAAATTAATTCATAATGAGGGGTTCAGGTAAACTGCTATTTTATAGACCAATTAACTATTAATAATGATCAATGTAATATGATATTAGGAAATAGCATATATTATATGACTAAAATATCAAACCTTTGCATGAAAGAATGAAGAAACGATAATAGCTGTTACAATTATAAGGATAATGAAGAATGAAAAATAGATCAGCATTCAAAATTTCTAGAATGAAAGAATGAACAAAGATTAGCAATTGTATCCAGTCTACAATTAAGAAATGGACAATGGACAGAAAAGAACCATGGAATAACCTACCCTACTGATTCGCCGATTTCCATCTTAATTTCTGATCCGAAACCTAATGATTGTGGTAGGCTTGTACACACTTTGCTTCATAGGTCGGATATGCCTCCAACTTCTGTGTTGTAATCCATTCAACAATATCCTATCTGACTCATGTAAACACACAGACAAAAGCCCAGCCAACACAGTGATCAATGTCCTCAGAACTCCTGGTACCTGAGGATCATGTCTGGCCCCGTATTATGGCTACCTGTGCCCCCTCCATGGCCACCTGGTCCAAACAAAGTCGGTCCACACAGATAATACCACACTCCTTCTCCCACCGCCACACAGGGGCACTCAGATCCTCCTGAGCTTGAACATAAGGCAATAACCACCAAAGTCCATGTTGGGAGTTTCAAAAGCAGCCCCTGTATTTCAGTGGTTATATCAGGTCTGGTTGGTCGGGGTGAAGGCTTAGTAACGTCCCCGTTTTGGTTGGAGTATGTAGTTTCTGTGAGCGTTGTGGTCCACCCTTTCTTACGCCGGCCGTGGAGTGACCCCGGCCCTGGAGGCAGTGGGAGGGGGTCTGTACTGGAGGAGTCGGGCAACTCCCGCTGCCACTGGTCGGCGGTATAAGGAAGGGGTTGGAGGTTGGGGGGGAGACTAGGCCTATGTAGCGCCTGATGCCATCGGTGAAGAATACAGGCTCTTCACATGCCCTACCAAAGGAATAAGGAGGAGAACAATATTTTGGACCTTTGGCTACCAGCAACAGGATATAGGATATCAGTGTACCACGGCGGAAACTACTGGTTCCCAGCGAGGTACACCAATATCCTAAGGCTGACAATCACGCAGTGGCCCAGAAAAGCCGTCCATGCATTATCCTTTACTAGAATTGTTCAGAATTCATGTATTTTATCGTTATGGAAATACATCTTGACCCTCTAAAGGTGAAACCACGGCAGATAGAGGTCCCTATCCGATGTCTTATCCAGAATGGATGCTCCAATAGAATGGCATAAGTTGAACAAATAGTTTTTTTAATAGAAAAGATAGAAAATGTAAAAATGCTGACTTTGAGCATGTTGCTGGTTTCCCCCTGGCCTGCCATAGAGGTGCTCAGACAGGTGGGTAAAGGTGTGTGACAGGTGAGTAGGTAGTCAGGTACCGCGGTCTGTCCGGCCGGCACGGGGCCTGCTGTTGTGGCTAGAGGAAACACCTTAATCTTACAGTAAATCCCCCAAAATTCAGCCTTAAAGTCTGTCACTTTGTATATAATATTTCACCAAGTTTTCTTTTATCAGCGACTTGTTTGGGTGTCATGTTACACGTAGGGGGTCGTCAAAATATCATGTATTGAATATAGTTGTAACAAAAGGGCAAATGGATAAATGCAAATTAATGACTTTGCGGTGTTAGGTGTGCAAATTGGGTAATTTTACGGTGTAGGCTGGAACCATTTAGTGGTACAGGGATCTGTGTCACAATGTTTGCCGCCGCCATGTTTGTATGTGTTCTGCGGGCCCTGCTGTTAACCCTGGGATTACCACCCAAGTTGTCCGCGCCGTATTTAACACTTCAGCTTTAAGGTCAACACCATTTAACACCCCGCCCTCCAACCTATTAGGTCTGTTGCCACATTAAATAAAGCAGAACGCGCATTGGTGGACATTGAGTCACCTACTTAATAAGGAAACAGCTAGGTCGGAATGGTGCGGGAATAGCTATAGATGATATTGTGATGAACGGCTATTCAGCCAAAATACATAGAGGTTAAAATAATAGAAATAAGGTAATAATGGAAATATGTAAAGAACGAAGAACGAAATAGATGTAAAGAACGAATATGTAAAGAACGAATAACGAATATGTAAAGAACGAATAACGAATATGTAAAGAACGAATAACGAAAACGTAATGGAACGAAACCCGGAAATATGTAAACCGGAAGTGAAATGTAAACCGGAAACGGAATATATAAACCGGAAGTGACGTCAGTTGTAGGTCACGTGACCGAAGGCAGCCAATCAGGGCTGACCTCTCTAGTATATAAAGGGGCGGTGAGGCCCGAATAAACAGAGTTCTTTAACAGTTCTCCTGGTGTCCAGACGTGTCCTCTTTCCTGAAACAACCACTAAAGATGAGCCGAATAGAGTAATTAAGCCGAAGTTAGGACAAAACAGCCGAAGTCCGAGATAGGTAGTCGAAACATAGGGTAAGGGGCCCGAAGGCCCGAAGAACGAGGAACGAGGGAACGGAGTAGGGCACGAAGGCCCGAAGTAGTACCGGAAACCGAGGCGTAGTATGGTACGAAGACATGGGGAGCGGAACGAGGGAGCGAAGTCCGCGGGGACGAGGGCGCGGCGTGCTCGGCCCCACGCTACCAAACAATAGGCGACCGTCGGCCCGTCGCCCCCGCGGACCGGAACTCAGGGGTGGACCGCCCCCCGGCCGACCCGTACCCCTACCATAATTTCCCTCCCCCGCAGTCCTCCGTCGACATCGAGTGCCGATTCCCGATCGATTCGCTCAGCCCCCCCTCGTGCGCGAGGCACGACTCTAGAAACACATCTCGGTTCTTGGCCCGGATTCCCCGTCCGCCCCGAGACCCGAACAACCCCCACGTTCCTCTGTCGTAAGAATCGGCAACCCCGACTTACCAGAGAACGTCACACTGGTGGCAGCGGTGGTGCTGAAATAGGCACATACGGACTTGTGGATCTTGGGTGTTTCATCGGTATTGGATACTCA
Source organism: Lepidonotus clava (assembly GCA_936440205.1). Lineage (NCBI taxonomy): Eukaryota > Metazoa > Annelida > Polychaeta > Phyllodocida > Polynoidae > Lepidonotus > Lepidonotus clava. The sequence continues at coordinate 29,609,744 of OW387146.1, read as the reverse complement.
TGGCGACTGCGGCAGTCTTCGAGCAGATGGATTCTGACGTCGCCTTCAAGGAAGGTGGGGAGGAGAAAGGAGGTGCGAAAACCGAGACCAAAGGGGAGGACACGACCATCATGGGTAGGCAGTTTAATTTTATGGGAACGTCCACCCCGACGGATGAGCAGAATGTGCGGGCTCAACAACAACAGACCGGTCAGGAAGGAGCGAGTTTGAAGAAGTTCAGTTTACGACCAGAGAAGTATGACGGTAAACCGGATTTCGAAGGATGGATCAACCAGTTTGAGGAGTACGCAACATTGGGACGCTGGACGGCCGAGGAAAAAGCGGCGATGCTTTTCCTCTCGCTGACGGGAACGGCACGAATGTACTTTGTCGGACTCCCGGACAGGGAACGACTCCGTTACTCGGCGAGGGTGGATGCGTTGCGCCGGAGGTTCGGTCAGGAGAAGGACACGTGTAATGCTCTGCAAGAGTTGGCGGGCTTGAAACGTGTAAAGAACCAGACAGCGAAGGAGTTGGCTGATAATGCCCGGCGACTGGCATCGAGAGCCTACTTCTCCAACGACTACGCTAGCCAGGAAAAAGCAGCATTACATGCGTTCCAGGCTGCAGTTGGGGAAGACCTTCAGCTGAAGTGTGCAGAGAAAGGATGCAAGACACTAGAGGAGGCGGTAGAGGTGGTAGAAATACAGGAACGATACTCACGCCGCCTCCTGCGGGCAGTGAAGCCCGAGGAGGACGCCAATACACAGATCATGGCCTTAAACGGTAAGTTGGAGGAGATGATGAAAGAATTGGCAGAGGAACGGGAAGCTAGAAGGCAAGCAACGGCCCGGAGGGAGGCGTTTAAGAAGCGAAAAGAAGATTTAGAGTGTCATCACTGTCACCAGAAGGGCCATTTCGCAAGAGAGTGTTCTCAGCGTCAGGGAAACGGACAGTCGCCGTCGCAGTAAGCGCGGGGCCCCCTTCGGGCGCGGCGAGAGAAGTAGTAGGCATGGGAGAATGTGGACTTTATGTGGCCGGGACGGTGGGAGAGAGTGTCGTCCGTTTTTTGGTTGATACCGGATCTATGATCAGTCTGCTGTCGGAACGCCTCTGGAGAGAGTGGGGACGAAAAAGAGAAGAACTGGATGGATATGAAGGACGTCTCTGCTCGGTAGATGGTAGTCCGTTGCGGTGCTACGGATGCACGAACTTGCCAGTGAAATTGGGAACACGCGTGTTGAAGTGGACGTTCATGGTGGCAGACATCAGTAGAGATGAAGGGATCCTGGGAAACGACTTCGCGGTGAAATACCGGCTGACAGTTAAGCCCCACGCGAGTGCCATCTTCCTGCCCGCCGAGGGGGAGGGAGAGGGGGAACGAATCCCGGGAGTAGAACAAAGAACGGATGGGATTCGGGCAGTTACCGTCGGAGGACAGGTCGTGCGAATCGAGAAAACGACGGAAATACCCCCACTCCAAGTGACCCGAGTAACAGTAGTAGCGAGAATGGACATAAGACAGGGTGGACAGCTGGCTGTCGTCACCGGCGCTGGATTACCTATGGGACTGGAGGTGATCCCAGGAACGGTGACATTGGGAGAAGAAAATGAAGTTTGGGTGGCCAACCGAGGGACCGAGAGCGTGAAATTGGAAACCGGCGGGGTACTCGGAGAAGCCACCTTCGTACAAGAGGTACGAGGAATAGGAAGTGAAGCAAAGGAACCCCCAGGAGCGCTCGTTGAAATGATAGGGGAGGCTAAGAAAGACCTGACCACGAAGGAGGGCGAAGAGCTGGAGAAAGCCATCATGGCCCGGGAACAAATGTTTCGAAACATGAGTTAGGACGGACAGATTTAGTACAACATCGAATTAAAACGGGGGATCAGATGCCGATCAAGCAGAGGGTCAGACGGTATCCGGCCACCAGGAGAGAGGAAGAACGAGCACTGGTGGAGGATATGTTAAATTTAGGGATTATCCAAGAGAGCGGGAGTGCGTGGAGTAGCCCGACCGTTCTAGTCAAAAAGAAGGACGGAGGAACGAGGTTCTGTATTGACTACCGAAAACTGAACCAGGCTACGAAAGTGGACGCCTATCCGCTCCCGCGGATAGAGGACAGCCTCAACACTTTGGGAGGAAGCCTATTCTTCTGCAGTCTGGATCTCGCAAGCGGATATTGGCAGGTGGAGATGGCACCGGAGGACCAAGAAAAGACGGCCTTCGTGACTCAAGGAGGATTGTATGAGTTTAAAGTGATGCCATTCGGGCTAGTGAACGCCCCAGCCACCTTCGAGAGACTGATGGAAAGAATCCTCAGAGGAATCGTGTGGGAGGAGTGTCTGGTATACTTAGATGACATACTGGTCTTTGGACCAACGTTCAAAGTGACTCTGGAAAGATTGGTACGGGTTCTGGACCGACTGAACGCTGCAGGACTGAAGTTAAAGGCGCGAAAATGTAAGCTGTTCCAGAAGAAGATTCCGTTCTTGGGGCACGTTGTCTCATTCAACGGGATCGAACCCGACCCCGAAAAGTGTCGGCAAGAAACCGAGTGGCCGGTCCCGCGGGATCTCCACGAGGTACGAGCCTTCGTGGGATTATGTTCGTACTACAGAAGGCATATAAACGGCTTCACGGAGTTGGCTGCCCCCTTGTATGAATTGGCAACGAAGGAGGAACCATTCGTGTGGAGCGCGAGACGACAAGAGGCATTTGATGCGATGAAGAAGGCGCTAACGGAGGCCCCGGTGTTGGGATTCCCGGAGGAAGAAGGACAATGGTGGCTTGACACAGACGCCAGTGACGTGGGAACGGGAGCCGTGCTATCACAAGAGCAGAAAGGGGAGGAACGGGTGATAGCTTACACGAGCAAAACCCTGGAGTCAAACGAACGAAAGTATTGCACCACGCGGAAAGAACTGTTGGCGGTGGTGCGAGCTTTGAAGCATTTTCGGTGCTACATCTATGGTCAACGCGTGATAGTCCGGACGGATAACAGCGCGGTCAGTTGGCTGCAGAGAAGTAAGGAACCGATGGGGCAGGCTGCTCGGTGGATTGAGATTATCGACTCGCATGATGTGTCGTTCCAACACCGACCGGGCAGGAAGCATGGGAACGCTGACGCGTTGTCCCGGTATCCGTGCAAACAATGTGGAGAGGAGCACGAGAATACCGAAAAAGTGAGAGTAGTGACGCGGGCCCGGGGGTACGAGCCCGGATGGTCCCCGCAGGAGATGAGAGCAGCGCAGAGGAGGGATCGAGATATAGGGCCGATTGTCGCACGGATGGAAAAAGATGCGGACCGGCCAGGTTGGGAGGCCATATCTCCGGAATCCCGGGAAACAAAGATCCTATGGAGGCAATGGGAACGATTAAGCCTCAGGGATGGCGTGCTGCATCGGAAGTACTGGGAACTAGAAGGACATGGTTGGAGGAACCAGTTGGTCGTTCCCCGAGGGGAACGGGCCAAGTTGGTAAGGGAATACCATGGAGGCGCGGCAGGAGCGCATTTAGGAGTCGCCAGGACGACGGCCCTGTTGGAACAAGGGTTTTACTGGCCGGGACTCCGGGAAGACGTGCGGAAGGAATGTCGAGAATGTGATTGCGCGTTGCTGAAAAAGGGAAGAGGAAGACGGGAGCCGCTACATCAGTACATAGTGGGGGAGCCGATGGAACGGCTGGCCATGGATGTTTCGGGCCCGTACCCAGTCACCAAACGAGGAAATAAGTATTGCCTGATGGTGGGATGCTATTTCACCAAATGGTTGGAGTGTTTCCCGATCCCGGATCAAAAGGCAACGACAGTGGCGAACAAACTGGTTGAAGAAGTAGTAGCACGGTACGGCGCGTTTCGGGAACTACACTCGGATCAAGGCACGAATTTCGAATCCGAGGTGGTGGCTCAGGTCTGTGCACTATTCGGGATACACAAAACAAGAACGACGCCGTACCACCCCAGGAGTGACGGGTACATAGAACGAAGTTTCCGTACTCTGGGGTGTTGTTTGAAAGCCAGCTGCCGAGCGACGGGTCGGGAATGGGACGAGATGGTCCCGCTCGTGATGATGAGTTATAGAGCAACGCCGCAAGCCAGCACGGGAGTGACACCGAATATGATGATGCTGGGCCGACAGACCATGATGCCGCGACAGGCGATTTATGGGAGACCTCTAGGACCAGAGGAGGAACCCCGACGGGTAAGCGACTATGTGGAAAGCCTGGAGGAAGGGCTAGTCGCGGCCTATCGGGAGGCCCGGACGGGGCTGAAACGAGCCGCCATCCATCAGAAACACGAGTACGATGGGAAGGTGACTCGGCGGGAATACCACGCCGGAGAACTGGTCTGGGTGCACGATACGGTAGTGGATAGGGACAAAGGAACGAAGTTGCGATTTCCATGGATAGGCCCTGCACTGATCGTCAAGGTGCTTGACCGAGGACGGGTGGTAGTACGGAAGAAACGAGGGAAACCGGGGGGGGTGGTCCATGTGGACCGCCTGGAACCCTACCGAGGACACGCTGCGCCAGCTTGGATGGTAGCTGACCAGCAAGGATACGAGGCTGCACAGTAAATGCTTGGGGTGGGGCGCGCTAGGGCACGTAAGGAAACGGGGCAACCCCTTTTTGTGATGAAGTCGTTTTCGTGTCTCGATTCCGCAGGTGGAAGAGGACCAAGGGAACGGCCAAATCGGCGCTACACAAAAAGGCTTTGGCCAAAAAGGACTGATCAACCTGGGGCCATTGAGTCGGGGCGGTGCGTTGACCACTACAGTAGGAGTGCAGGTCGTTAGGCTGTAGAGATTCGCTACCTAGCTGAAGATTGGTTCTCTTGCGGATGTAATATAGGTGGGAAATGCGGGGTTGGAACGAAAAACGGCGTTCGGGAGCCACGACGGCCCGAATGTCTAAAGTAGTCCCACGGAGCCGCTTTCCGGTCAGTTCGGAGGAACCACAGCGTGGAAAAGATGGTTGGATTACAACAGAAGACAGACCCGGTGGCAAGCTGGTGAAGACTTCTGAAGTAATGCCGACTTGGTAATACCGCTTTACAACGTCCAGGAGACCGGAGGAGAGTAGATGCGGCACTCTCGGGAACGCCGGAGGAACGAACGGACGGCTGTAAAAGGCGAGGCCTGAAACGAGGACGGGCTTTAAAGTAGGTCGTAAAAGGAGTAAAAGAGGATAAAGAGAACGGGGCGGCGGCGAAGAGATGATAACGCCGAGCCCCTGTGTTCTCCGGGAAGTGTGCGGAAGCACTGTGAGGGCCAAGATGAAAAAGGCAAGAAAAGGCGACGAGGGATGAAAGGACCGAGGGCGTCCGGTGGGGCAATAAAAGGCCTAGGAAAAACGCGTGGACGGGCGAAGGGCCGCGAGGTAAAGAAAACAGGCGAGGCGGTGACCAGCGGCGGGCCCCGGGGACCGGAAAATAGTAGGGGGCGCCACCGTAGAAGTGGATGGTGAGTCTGACGCTAGGGGTCGCTAGTGCAGGCCACGCCCACTTCCGCCTGCGGCGGCTATAAAAGGCAGAGCGCTCGCCGGAGCAGGTCATTCTGGTCAGCCGACCAGGATTCATCGAATCGCAGACGAGCAGACTGAGCTAAGGAGAAGAAAACAAGAAGAAAAGCAGAGAAGCGAGACGAGCAGCATCACCACGAGACAAAAACGGAAACGGCTGACGGGACGAGCTTCAGGATTGGAACGAGCCCCGAAAGCCCGGAAAACAGACACGATGAGCGGACAGTGCTGGGAAGGACATTGTCACGGAAAGGAGTTTAAGCACTTGGCCAAGCATATTAAAGGCCAGCACGATGGATTACGGAAGCAGTACTACATGTGCCCGGTGTGTTCGAGTCGAGCCTATTCGACACACCAGGACTGGAGGAAACACATGACGGACTCACACGAAGGGAACCTGCAGAGGGGGATGCCGAAGCAAGACCCCCTTCTGAGGCTGGAGTATGCTGCGGCGTTCGCCTTGGACCCGAAAGGACGACCGCCGTACACCAGTTTCGCTACTGGGGATGAAACGGCGGCCCGGGTAGCCAACATGGAACGGGACTACGCGGTGCGCCATCCGGAGGGGTTTCAACCCCCTGAGAGGGCGGTGGATAAGGAGGCACCGGAGAGGCCGCGACGGCAGATCCGCATCCCTTACTACCCGAGGGCGTCAAGAGGATCCGAGGACAGCGACGCCGAGCAGCTGGAGCAGGTAGCAACCGAAGAAGGATCAGAGGCCGACGAGGCCGGCGAGGGAGCCCAAGCAGCCAAAGCAGCAGGGAAGGGACCCCTGGCCGAGGTGGCGGAACGATCGACACCCACGCGTCGTTCCCCTCGGAGGGCCGCGAAAGGAGTACGGAAGGAAGACACCGAGTCGCCGCGAAGCGCGAGCCGGGCCGTGGTCAACCCGAAGCCACTCCTGACACCAGACCAAATATCAGGGTTAGTACAGAGCCGAATTAAGAAGTTAAATGCCCAGGGAGAACCACGGGAACCGAGAGGACGAGGACTCCCAGGCAGAGGAAAAGGACGGACATCCACACCCACCCCGAAGCCGGGTTGCTCAGGAATACCACCGGGGGCTGAGGTGGTGGAATTGGTGAGCTCGTCCGACGACCAACGACCGAAAGTCAAAGAAGAAGAGGAGCCGCTCGCTTTCAAGAGGCCCCCGACGCAGGGATGCCCGACGGAGGAGCCGTCGCGAAAGAAGAAGTGGAAAAAGGTCAAGAAAGTCCCGAGAGAATTGGAGGAGGGAACGAGTTCGGACCAGTCGGAGTCAGGCAGGAGTATGTCGGCCCGAAGCGATCGGTCTTTGATTATCGCTGAGTCTAGCAGCACGGGAGAGCTGGGACCATCACAGCCTGAGACCTCGACAGGAGTCAGACGGACCACGGGACTAGAACCACCTTGTAGCGACGCACAATTTACTATGATGACAGTTCATAAGAAATCGGTGATATACGAATCACGACACCCGAGGTACCCCGGGTATTTAAAAGGAACAATGAACCGGGAGGGATCGTTCAGGGGTTACCACGAGGCGAGATCCGACCGGGAGCTGGAGGACAGCATTCGGGAAGCACAGGGAGGCCGGCTGGTGGAAAGAGAAGCATTGTACCTAGGGAGGTTTCTACGCGAGATGGCAGAAAGGCAGGGACTCAAACCGTCGGGGCGAGTGGAGAAAGTAAAGTATGTTCGGCATGCGGCCAGGCTGGAGGACACGGCGTCGACGGCCTCGACACAGCCGCTGTTCTCTACCCCTACCCCGACGAAAGCAGATTCACCCCTGGAGAAGATGGTATGTAAGCAGCCGATAGTGCCGCCCCCAGGATTGAAACGAATGAGAGACATTACGGTAGCACCAGACACGCCAGAGACACGGGCGGCGGTTGACAACCTGACTCGAGCCAGTTTGGGGAGCTCGTTTTTCGGGTCGCAAGGGTCGGACGAGACCCCGGGACCACCGTCGCCCGAACGTATGGGATCGCCGCCAGGACCGGATACCCCACTCAAGGACGAGGATAAACACGGGCGGGCGCTACAACCGCGGGTTGTGATACACAGATTACAAATACCGGCTGCCCAGTCCATGGACGCGGAAGTGGAAGACTCAGAGGACATGGAGTTGGGGCAGACCGAGACCAGAGGATACGAGTCGGAGAAACAAGAATTGGACGAGTCGGGAGCGGATTCAGTGTTCGGGTCTATAGGAACGGAGATGCCGACGGCAGGACCATCTAGGGAAACACCGAGACTCAAGTTATTACGGACACAGGCCGTTCACCAGGTCTTACAGGGACACTTTCCGGTGACGGCGCGAGCGGTACGAGACTGGGACGCGGAAAAGGCCATTCGGGTGCAACTGACGTGGCCCCCGAGGGAGGTGCGAGGAATGACGGCCAAGACAAGAGCAATGGCTTCGGCGTCTATGGCGTTCCTGATGGCACTAGAAACGGGCCGCAAGCCAGAGACATTTGAAGAAGCGATGGCGCAGTTCCCGACGGCGGCACTGGGGCCGTTGACCAGGGAGTTCCCGGGGGTCGACCAGCTAGTTAACGAACACAACCGGACCGTCCAATTGGCTCAGACCCTAGTGATGCACAAAAACGAGGATCAACTGGATGACTTGTTGAAGGCGACAAGAGAGGCGGAAAAACAGAGCGGAATGGTGGATCAGCTTCTCGAGCTCCCCGCTAGGGAGGAGAGACTGTTGCTGCCGATCCGGCGCCAAGAAGAAGGGTGAAGTAGATGCTGCTCGAGGTCTTGCACGGAAGAAAAACAGCGCGACGGAACCAGAGGCGGAAGATGGCGCGTCGCGAGTCGGGTGGGGAGGGATTACGGGGCGTTGGCTCCTCACCCATAGTGTCAAACCCCCAGGGAGAGAACCGGGCCGAGGCGGAGGTACCTGAGCCGCACAGGAGGCCGAAGCCTGGATAAAAGACTCTCCTGGAGACCGCTGGACGGGCCCGAAAACTTTACTTAAACTCATCGGGAACGGACTGGCGGGCTCGAACATTCTTATCTTAATTTATTCTTATTAGTTTCTTTATGGGAACCTTCTTGCGGAAGTGAACGAAACCACATGTGTTGGGAGGTGTTGAGTGTAATCAGCGAGCTGGAGGGTCCATGACTGGAATGAACTTACCAAGCCTGCGGGGCGAATACGGGACGGAAGGAGGCGCTAGGAGGAAAAACAAGTTTGTAGCTGTTCCTCTTCTTCCCTGGAGCCCGCTGCGTTGGTTGGGACCGAGCAGGTGGAACGGGATCGTCCGGTCGCGGAAAAGGATAACGGGCCGGGCGGCCCGGGAGCGAGAGTGAAAGTTGGGAGGCGGAATCGAGGAAAGGAAATCAGAATGGACGGATAGTGTTGTCATTGTAGTCTTTGAGTCGACGGTCGTGCCGGGGTAAATAAGGTACCGGTGGGCCGGCGACTCGCCGCTGGAGGAAAGGCTGGCGCGGGCCAAGACTGAAAACCCTTCTCCCGCGCTGCCTTGAGCGATCTGGAGGCGAGGAAGAGACGACCTCTGTCCTCTAGCGGCACTTCTACTTCCTGCAACTTTGTCTTCTTGATTTTGGATGGATCGATCAGAATGTGGATGAACCCGGATTCATGTACCATCATCTTCTGAGTTTCCTTGTCTTCAGCCTCTTACCGCATACGAAGAGCGGCAAAAATGGAATTTTTCGACCTGAATGCTGGTTTTATCGTGCCAGAGTTGATGCAGCGAGTCGTGAAAGGGTTGCGGCGAGTCGTAGATGTCTCCCGGAGGACCAAGGCACGAGCAGGGACGATAACTTAGGGGCCCTGGCTCGTGACCGACCGTAATATATAGTAAAAGCAATACATGAACGAGAAACGAAAAAATTTAATAGACTTACTAAAACTTATATTAATCTCTTACCTGCAGTAACGACAGAGACTCCTTCCATGTCGTATTTCCTGATGTCTTCTTCTCGAGGAACGAAACAAAATAATCTTTGAAACATATAGGGAAGTAATCTTTGCAATATACAGGGAGGTGGTGCTTGGAACGTCGGCTGCGGATGCCTCGATAGACAAATCAAGAGGTCTGCAAAGAGCGACGAGGAGCGATCCTTCTTGGAGTTCGACATCGGATGAGTTCTTCTCTATATATGCTATTTTATTGAGAATGGGCCCGTTCCGGATCTCAGAGGTTGACGTTGGGTGCAGGTCCCGGTTGATGTCGTCCATCTTCACTTTCTACGGCTTCTTCTTCTCCTTCTCACTAATATCTTCAACTTACCAACTTCGAACCGTTGAGCAGCCCGGAACGGCTCGGAGCTGTTGTCTCGGCGTTCGTCATAGGCATAGTGTCTCCATGCAATGTGACATGGCACCGTGGACGACTGTGGCCTTACTCCAAAATCAAACCAGACCGGATCTTAAACTTACTTCTATTAACGAACTATTTGTTGGTATTACAGTCTTACGAAAATCGTCTATAAGCACGGTCCTCCGGGAGGACGAAGAGAAAAACTTAGTAAAAAGAGCGAGGCCCGAGAGCCTAGGAAACGAACGAGGGCCCGAGTGCCCGAAACAGGAATCCTCTTCTTAGGAAAATCATCTCATCAGTAGAACGAAGGAGCCTCCCTCTCGCCCCAAAGAGGACTGTCTTCCTGCCGTTGCTTACGGGGGGGGGGGGGAGGGATGAGAGGCACCGGCTCCTGTCATCAAAAAGAAACTTCATCAAAATTATCTTCTTAATCAGGTCTCCGTTCCGGTTGTTGTCATGCCACTTGGGCCCGGAACGGTGACGGAAATACTTTACTATGGTGGACTCTCTCCGACATCTCTTTCTGAAATCCTGAAATCTTCAAATGTGTCGACGTGGTCGAGGACGGAACATCTTGATGCTGGGTTAACCACGAGGACATGTGTCGTAAAAGTCAAACTTCAGTTCCTGTACGGAAAACGGACACTTCATCGATAATTAATGATTCTAATCTTCTCAGTCTCACCTTCACCCGAACTCCATCTCAAAGCTTCACCGTGACAAGTAGCACGAAACCCGCGACGTCGTCTGCTGAAGCTTCCACTCTAAGCTTTAATGAATGAAGTTAAGTTCCTTTCCACATACAACGCCATCTTCTTCTTTGGGTACCTTGGCCTTTGGCTCGAACATGTTGTCCTTGCCAAACGTGAAAAAGTCACTGGAGGGCTCTGAATGCCGAGGCGACCGAGGGTGCGAAGTCCAAAAAGAACATTCTATCCACAAAAGCTTCAGTCTTTCTTCTTCAACTCATCCTTAAAATCATCATCATCACCTAAGAGAACGCAGAGAAGAGTAACAGTTACGGAAGAACGAGGGGTCACGACCGACCGGGTAGGAGAACCACGACCGATTCTCTACCCAAAAACAACGGAGAACGTCTGGACGACGGTAGAACGGACCGAGGGTCGAGAGGACTAAGGGTCACGACCGACCCTGGCCTCTGGGTGGGAGAGTCGCGACCGATTCTCCACCCGAACGAGGGGAGAACGTCTGGACGACGAAAAACGAAGGGAACGGGGGCACTGCGGGTCACGACCGACCCATGGCCCCGGGCAGGAGGACCACGACCGGTCCCTCTGTCCTAATGAGGGTAAAAAAGGCGAGGAAAAACGCGCCGAGGGGCTAAGTAAATGGAGCCCGGAGGAGAGGAGCGGGGGCGACGGGGTCACGACCGATCCCCAGTCCCGGGTGGGAGAGCCACGACCGGCTCGCTCATCCTAAAGACGAGAAAAAGAGGAGGTCCTAAATAGATCAAGGATAAGAGAACTCTGACGAAGATAAAAAGAGACTAAGATATATAAAAACGAATTATATGAACTTTTATTAAGAAGAGAGAAAAACGAAGAAAGAAAAACGAAGAAAGAAGAGAAATAATAATTAGCCGGATAGGCCCCGGGGGCCCTCCGAAGTAGACCGGGGAGGACAGAGGGTGACACCTCCTCCTCTGCCGATAAGGAGCGTAGGATTGAAATGTTTCTGGTTCTAGAGTATGTTCTGTTGTCGTTGCTGTATGAACTGTGTTGAAATTTTGTATAACGTGTTTTCCCACCTTTCAAGAAGGTGCGGGAGGGTGTGATGAACGGCTATTCAGCCAAAATACATAGAGGTTAAAATAATAGAAATAAGGTAATAATGGAAATATGTAAAGAACGAAGAACGAAATAGATGTAAAGAACGAATATGTAAAGAACGAATAACGAATATGTAAAGAACGAATAACGAAAACGTAATGGAACGAAACCCGGAAATATGTAAACCGGAAGTGAAATGTAAACCGGAAACGGAATATATAAACCGGAAGTGACGTCAGTTGTAGGTCACGTGACCGAAGGCAGCCAATCAGGGCTGACCTCTCTAGTATATAAAGGGGCGGTGAGGCCCGAATAAACAGAGTTCTTTAACAGTTCTCCTGGTGTCCAGACGTGTCCTCTTTCCTGAAACAACCACTAAAGATGAGCCGAATAGAGTAATTAAGCCGAAGTTAGGACAAAACAGCCGAAGTCCGAGATAGGTAGTCGAAACATAGGGTAAGGGGCCCGAAGGCCCGAAGAACGAGGAACGAGGGAACGGAGTAGGGCACGAAGGCCCGAAGTAGTACCGGAAACCGAGGCGTAGTATGGTACGAAGACATGGGGAGCGGAACGAGGGAGCGAAGTCCGCGGGGACGAGGGCGCGGCGTGCTCGGCCCCACGCTACCAAACAATAGGCGACCGTCGGCCCGTCGCCCCCGCGGACCGGAACTCAGGGGTGGACCGCCCCCCGGCCGACCCGTACCCCTACCATAATTTCCCTCCCCCGCAGTCCTCCGTCGACATCGAGTGCCGATTCCCGATCGATTCGCTCAGCCCCCCCTCGTGCGCGAGGCACGACTCTAGAAACACATCTCGGTTCTTGGCCCGGATTCCCCGTCCGCCCCGAGACCCGAACAACCCCCACGTTCCTCTGTCGTAAGAATCGGCAACCCCGACTTACCAGAGAACGTCACAATATCATGATGAAATATGTGAATTGAACAGATATTAATCAGTAATTTGATTATTATTCATTGTTTTTCAATAAAATAACTTTCTGACTCAATCCCGGCTTTTCATCAAGACCCTCCAACCAAGCTCTGTGTTATTTCACTGACATAAGATTTTATTAAAGTTGGAGATGTTCCTTTGATTTAACCAAAGGATAATTCTCTATTTCAAAGTATTGGAAACGCAAAAAGAACTGCGGGCTGTTCTATAAAATCACATCGATACCTATCAACCTCAAAGATACATTAGGAAGCAGATTCCGACGGCTAATGACAATGAAAGATTGTTCTGTCGGCTTATGAACCGCAGACCTTTGTTAATCTCTCTGCGATTTCTTATGAAACAATCTGCTGGACTACCTTTTTCCTCTACAAGTTATACTAAAGTTAGATCTTACAGATAAGTATCTGTGTAAGCTGGCAATGAGGGGACTTTGGATGTCTAGAGGTTTCAAGTCTGAAGTCTCTAAGCTGTGGCTCAAAGTGCAAAGTCGAATTCTTGCAAAACAAAAATTGATATAGATATGCAGATGCGAAACCTTGTATAACAAAAACGATCTAACATGAAAGACCTTTAAATATATACAGTTATAAAGACGTGCTTCACAGAAATATAACTGTATATTTAATTACTGTATCGAAGTGCTTTTTGTGTGTATCTGTATTTATATAATATATAAACTCTATAATATTATCATAGAGAGAGCTATTGTCAACATTCTATCTATTTTATTGTAGTAATATGATATGTGAAAACCAAGGTTAACCCTGAAGATTGCTACAAAGTAAAGCATATAAAAAAAATGTGGGTTTCACCAAAATCTTGTGCACGGCTCTTTACTCCCAAAAGCCTTTTTTGTTTGCGAATTTCGGAAGAATCTGTTCTGGATCTCTTTATTGTCAAGGCTGAGCGATCTTTGAATATGAATTGCTCTGATAATTGATTTTAATTTTGTTCAACTTATATCTCATTTATTTTATGTTATGTTCTCCACTACATATCTTGTTGAGCAGAGACCAGAAAAGAGATCGTCCTAACGTTTCGATTGGCAAGTAAGATTGAATATGTCAAAATTAACATGTTCGCACATGATTGTGTTCTATACTCAACACGTAATAATTGGATGCAAATATACCCCAAACTACAAACTGACTTGGGCAATTTTGGGATAAAATGTTACAAAAACGAAGGCCGTGATAGTTTCCACAAAAGAAATGAAGAATGTATTGACAACACCTACTAAATTTAATGAGGGGAATAGACATTTATTGTTCCCCAATGTACATACAAATATCCCTTTGCTGATATAGATTCTTCAATGTCCCTTGATGCAATGTTTAAACAAACTATGAGGTAGTAAATAACAGACTATTTTAATAAGAATTAACCAAGAAATCAGAGATAAATAATACTCAGTAGAGCAAATGTATTTAGAATGTAAATTACTTTTAGCGTAGAAGTCTTAGAGTGCAAATAACTGTTTCATGTATTATCTGGAACACCAGAGCTTGTTATGAAGATGTTTTATGATTCAAATTAGATCAATAAAATATTATAGCGTAGATGTAAAAATGAAAGTTCAGTATAACCCAGGAGGCTATAGTGGCGACCTCTGGTAATGGTCTGTATAACCGATTCTGGGTTATAACTCCTAACTAATCGACTACATTAACAATAGGATTACCTTGGAATGAACGCTAGAATATAAAACTATGATTTGAAAAGTTCTGTAAAGTTGTATATGAATGCGGTTAGTTCAAACCAGAGATTTGCCAAAAACTGGTCAGTCGCTGAATGGCAACACATTCTCAGGTCGTTTCCGACCAATTCTAGTCGTTTAAAGACCAGAACAGTCATGTTTACAGGTTAGTTGTAAAGAAGATCATAATATTGTTAAACCGAATATAATATATATTCATATTCATAAGAACATATGCATATATTATATATAATCATATCATATGCATACACCCATGTCCCTTCTATATAAGCCGATCCGGGTTCACTGGTATTCAACTTCCTTTATGATATAAGTACATGATATATATATATATAATCCCACACTGAAAGGATGTATGCATGCTTCAATGGTTCCCAAGCCAAATACTTTCTGGAAATAACATCCTGATATGACTCATAATCTTCAAAAGTTCCGTTCAAAGGTTTATGGTCACGTATGTATAAACCTGATAAACGTTTATCTCATAGTTATAGAACCAAAGTGTGGGCCTATATATGTTTTCTATTTTTGTCAGTTAAGTTGCTCTATCATGACCCAGCATACAGTATATAATAATGTTTAAAAAAAAACCAAAAAGCATATAAGAATATTTTGGGCAACTCTATAACAACAGGCCGTACCCCTTCTAAAAATCTAAGGGGGTTTCTGGGAAATCTAAGCAGGCTCCTGGAAAATATAAGGAGGTTACAAGTGACAATTCTAGCCGAGATTGCTATTTTTCTAGTCATGCAACCAATATCATACAATATCATACAATCATTGTCATTGTCATTGTCAATACTTTTCCAAATCTGAGGAGGTTCCGGACACACTCGTCCCCCCCCCCCCACCCCCCCAACCTACCCACCCTCGCGGGTACGGCACTGAATGGCCTATAATAAGCTAACGTAATATATCACTGCATGGTTGAAACTTACATTAATATACTTGTACATAGGGTACACTTTGCCTGGGCCTTTTCATCAAGTATCACTTCATTCGAATACAATTAAATGTGCCATGTCCTGCTACATAACCAAATGTACAGGTTTTAAAGAGAAGCATTTTCTGTTAAAATCAGATCTTCACCTTGCAACGACCAACAACCGGAAGTTCCGTCGAACCTTCATCCACAACTTCCGGCGGCGTCCGAACGCCTCCAGGTCACCGTGCGCCGACCTTGACCTTCGCTGCAGTCTGGCCAGGCGGCAGAGACAGAGAGTCTCGCGAGAAGTCCCCGGGGCCGTCATGGTCCCGTCGGCGCGACGTCGGGAAAGACGAGAGAACGTCGGCACCGGAAGTGAATGCGCCGGCGACGGGGGAATCCAACATGGCTGCCGGGCCATTTTTGGAACTACTTTATCTTGAGTTATTGTTTACGTTTCTTTCTGGATTTGAAGGCTCCGTTCGACATGGGTTTACTCTTGCAGAACTAGTTTGATACAGCGTATAAACGCATATTCTATCCGGTAAACAGTTTATCATCTGTACAGATCGTCGTGAATATCATAGATGACCTCTTCATTTATCAGACCTTCTGTAAATGTCCAATTGCAATCTACGTTCGAACGTTTCAGTCGATTAGAAGGTAGTTCTCCTTTTCAAAGCTGCCTTCTTCTTCTACCAACTACTTTGCTCTCCTCGTTACGATGGCCATGCAGGATAGAGTAAATTTACTCCTGCACTCTCGTCTTTGATTTTATCTAGACTTGCAAATGCACAGACATAGATACATGTAAGATCATAATCATACATTTATGCATTCCAATCGAAGTTGAATGCATAATTTCATTCTTTTCCTTATCCATTGGTAATCCCAGAAAGAGTAGTCCCAGTAGATTAAAATAACCATTGTTGGTTCAAACTATGTTTTTTGGTATAGAGCATCCATTGATGTGATGCATATGCATGTATTGACATTGGCAAGAAGGTTGTTGATGGGGAATGAAGTCTATACTCCTTTTCCTGAAGTTCTTTTCCTATACTTGTCCATATAAACACTCAGGGTGCATGCGTCATTTCAGTTCAGCGTACAATGATCAGTGCTTCTTAGTGGAAAAATGTAAATGTGAATGTTTTTCCTTTGCAAACACCCATCAATGTATGATGCTGAGTGATGCTTTCTTTCATACGATGACTAGTTCCCTAGACGACTGCTATGGTTAACCTGGCGCTGCTGTAGCTCTGGTCACATGTCCACTCATGTAACATCTGACACTACCTAACATCCTGTCTGTCTGGCCGTTTGGTCTATAGAACTGTCTAATTTAGATATGATTAGTGTGGTCGGCTCTTGGTTTATAGATGAGGTTATAGGAATTCTAACTGGCTTTATGTGTTTCTCTGAATTATTAATATGTCCGAGCGCCTCCATAATCAAGGGTATTAATACTGTACAAGCAGACAAGGACATACTGGGAAGCCATTCTGCTGCCTATAGTAACACAGGTTGTATGGTTGATATTTTGTCTGTCGCAGCTATTGATAGAAAAAACGATTGCAGGTAAGAAAAATCATATAACTGAGGAGAAAAGTCCCCTGCTATTAGACGCAGTCATTTTCGCAATCAACCTTCATCAGAGCCTCAGGGAATTCATCCAATTATAAGAAAACATCCAACAGGTTGGATATTTGGTAGGGCTGTGATAATCTAAGAAGTCTGAGTGTCTGAGGAGGTTCCAGGAAACCCTGAGGTTTTATTTCTGTCAATCATTTACTCTAGATCTCCAGCTTTGCCGGTGATTAAATGTGTTGCAATGCAGGTCAATAATGGTGGTGCATTATGAGTCAATCTGACATAATGTAGCATTGTTTCCCTTTGTAAGTAGGATGTAACACCTGAGTATTGCTGTTTTGAAGCTTAAGGTGACTGGTCGATACACAGACAGGTACCGCCTGCCCTCTGGTTGTTCGCAGATCAACTACACAGAGACCGGCCCCTTTGATATCGGATCCATGGGGGAGTTCGGGCGTGTGCTCCACATTAACAGCTAATGATAGATCGATCATTCAGGCTAGGCATATATGATTGGCTATTGGTTATTGCGTCAGAATGATATTATAATGACCATACAAAGCTTCGGGGAAGTCTTTGTATGTATTCATGGCTATGCATAATGGGCAGATTTCCGGACAGCGACACCTACCTCATTTAGCGTGAATCAGAACTACGGTTACGATAAACCTGTTGTAATTACATTTCACTCTTAACAGCTTTCATTAACCAAATTGTGTACGTGGCACAAGTTGTAACCTTAACCTAATCAAGGATGTGAGGTAGCAGAACACTTTGACAATTTGCAGAACGTCACAGAACGTTATTAGAATGCCGTTAGAACGTCATTATTACATAGCTCAATTCTTGTTTAATGCTTGGAGAAAAAGGAAAAGTCTTTAGGGAAAGAGAAATTCTCCAAACAAACCTTCATCACATTAACTAATGTTATTAGCCATGGTATTATCTCTCATTTAAAACAATGTGAGAGTTTTCCAATTTGTTTTTTTTGTTAATATCTGTATTGAAATGTCTTACGTTCTTATTCTTTATTCAATATTACATTGATTTTTTAGCAAAAAAATGCAAAACTGATTCTTTGCATAGAAATGCCTTCAAATGTTTACAGAAAAACATCATCTTGGTACCTTTATCAAAGAATCTTCAGTGTCGGCCTGCCAAAACAACCCCAGTCATATAACTTAAAGAAGGATTATTGTTTTGCCAATGTCAGACTTCAGCTGATATCAATCAAAGGTCACCTAAATTAATGCCGTATAAGGAGGATTATATGCAGCTTTAGCTTTGATTCTTTCTTAGGTTTTGGGTTGGGCACCTAAATCCTCGGTCACACAAAATAATCATAGCTTGATATTGCTCAAGCCCGTAGCTGAGGGGGGTGACCTCCTTCCCCCCCCCTCCCCCCCCCCCCCCCCAACCTGGGTCAAGTCCACTTTTCGAAAAACCTATATTTTTGTTTTTCCTCCTCTAGAATGTCCACCTTTTGGAAATGGTCACCCCCGCTGAAAGGTTCTGGATGCTGCTAATAATTCCTAATACACAAGTAAACGTAATATGATATTATTCAATAGGGAAGCAAAAACATTGCTTTTGTGTGCATCAGTTTCCTTACAAAAACCGGATTTACAAAGAAAAAAATAATTAATATGGTAACAAATCTATGCTTGTTAAAATTAATGTCAAAGTTTGTAATCACATCGTCCCACTTTATCAATAAGTAACCCTGGCTCCCACTGAGGAAACACAGCTTTAATTTTCCATTAAAACAGCCACCGATTAGAAGTTAATCATGGGTTTGCACCAGGGTAGGGGACAATAAAATGTGTTTCTTAAGTTTGTTAGCCAACCAGCACCAAAAGCATCATTCCTAAGACTGCTTCAATTGGGAGGACTTTGCGAACATTGGTAACCTTTACCTGCCTAGCCACAAGGCTAGTTGTAATACAGAAGTAAATGTTTTCTGTATGACCGGAAGTGCTCCTTACCTGGAGGGGTCTTCTCCCACCGCCCGCCGGAGGGCGCTGCCGCCGCCATCTTGGCGACCACGTGACTTGGTCATGTCGTCCCTGGGGGGGAAAGAAAACACAGTTTTTAAACATTCATTGGAAACTGTATGATGTTCTTCTTCAAAATGGCTCATTTCAAATTGAGATGAGACGGTTTGTGTGGCAGTTTTAAGATTACTTGTGTACCGATTGGAAGACCATTACTTGTGTAGTGACAATTCATGATTGGGAAGCAACGTTAATAGATGATGATAAAATATCAGTAATGACTGGAAGATTCAGGAAGACCGTCAATTCTTAGCCTTGTATATATGTGTGTGTATACAGATATATACCATATCATATGTTTACAATAAAATGCTTAAACAGAACAAATAACAGAACTGTTAAGCTACATTATGCAAAATCAGCTTTAATCTCCTTCAGTAGAACATAATTGAGAGAACTGTTGCTTGAACGTTTTATACTCTCTCAAGAAAATGTGTTTAAAAGAAACATTCTGAAAAACAATACATACTAACCGATAATCTGTTCATTTACGCTGTGGTTATTTTTGGCCCACGTGACAAAAACACTGCTGTTTCATATAATCTGGTAATCAGGTTCCAAAGTAATTTGGCTAACCACAGGTACAGGATACATGAAACCATTGTTACATAATTAACCGCAAACTTTATACATGAAGTCATTAGTCAGCTAATCAGGTTGGCTAGAAACCACATTCTAGTATTTTTTCAGTCAGTATTGCTGAAAACGTAAAAAAAAAACATCAAAGAGATTAGCAAGTTGATTCATTGAAGTGGCCTTAAATCCACTGACAGAAGCTGTTATAAGCTCCTTTGACGATGCCTACATCTAAGGACTGCAGGGATTAAAACGCGGAATTAACCTGTGGCGGCTACATGAAATACTCAATGAAGTTTGCCTTACTTTATAGGATTTATCGAGAACAAGGTGTAGTTGTTTTTGCAATAAGTGTTGAAAATAAATATAATTCTCATCCCCATATCCGGGATCTTCATCGATATCCATGACTAAAAGGTTATAGTTTTGTTAGTAATTAATTGAATCATACATAAGGAATGCAACGTTTTTATCGTTCCATTTACACTGATTATCATCCATCAATTCCTATAATAATCTGTCATAAAAGACTAATTGCACAATAAAGATGTATATCACGCACTTTCGTATATCCTGCTAAAGTTATAAATACTTTTTGGTTGTAGTACCAATTATAATCCCTTATTAAATGCAATAAATCAAATTTGTAGTTTAAATGTCCGATCTTCACTTTGATAACGGCAGTTTTAAGATATTGTTTCCCCGCAAAGCATTCATAAAATACTATAATATTTGTACAAAGCATCTACAATTATGATTAAGTATAAAATGGCAAGTGGGACTCCCTAACTGCAGAATATCATCATGCAGAATTGAGAATGTGAAAAACAAGTTTATAATTTGTTAAAAAACAAAGAGGGATATCAAATGATGAACTGAAAATCTGAATAATTTTATATAATGCAAATCTTATTATTATTTTTATGTTTATTTCCATTTTGTGATTGTGTTTATCCTATTGTTTCAACTGCTGTAATACATCACTACTGCTGCTTTATATCATCTTGTTGTACATATTCACGTATGTGTATAATAGTCGCCTACTTTTAACTGCTAGAAGATCACTATAACTATGAAGTGGTTCTTGACCTGATAAAAATGAAACATGCTATTTTTCATTGTTTGCCCAGATTAATGCAAGAGCCCTTTTGAAACTGTTTAAGGTATATTTATTAGGCCTTTAAAGCTACCTGATGCTTATTCGGCAAATATAAATAAAGGTAATATAATGCCAGAAACAATGATATATCAAAAAAAGGCTATTGTACAATTGTGACCCAACACACAGAAAGGTCTTAAACCAACCTTTTGTGTATGATTCATTTAACTCACTCTCAACATTCCATATATTTTGCAACACATTCTATTTGGAATGTCAATGGAATGTTTTTTCCCCATATATTACCTAACATTAGATGTTTGGTTACCATGGAAACAACAATATTTTGCAGATTTTGTAAACAATTGTAACCCATTTGGAAAAACATGACTTGATTTTCTAATCAGTTAAAACTGATATTAAGATAAATATTCAATATCTTGACATGTTGCTATTTTCAGGAAGACCGCCATTCCTGTGTTTAACACCCTGTAACTTCCTTGAAAAATATTCAATTTTGATGTGCTTGGTACCATTTGAAAGCTAAAAACATCCTCTGCAATGCTTATTCTCCGCAGTGAGCATCATTTCTGTGCGGGGAGACACACCATATTTAACCCCTATCCTTCGTTTGCCGAAAATAGTCTATTAAAACTTTATGCAGTGGTTCATGGATCTATGTTTTTACTAATCACTACCAGTTTGTCTTTGGGATTGGGAACGAATCACGGGTGCATCTCATACATCAGGCAGTCCCAACAGGTTTTGCACTCACTGAACTACTATTGTTCTCTAAAAGAATTACATCGTAGGTGTAGTAGGTTTAATCTGAAACAGGGATGGATCGCCGACACCTGTATCACATCTTCTCTTGTATAGAAATGTGTTTAACCCATGTCGACGTTTTATCCCCGACCTGTCACCCCCCGTACTTTGTGGTATGCAGCGTACATTCAAATATATTTCCATGTATGAATCTAGTCATTTAGTATTGTTAAACTATTGTCAATCTTGTATTATGGAATACACCTAGATTTAAGCAAAATTATCAATTTCGAACATACAGTTAGATTTTTATGCAATTCACGATCTGCCAAAACAAAATAAAGACAAGTGGTCATACCCTTCAAGAACCCACTTAGCAATGAAACTACAATTCCAGTCAAACCAAAGGCCGCTAGAGACCAAAACCTAAAATTGTCACACATTTACAAAGTGATTTACACTTTATTAATTAATTTCTGGTCGCATCCCTCGAAGGGGACCAAGTTTCTGGTCATCTTTGACGATGTGTACGCTTGATTAATGAGATTCAACTTGAGTTCTAGTTGAATCGTTTAATCACTGGGTACCCCCCTGGACGTGTTATGTTACCAGCTGGTTACAATGTTACTTGTGATATCACCTTTGGTCTATCAGGACAAATCTGCCATAGGCCGCAGCTTTAGATTGGTTTATATATTGTTTCCAGATAGCGCCGTGTACATATCTCAATAATCCATGTTTAGATACAAACCAAACAAGGGATTCAATGTTTATACATGAAGCAGCTACGTATTACGTAAATGGCAAATATGGTATGTCTTAGTGAATCTTAGACTAGATTGTCCGAAAAAAACGTTTATTAGGTGCAAATTGAATCCTGGGGGGGGGGGGCGACCATAAAAAATTCACGAATCTCAAATGTTATATAAGTGGTCACGAATCTCTTGATTTTATTTTTTTCCATTTTTTCCATTTTTTCCATTTTTTTCCATTTTTTCCATTTCCAAACTGTTTCATTGTACCATAATACTCTTCTAGTAGATGTAGAAATGTATTATGTACAAAGAAATGTACTTTATACAAGTAATTTTTCATGTTTTAGAATGTTCGTGAATGCCCAAAAAGGTTCGTGAATGTTTTCTGGACACACACTAGGTTCGTGAGGGACAAAAACATTATCACGAATATTCGTGAAATTGTTATGGTCGCCATCCCTGCTGACAAATATAATAATATCAAAGTATAAGATATATAGTTAAGAGTATTGGCTCTCATTTTAAATTGTAAGATGCTAGAAGCACATCTGTGATTTTGCTAGTATGAAACACGTTCATGACTGTATAAAATTATTGCTAAAGTTGGTCTCTAAATGCTCCAGTTCATTCATATAGGTATCCTTCCATCATTTTTAATTGCATACTTTGCTCGAACGATTATCGTCCACATCAAACACTCTCAGATATATCACTAGTTTTATATTTCAAAAAACCTAAAAGAAATATGCATAGAAATCCAATACTGTTGTTGTCCTTCTCAATGATATTTTCTCAAAATATACTCTCTTTCTCTCACCTTTTCTCCCTCTGCCTACGGGTGATCTTCACCTCAATCCTCATGGTGTCTTTTCTGATTATCCTTCTGATCTGTTCCGACAGTTCATATATCCCACACTGTTCCTGCTAACAGTGTTATTGCCAGTGACGGTCCGTACCAACGCCACACTCCCTGACGCCGGCCGCGCTCTCAAGAACCACTTGAGTTTCACTTTAATCCTGTATAGGTCCTTTAAAATATATTGGTGCTTTCTGATTATGATTCACCACGATTTATTGCTTTACTGCTTTTAGAAGCAGCATGAAGTCAGAGTCCGGTTTTAAATAGGTAATCCTTAGTGCATGGGCTTATGTATTTGCTATAGGTCGCCGATATAATCTTAATACATTAATCCTGGAAAATAATCTTTCCTCCTCATGTATTTCACTTTCTTTTAAATTAATCCGGCGTGTTTTAGAATATGCATTTTCCTGGGGAGATCAGCTCTGTGATGCACTCTTTTACATGCACTTTTCTCCTGGTAGTAGCTTTCTAATATTCCTTTCCAACCAGCGCTAACGAACCAATATCCCAAATGACCTTTGCCCCTGGTTAGCGGGCAATTAAATGACCAGCAGAGGTTGGGGTTGTCCTTATGTTGATTGCCGACCCCCCAGGCTGTTGCTAGGGCAACAACAAGGGTCCAGATGAGGTCATGAGCAGAACGTCAATAGACCATCTCCTGTTGCCGAATGTGAAAGTCAACGCGGCTTAAAAACGTTGGATCCAAAAGTCGTCTGCCAGTGTGTAAATTGGCGGCAAACGTCCCTGCCCGACCACATCCCATGTAGGTGCTAATCCCAAGTCACTCTGCCGGGTCTCTACATGTTAATGCCTCTATTACCCTGCACGGCCTTTATATTTATAGGAGGAATGAGCTGAATAGGCGGGAGGGCGAGGGTAGAGTATTCTGAGAGGAAATGACGTCATGTTTTCTAGCGCCTCAGAGCTGTATTTTAATCTGCAGGCAGTAATGAAAGCCCCATACAGTGAATACAATATAGCCCGTGTTTATATGGGGGCCAGTGGGCTAAGGGGCAACTCACCCAACACTCTAATCTACAGGGGGCACTCGATCACCTCTAAAAACTAGCAAGTAATATATAGAGTCCATGACAAGCATGGAATTGTATTATAACACTGCAGTGACGTTCTGTATAGTTCTGTTTTGGTTCTTGTTACATTATTTTGATGGCACCCAATAACGTCTATGGCACCAATCATTGTGACTTTGCACTGTGACATTATTGTAATATTCTGGTCATGTTCTTTTATGAAAATATAACTTTATCAAAACATTCCGCGATACCTCTATAGTGACCATGATGAAGTATTGAAGTATTTTCCATAGAGATTCTTAATAGAAAACCCCGGGTAGAAAACCCACAGGTCTATTACTTTTTATGCAATTCTGCCAAATGCAATACTAAATCTCCTGGCTGCAATTCACTCACTACAAAGAACCAAAATATGACCACGTGGCTACGGTAATCCAGCATAGCATACACGCTCTAACATAGACACATAATTCCAGAGACATATATAAATACTATTCTGCTAAGGCCTCTGACACTAATTAAGCGACTATTTTTGCAGGCAATCTAACTCTAGATATCTTCCGAATAACAAACCCTGATCTAACATTTGGCATTTGATTTTTGCCTTATGATTTATCTAGGAGATAGACCCCTCTAATTAGATCCTTATATCATCGGGAGCCTAGTCGGAAAAGAGCGAATACGGCTGGAGTAGCCCCCCTCAGCCCTAGCCTCTACTCAGCATGGGGGGAAGTTGATATACCTAGCCTGAGCAGAACTCTCATAGGGCTTAATCCGCAATATCCTCTGCTGGATTTACTCTGTCTAAGCGCGGTAATCCAAGATCAAACAGAGGTCAGTTTGTTTCTGACCTCTGAGCATATTCCTCTAATCTTTGGCAAAGATCCCTACTTTGTAGTTTTGGGTAGCAGGAGGGGTAATAGTCCTATTGAGGTCTATTTAGTTGAGAAAAGGGCAAGCGATTTAATGTTTGGAATGCGAACAACCAAAACATTACTTGCTGCGATAGATATGCGCATGCACTGTGATTCACCTGATAATACCCTTATCAGAATTTATTCATAACTTGTACGTACTTCTCTTACATAATTTACCTAGAAATTGTATCAATACTTCATCAGGTAATGCAATGAGGATCAGCCATGGGTCAACTATGATCCAAGCAAGTAACCGGTACTTATGCTAAAGAAGCGAGCATTCCCGACACAAAATGATATAAATTATGAGTAAAAAGGGGTACAAGAAATGGAAAAAGGAATCAATCTTACAGACCTTTTTTTTATCCCTTTTGACTTTATGGACCTGCACCAGAATATGAATAAAAAAGGATAGGAAATAAACACACCAATAAACAGATTTTTAATTATTCGATATTGACAACTAGTGAGAACGACTGCATAGAAAAAGGTTGGGGCCCCTGTCAACACTTTATACAGGCATTAGCACTAGTTGACTGCCCTTGGCACACAGTGCCATGCCTCACTCATAACTAGGTGCATGCCCTGCCAAGTTACACCCACTAATGCACCCAAGTGTTAAAACTAAAACCTAATTTTACGCTGCATAAGGTTTTAGTCTGGGGTAGTCTGTACATAATAGTCTCAATGTGTGGTTACAGCTCTAACCCTGACCTTTTTGGGCACCTCCCTATGATGGCTAATCCTCATATGGGAGAGGTTTATCCATTGATTATGATCTTAGCCTTTACATATTGGTCTGTATTTGTCATGTTTTGTATTATGCCCACCACATACTATTATTATTACCCGCACGGTGTGTTGAGAGGTGCATATGACGGGGAATGAATGTTGCCAGGCCATACATTCTGCTCCTCGTTCTCATCAATTTTCACATAATCTGGATATTGTTTGGGCTACATAATATTGGAGAACCTTTGGGACAGATAGCTGCATGCATGGACCATGGACCATGAGAATCTTAAACCTCAAGGCAAAGCTAAACTTGGAATGTTTGTGAAAGATGCACATTGGGTGCTCCCAAATAAGAGTATCTAACCCAAAACAGTGTCATTCGTGATTAGAATGTTTGCACTGATCAGGCCTTTTATAAATAACATGATTACCCCTAGATATGTCTGCATTGATATAATACAGTAATCCCTGCAATGTTATATTAACTGTATAATAACGTCATGTTCTTGCCTGGGTATTGTTACACAGTGTATGTTTATTTGTGTATACTTCATTACTTTTACAAGCTCGATATGACTGGTGTGTGGGGATCCATGCATGAATATTAATTAGGGATCCCCAGGTGACTTAGCGTCCCTTTACGTGCCGGGTACCCTCTCTGGATAGTCAGAGGTGCGGCGGCAGGGAGAGGGAACGGACGGGTATGGCAAGCCGAATGGGTAAACTTTGATAAACACTGTTTTTCAAGTGATAAACAGTGTTTATCAAGTGATAAACATTGTTTATCAATCGAAAAACAGTGTTTATCGCTGGATAAACAGTGTTTATCTAAATAAAGTGTGCTTATCAGCTGATTACAGAGTTAGTTTTGAAAAACAGTGTTTATCAACTGATAAACAGTGTTTATCAAGTGATTAACACTGTTTATCAAAATTAACTGTGCCTATCACTTGATATCACAGTTAATTTTGATAAACAGTGTTTTTCACTTGATAAACAGTGTTTTTCAATTGATAAACAGTGTTTTTCAATTGATAAACACTGTTTATCAAAATAAACTGTGCTTATCTCTCGATTACAGGATAAACATTCGATAAACAGTGTTTATCAAGTGATAAACACTGTTTGTCAAGTGATAAACACTGTTTATCAACTGATAAACACTGTTTATCAACTGATAAACACTGTTTATCAACTGATAAACACTATTTTATCAAAATTAACTATGCTTATCATGTGATATCACATTATTTTCTGCTCAAACATCTAGTTGCACATTATTATTGAGACACCACCATGGGAACAATGTTACAAAGCTGGTTAGCCATTTGTGTATAATTCCTAGTTAGGTAAAAATTGAGAGTCATATATTGTCTGCTACCCATTACAACTTAAACATATTCATCACCATGACAATCACTTCCGGCCTTTACAACGGCAATTGGCAGTATCAGTGCCCCTTCAGGCTTCAAAAACTGTTGAGTAGACAAGTTACCCATTGAGGTACGAATCCTAGTGAGGTAAAAGATATGAGGGAAGTAGGATATGATAATGATTATGCCAAGTATCAGCTTCTGAACGTCAATCTCCAAACACATGTGTAATATGACAGGAATCTATAACTACTTGGCATATCTGCTGGAAGAATGATATGGTGTCTCAGTAAACATTGAAATTTGAAAAATGTTCTTCATTTGAAAGACAGTGTTTATCACCTGATAAACAGTGTTTATCACATTTTTCTTTGTTTATCACTTGATATCAAAGTTTATTTTGATAAACAGTGTTTCTCAATGATAAACACTGTTTATCAAGTGATAAACACTGTTTATCAAAATTAACTGTAATTATCACTTGAAATCACAGTAAACTTTGATAAACAGTGTTTATCAAGTGAAAAACACCGTTTATCAGTCGATAAACAGCGTTTATCAAAATTATCTCTGTAATCAAGCGATAAGCACAGTTATTTTTGATAAACACTGTTTATCAGGCGATAAACACTGTTTATCAAGCAAAAAACAGTGTTTATCAAAGTTTACCCATTCGGCTTGCCATAGACGGGTCACTCACCAGCAGAGCCCAGTGTGGGGCAACTATAACATCAGAAGTACTACAGAGCCTGGATAATAAAAGAACTGATTTCAACATCAACCGGTTTTTGGTCACCACTATACGATCCAGCCAACAGTATGAACGGATCTCTTTTTGGTCATACAAATAAATATGATATATTCCTATTGGGCTTGTAGGCACGAGAGAGAAAAAGACAGTTCATGCTCTCTGGTGTTTATAGGAGTCTCCTACTAAAAGAAAGCTCATTCCTAATTGTATATGCAAGGGGGCTATCGTATTTGGCTGCATTACAAAACTTAAAAAGCAGTGGGGTGGCCACTTTGTCATGGTTCATTTTGTTTATGCTATTCCCATTGGGGGATAAACAAGGAAATGATTGAAAGGATATTCCATGGTTAATTTTGATATTGTCGTACACTGGAGTAGGCTTATCGATGAGTGCCATGGATTACTGGAGTACCCTATGTGACAGAATTCCTCCTCTCGGGCACTTGACTTGAAGAGGGCTTCTGTCTGGATAGTGGCTATCTGACTGTATAAGGGCCTCTATATTGGGGTGGTAGCACTCCCACTGACCTTCGCGCCTAACCCATTGGAAAATATAATATGGTTATATCTATTGTAGAGGATGAGCTACGAGTATTTCCAGGGTAAAGGTTTACCGGTATATTTGATACTACTATATTTAGCAAAAGGGCATACAGTAATTTTCCCCGAACATTTGACAAGTCAAAAGAAATTTGCCTACATTTTGTTGTCCAAAGGTGTAATTGTCGTGAGCGGTGGTTGTCATAGAACTAAAATATCACCAGCTTATGTTTGTGGCAGTGAGATCTATATAAAAATTTCTTCCTATTGGGAAATAATTCTTTTTCCATCTTATTCTGAAAATCAAGGTGGTTAACAATATGTCATGGAAAGGAATAGGGTGGGGTTTGGAATAATCCACGTGCCCGCATTGAAAAAATAACATTAATAATTAATTCTCCATATTATGTAAATTAATTATTGCCAATTTGAAAAGTTAAATTGTACCATTATGTATGATTGTAACTAGACCTACTCTCTGATTTTGTATAAACTAGAACTATATCATAATTATTAGAGTACTTTTGTCATCTCATCAACCATCCTACTAACAGATTAACTATTCATCCATTGTAAGATTCTGTTATGCTGTTCTTACAAGTAGCCTGGACCCCAGGATGTCAAGCACGATCGGAAGACTTTCCATTTATTGTTACAGATATGCATTGACTACATTGATACAGATATACATGTATATGATATTATACAGATCAGTGTCCAAAATTAAGGTTTCATTTTGTGCACTCAACGGGTGTATGGGTTCTAGAATTGTTCACCTTAAATTTTATGTGTGAACATTGCTGTGAACATTGCTGTGATAGCCTATTTCAGAGGCTGAAAAATTGTGCACCACCAGGGTGCATACATTTATAATGCTGCCCTTGACTGTATAATCATGCACGCCGGGTGCAAGGTGGACTCTTAATTTCGGACACTACAGATATGTATTGGTGTATATTGATAGAAGAATTAGTGCCTTATCATCAAAGCAATTGTTTTAACCTTTTGCATGTTGTGTAGTGCGTTGGCCAAAGTCAATCTACATAGTGAGATACTTCTGCTTCTAAATCCCTGCTGTATACGTAGGTTATGAAAAATCATCTTGCCCTATCATGGAACGTGGTGAAAATCAAACGCAAATAATGAACCCAATCCTACATAACCACAAGCCCCAACAAATTGCTGACCGATCTTATCCTGACTGTTACATCAGAATGTTATGTGGTCTGCGCCAATAAACCAAGACCTGAAGCGAACTGTCAACCAACAGAAATTACTTTAAGCCAAGAGTTTCTCAAACTGAAGCCAAAGTTGAGCCTTAGCTAATCTGCCCTGAGGGTGGGCATGTACTAAGGGGGGGGGGGGGGGGGGCAATCTCCGCATTTGATGCCGATCCATGTCCATTAACGTCCCTGCACTTCAGACTATATATAGTGTACACACACACACATACACACACACACACACACACACATACATACATACATACACACACACAAACAAACACACACACACACACACACACACACGCACGCACACACGCACACACACGCACACACACGCACACACACACACCAGTTTTCTGTGCGAAATAGCATAATAAGATAGATGAAATTCATCTCTTCGAGAGTTGATCAATATTGATATTCGAAATAGTTTGATCTGATCAACCAATTTACGAATGTGCGAATTTAACAGTGCATCTTCAAAACATGCTAAGTATATGAAACGTTCAAAATCTAATTGGAGTGTAACCGAGTCATATAAAAGAGAGAAATCATATTATTCCATTGCACACTTATATCCACTATGGATAAAACAATGAATGTAGTGAATTTACTGTAAATCCGTCACCAAAATGACCAACTATTTGATAAACTGCTGTCTAAAAGCAATTACTTTTTACAGTGTGTGTTTATTTATAATATATGTTATATGTCATAAAGTAATCAAATATGTTATTTTCCCCTCGAGACTTATGGCCACATTTTAGAAATGTCCTTTACATATCACAATCCATAGACATACACAACCTATTCAACGCAGTTTATTGCCACAGGTATTCAGTAGGTGGCGCAACAACAACCCTGTCCACGTCAAGACCGACACCAGAGAGCTCTCCATCTCTAACAGAGGCAAAAGCACCCTTGCAGTTGATTGGCTATTGGTTGCTTTATACCCTAATTAACTGCCAGGGTCATATCAAGGCTGGTGATGTTGATCAAATATATATGGGAAGGTAGAGACCATACCCCTACACTTTTACCAAGGCAGATTTTCCCGTGCATGGTCCCATAGACGGCTATATATGCAACAGCCAAATGCCTTTGAGAACCCAGTCGTTGCCACTGGGGGAAACGCAAAGTGGTGTCAGCATCACTGTGAGTATATATATATATATATATATATATATATATTGGAAAACGATCAGGGGTCTGGTTAGTACCAAGGCTACCGTGACAGTGAGCCGGTAGGCTCACAGTGACATGTGACCTCGCTGCCTAATTTATGCAGCCCTGTGCAGTGTGCAAAAGGCCCCAAGGTCAGGTCCCGAACTGCAGACCTAAACCTCCATGGTGGCATGGTGGGAAGGTGCGGAAAGGGTTTGTTAGGACGCTGGGGAATGCACTGGCAGTGAAAAATGCCTTTTCAAGCAAGGAACACTGAAGACCGACCCAGTGGTGGGCCGGTGGCACTAGGGGACTGTAACACGGTTTCGGTGCAATACCTCATCAGGCCTTATAATGTACTCACGGTGTCCGCTTGTGAAAGGGGAACTTGACGAGGAATACCTACGGGCTGGGCGAGACGGGTCGCGGGTGGAAGTATCGGTCGTCAGTTCTCCTGGCGTCTGCGGGGTAAGTGAAGGTCGGTAAGGCAGAGTAGGTCAGTTCCATCCCAAATTAAAGAAGAAAAGCCGGGGTCGCAAGGTGGTGCGGTACGGGGGCTGGAAATCATATCATTCAATATGTGGAATTTTACGTGGAAGGTCCCCCGATTAGGCTCACCTTGTCGGCCTAGCGATTAGATTGATAACCCGTGTCTATGGAGTTAAGGCCCTTTGGTATTTGCGTGATCAGATCGTGGATCCAGTCAAATTCCAGTTGTAGCCTTTTCTCAGTTGTCCCATCACGACCAGGGTTGCGATTGACGAATTCCAAGGCATGTATTTCTACATCCTTGATGCCGTTGTGGCCATGCTGGTTGAAATGGCGTGAGACTTCGGTAGACGACGGGTTCTTGCTGATCTGGTAAAAGTGGCTCTTAAAACGTTCCTTGAGAGCGTTTTTGGTTTGGCCCACATATTGTTTACCACATTTCTTGCAGGAAATGCAGTATACCAGGTTGTTGCTGTTGCAGGTGACGTTTTTTCGTGCGCGATGTTTACTCCGGGTGGTGTTTGAACGTATCGTCCCCGAGATGTTTATCTTGGGGCAGTACCGGCAATGTTTGCTTTTGCACTTCCTGTCAGGGGGGGTGCTGGGAGCGGGACTGTCGGTAACCTGTTCAGGGAGTTTGGCTCTGACTAGTGTGTTATGCAGACTTTTTGGTTTGCGGTAGCCCACTCGGAAGCCCCGGGAGTGTACATTCCTGGTATTGCTTGCGCGATCCAGGTAATCCCAGGTTTTATCGACCTGCTTGCGGAGGTCGTCTTCATGTGGGTGGAAGTCAGTGGTGAGAAAGGTTGGGTACACCGTCCCCGGTTGCGGGGTCGGTTTTGTTTGGTGTAGTATTTCTGTCCTATCCTTACCAGCTGCCCTTAGGTAGGCTTCCGAGAGCATTTCGATGGGATACCCTTTTTGGACAAGAAGGGCGCCCTTTCGTGCGCAATGTGTCAGGAAGTCTTCTTGGGCGCTGCAGATCCGTCTGATGCGGAGGAATTGTCCATAGGGCAAACCCTTTTTGCAATGGTACGGGTGTGCCGAATCGTAAGGCAAGTAGTTGTTTCTGTCTGTCGGCTTACAGTATAAGCTGGTAGTCAGTTTGCCTTTGCGGATGTTGATGGTCGTGTCCAGGAAGTTTATGTTGCTCATCGAACGTTCCTCGGTGAATTTGATGGTTGGATGGCAGGTGTTGAGGTGGTTAACAAAGCTGTTAAGCTCTGTTTCACCGTGCTGCCAGACGCAGAAGACGTCGTCGATGTAGCGATACCAGGCTAGCGGTTGCAGTTTGTAGGAATAGACATGCTTGTTTTCGAACATATTCATAAATATATTCGCGTATGACGGTGCGACTCGGGTACCCATAGCTGTCCCGCCCACCTGTAGGTAGTTTGTTCCATTGAACTTAAAGTTGTTGAAGGTGAGAACCTGTCCTAGTAGTTCTACCAGGGACAGGTTGCTTGGTTGTTCACCTGAGGTGCGGTTCTCATTAAGGGCAGTGAACACCGCCTCGCACCCTTCTTGGTTGGGTATGTTCGTGTACAGTGAGCTGACATCCAAGGTGATCAACATTTCGTCTCCTCGAAGGCCGTTAAGGCCGTCGAGTTTGTTGAGGAAGTCAGTGGTGTCCCGTAGGTAGGACCGTCCGGTCTTGACGATGGGGGCCAAAAAGTGGTCCACAAAGGCAGAGATCCGTTCGGTTGGGCTTTCGTTGGCTGACACGATCGGTCTGCCAGGGACTGGATGTACGTTTTTGTGGACCTTCGGCAGAAGGTAAAGCTCTGGCGTGCGTGGTTCCACTGTAACCAAAAAATCTTTGGTTTTTTGTGTGATCTCCCCCCGTATGCGCATGTTTTCCAATTGGGAGATGATCTGACCATTGTGTTCAGGAGTCAAGTCATGATCCTGCCAATGGTAGAACCTAGCGTCACTGAGTTGGCGTTCGCCTTCAATTATGTAGTCTAAGCGATTTTGTACGACTACCGCACCGCCCTTGTCTGCCGGCTTTATCACGATGTTGGTGTTACTAGACAAGGACTTGAGTGCCATAGCGTGACATTTGGTGATGTTGTTTTTGCCTCGTCGGGGCCGATCCACGTTCTGTAGAGCTAGTTCGTTCATTGTTATGACCGTTTCTAGGTTAGTTGGGCCAGCCGGTGGAACCCATTTGCTGTTCGATTTCAACTTCAGAGACTTAGTGTTAGAGAAGGGACCTGTGACTGGTTCTTCGGTCAGGGTATCTGACACTATCTGATCTTTGTCGAAATGACAACGTAACCTAAGTGAGCGGTGAAATCTGTCTAGATCTTTACGTTTATCGCTCCCACGAGGGGTTTCCGGGGTAGGGCAGAACTTAAGTCCTTTGTTCAGAACCTCCTTCTCAGAGTCAGAGAGTTCATGGTCCGAAAGATTAATTACATTGTCGAGGTCTGTTAATTTGTAGACCTCTCGGGTTACGTAATTTTCAAATTCCGACTTGAGGTTACTGATCTCAGGAGGGGAGTTCTTGCCCTGTTCGGTGTCACGACCGGTGTGGTGGAAATAATCGACAATGGACAACAAAGAACAGTTAACCGACGTTTTATTGGAACAAAGGTCGTGGGGCTGAGCGTCCATATGGTCTGTTGCTTCCCTCCAGGTGGTGCCTTTCAGCGAGACGGGTCGTGTCGTGGGCGCTTGTCGCGGTTGTCGCGGCTGCTGGAGGTGGATGTTCCCTCGTGGCGGGACGGGCTGCGTCGGCGGCTCTCCGTGGCTGTACGGCGTGGTGGCCGTTGGCCACGCCCACCTGGCCGAAAAGGGCGTTGGTCCCTTTCGTTGTCAGGCGCCCGAGTGTGGTCGCGTGAGCGAGGGCGGGCGGCTCTCGCTCTATCGTGCCGACGGTGCCGGTCAGGGGAGTGATCCCTTGACTTCCTGTCGGTGGAGCGGGAGCGGCGTTTGTACTCACTGGTGCGACGTACGTTATCCCGGTGGTTTCCGTGCTTTGCTGGTGTAGTCGTGTCAGAGTCCGTAGTACGGCGTGAGGGATCTCCGCGGGTGCTGTCATGGCGAGCACGCATGCTGCTCGCAGACCGCTTACGTTTGGGCCCCTTGTGGGCAGGTTTGCCGCGGGCCGCTCCAGTTGGGCGGCGGAGGCGTGGGCGGTTAGGGTGCTCAACCGCATCGTCGGAATTCTCCGTGCCGGAGTCGTCACCTCCCCCTACCGGTGGGGCCTTCTGCGACCTCCTCTCGAACCTGAGGGTGAGTGACTCGGAGAGGGTTGGTTGATTTTGAAGGAGCCATTGTCGCCTTTCGCCGAGGCCACGCGTGAGGCGGGCAGTCTGACGTTGGGTATGCGTCTCGATTGCCTTGCGGCTAGCCGAGACTTGTTGGGGAGTGAACTCGTCCTCTAGGCGTTTGAGAATTTCCTTACTGGTCTTCTCCTCTTTCAGTCGGTTCCGTCTGGCATGTTCTTTGACGATCTCCATGACCTCGCGGGCAGCGTTGGACCTGACTTGAAATATGTCGGAGACCATCTTTTCGTCTCCGATTGCCCAGGGTGGTAGGTCGATGGTGCCAAATGCCCAGTGCGTGTTGGTCCCTGAGGCAAGAGCTTGGTGCAGCCACGATTCACGGCACTTCTGTTTTTCGGCAGTCGTTTTCGATGTGCGGGCCCGGTACCACTCTCTGGACTGTTCCTCGCTCAGAGACTTCTGGAAGTCAAAAACCTCCGATGGTTTCTGTGGAAGAGATGGCGTAGCGTGGATGTCAGAGGCAAAATTTATAGTGCCAGGGGTGTAGATGACCTTACGGAACCGATTGGGTGGAGTTTGTGCAGGTGCCGGAGTTTTAATCTCTTGAGCGAAGTTAGTGTCATCAAGGGTAATGGGCATGCATTTGACCCTTTTGACAACGTGATCTTGATCTAGGTCAGTTTCTCGGTCAAGCGGGCGTTTATTACCGCGAGAGGGAGAGTTGGAAACGGAGTGCGAGATAAGAGTGGCTCCTGGAAAAGGGGCCACGTTGAATCTTACCCGTTTGGGTGTGACACTATTCGGGTTACTATTGGAATCCTCCAGTGATTCCAAAATGGCCAGTGTGCTATTAGCTGGATCGGGTGCCTCAGTAGTCCCGACCGTTGGGTCCGGAGGTGAGGTGCTGATGTTGTTATCGGTTGTGTTCTGTGTCATTTGGCTGCAGTCGAAGTCGAGTAGTTCGCTCGGGAGTTTGTGACGGTTGGTGTCGGTGCAGGGACAATCGTTAAGATTCTCGTGCACCGTACACCTGTTGCCCGTGCCGAATTTTGGTGAGGACATGAACTTGAAGCCATACTTGAACAGGTCTCTGGAGGACCTGTTCGGGGTCGTGTGGGCGCGTCGGTTGCGGATGCAACCCGTTTTTTTACATGTTTCTGCCCGATTCTTTCGAGTCGAGGAGGATATGCGGCCCTTCGTGGGCAGTTGGACTGCCCCATTAGACATATCTAAACACTTTGGATCTTCGTTCGAGGTGCAGGAGGGCGGGTATACGGGGAGAGAACTCCCCGGCGTGTCGGCCCTGTCGGAGCAGGCCCCGGCGGGCTCCCCGTTGACAGTGGGGAGGGCGGCGGGCGGGACGAAGCAATCTTTGGTATTTTTACATATTTCTGCCCGATTTTTTCGAATCGGGGAGAAGATGCTGCCCTTCAGGGGCAGTTCAACTGCCCCATTAGACATGTGTAAGCAATTTAGATCTTCGTTGAGGCTGTGGGAGGCCGGGTATACGGGGAGAGAGCTGCCCGTCGACCCGGCCCTGTCAAAGCAGTCCCCGGCGGGCTCCCCGTTGACAGTGGGGAGGGCGGCGGGCGGGGTGAAACAATCTTTGGTATTTTTACATATTTCTGCCCGATTCTTTCGAGTCGAGGAGGAGATGCTGCCCTTCCGGGGCAGTTCAACTGCCCCATTAGACATATGTAAGCAATTTAGATCTTCGTTGAGGCTGTGGGAGGCCGGGTATACGGGGAGAGAGCTGCCCGTCGACCCGGCCCTGTCAAAGCAGTCCCCGGCGGGCTCCCCGTTGACAGTGGGGAGAGCGGCGGGCGGGGTGAAACAATCTTTGGTATTTTTACATATTTCTGCCCGATTCTTTCGAGTCGAGGAGGAGATGCTGCCCTTCCGGGGCAGTTCAACTGCCCCATTAGACATATGTAAGCAATTTGGATCTTCGTTGAGGCTGTGGGAGGCCGGGTATACGGGGAGAGAGCTCCCCGGCGACCCGGCCCGGTCTAAGCCGGCCCCGGCGGGCTCCCCGTTGACAGTGACGGGGACGGCGAGTAGGGCTGAGCATTCATTCGTGTTTTTATACAGTTCTGCCCGATTATTTCTAGTCGAGGAGGGTATGCTGCCCTTCGTGGGCAGTTTAACTGCCCCATTGGACATATGTGAACAATTTGGATCTTCGTTGAGGCTGTGGGAGGCCGGGTATACGGGGAGAGAGCTCCCCGGCGACCCGGCCCGGTCTAAGCCGGCCCCGGCGGACTCCCCGTTGACAGTGACGGGGACGGCGAGTAGGGCTGAGCGTTCATTCGTGTTTTTATACAATTCTGCCCGATTATTTCTAGTCGAGGAGGGTATGCTGCCCTTCGTGGGCAGTTTAACTGCCCCATTGGACATATGTGAACAATTTGGATCCTCGTTGAGGCTGTGGGAGGACGGGTATACGGGGAGAGAGCTGCCCGGCGGCCCGGCCCTGTCAAAGCAGTCCCCGGCGGACTCCCCGTTGACAGTGGGGGGCGCGGCGGGAGGGGCTGGGCCTTCGTTCGTGTTTTCAGCTCGGTTTTTAGTAATGTGACTAAATGTGCGGCATTCAGTGACCTTGTGTCCCTTAATGTTGATAAAGGGGGTACTTACATAGGCTGGAGCTGGTTGTGGTTGTGTTGGGAGCTTGATGCCCCAGTCGCCGAAGTCGATGTGTGGGGGAGCTGTGGTGGTGTCCATGTCCGAGGTCTCCCCTTCTTCCTGGTAATCCTCTGTTTCTTCTGGAGTCTGAGACCCATTTCCTTGGTCTCCCATTTCTGGGTGAAAAGGTAGGGTGGATGGGGTGGGATGGTTGGTCGGTTGGGTGGCAAAGACCCGGTAGGGTAGGGAAAATAGTGGAAAACGATCAGGGGTCTGGTTAGTACCAAGGCTACCGTGACAGTGAGCCGGTAGGCTCACAGTGACATGTGACCTCGCTGCCTAATTTATGCAGCCCTGTGCAGTGTGCAAAAGGCCCCAAGGTCAGGTCCCGAACTGCAGACCTAAACCTCCATGGTGGCATGGTGGGAAGGTGCGGAAAGGGTTTGTTAGGACGCTGGGGAATGCACTGGCAGTGAAAAATGCCTTTTCAAGCAAGGAACACTGAAGACCGACCCAGTGGTGGGCCGGTGGCACTAGGGGACTGTAACACGGTTTCGGTGCAATACCTCATCAGGCCTTATAATGTACTCACGGTGTCCGCTTGTGAAAGGGGAACTTGACGAGGAATACCTACGGGCTGGGCGAGACGGGTCGCGGGTGGAAGTATCGGTCGTCAGTTCTCCTGGCGTCTGCGGGGTAAGTGAAGGTCGGTAAGGCAGAGTAGGTCAGTTCCATCCCAAATTAAAGAAGAAAAGCCGGGGTCGCAAGGTGGTGCGGTACGGGGGCTGGAAATCATATCATTCAATATGTGGAATTTTACGTGGAAGGTCCCCCGATTAGGCTCACCTTGTCGGCCTAGCGATTAGATTGATAACCCGTGTCTATGGAGTTAAGGCCCTTTGGTATTTGCGTGATCAGATCGTGGATCCAGTCAAATTCCAGTTGTAGCCTTTTCTCAGTTGTCCCATCACGACCAGGGTTGCGATTGACGAATTCCAAGGCATGTATTTCTACATCCTTGATGCCGTTGTGGCCATGCTGGTTGAAATGGCGTGAGACTTCGGTAGACGACGGGTTCTTGCTGATCTGGTAAAAGTGGCTCTTAAAACGTTCCTTGAGAGCGTTTTTGGTTTGGCCCACATATTGTTTACCACATTTCTTGCAGGAAATGCAGTATACCAGGTTGTTGCTGTTGCAGGTGACGTTTTTTCGTGCGCGATGTTTACTCCGGGTGGTGTTTGAACGTATCGTCCCCGAGATGTTTATCTTGGGGCAGTACCGGCAATGTTTGCTTTTGCACTTCCTGTCAGGGGGGGTGCTGGGAGCGGGACTGTCGGTAACCTGTTCAGGGAGTTTGGCTCTGACTAGTGTGTTATGCAGACTTTTTGGTTTGCGGTAGCCCACTCGGAAGCCCCGGGAGTGTACATTCCTGGTATTGCTTGCGCGATCCAGGTAATCCCAGGTTTTATCGACCTGCTTGCGGAGGTCGTCTTCATGTGGGTGGAAGTCAGTGGTGAGAAAGGTTGGGTACACCGTCCCCGGTTGCGGGGTCGGTTTTGTTTGGTGTAGTATTTCTGTCCTATCCTTACCAGCTGCCCTTAGGTAGGCTTCCGAGAGCATTTCGATGGGATACCCTTTTTGGACAAGAAGGGCGCCCTTTCGTGCGCAATGTGTCAGGAAGTCTTCTTGGGCGCTGCAGATCCGTCTGATGCGGAGGAATTGTCCATAGGGCAAACCCTTTTTGCAATGGTACGGGTGTGCCGAATCGTAAGGCAAGTAGTTGTTTCTGTCTGTCGGCTTACAGTATAAGCTGGTAGTCAGTTTGCCTTTGCGGATGTTGATGGTCGTGTCCAGGAAGTTTATGTTGCTCATCGAACGTTCCTCGGTGAATTTGATGGTTGGATGGCAGGTGTTGAGGTGGTTAACAAAGCTGTTAAGCTCTGTTTCACCGTGCTGCCAGACGCAGAAGACGTCGTCGATGTAGCGATACCAGGCTAGCGGTTGCAGTTTGTAGGAATAGACATGCTTGTTTTCGAACATATTCATAAATATATTCGCGTATGACGGTGCGACTCGGGTACCCATAGCTGTCCCGCCCACCTGTAGGTAGTTTGTTCCATTGAACTTAAAGTTGTTGAAGGTGAGAACCTGTCCTAGTAGTTCTACCAGGGACAGGTTGCTTGGTTGTTCACCTGAGGTGCGGTTCTCATTAAGGGCAGTGAACACCGCCTCGCACCCTTCTTGGTTGGGTATGTTCGTGTACAGTGAGCTGACATCCAAGGTGATCAACATTTCGTCTCCTCGAAGGCCGTTAAGGCCGTCGAGTTTGTTGAGGAAGTCAGTGGTGTCCCGTAGGTAGGACCGTCCGGTCTTGACGATGGGGGCCAAAAAGTGGTCCACAAAGGCAGAGATCCGTTCGGTTGGGCTTTCGTTGGCTGACACGATCGGTCTGCCAGGGACTGGATGTACGTTTTTGTGGACCTTCGGCAGAAGGTAAAGCTCTGGCGTGCGTGGTTCCACTGTAACCAAAAAATCTTTGGTTTTTTGTGTGATCTCCCCCCGTATGCGCATGTTTTCCAATTGGGAGATGTCAGGCGCCCGAGTGTGGTCGCGTGAGCGAGGGCGGGCGGCTCTCGCTCTATCGTGCCGACGGTTCCGGTCAGGGGAGTGATCCCTTGACTTCCTGTCGGTGGAGCGGGAGCGGCGTTTGTACTCACTGGTGCGACGTACGTTATCCCGGTGGTTTCCGTGCTTTGCTGGTGTAGTCGTGTCAGAGTCCGTAGTACGGCGTGAGGGATCTCCGCGGGTGCTGTCATGGCGAGCACGCATGCTGCTCGCAGACCGCTTACGTTTGGGCCCCTTGTGGGCAGGTTTGCCGCGGGCCGCTCCAGTTGGGCGGCGGAGGCGTGGGCGGTTAGGGTGCTCAACCGCATCGTCGGAATTCTCCGTGCCGGAGTCGTCACCTCCCCCTACCGGTGGGGCCTTCTGCGACCTCCTCTCGAACCTGAGGGTGAGTGACTCGGAGAGGGTTGGTTGATTTTGAAGGAGCCATTGTCGCCTTTCGCCGAGGCCACGCGTGAGGCGGGCAGTCTGACGTTGGGTATGCGTCTCGATTGCCTTGCGGCTAGCCGAGACTTGTTGGGGAGTGAACTCGTCCTCTAGGCGTTTGAGAATTTCCTTACTGGTCTTCTCCTCTTTCAGTCGGTTCCGTCTGGCATGTTCTTTGACGATCTCCATGACCTCGCGGGCAGCGTTGGACCTGACTTGAAATATGTCGGAGACCATCTTTTCGTCTCCGATTGCCCAGGGTGGTAGGTCGATGGTGCCAAATGCCCAGTGCGTGTTGGTCCCTGAGGCAAGAGCTTGGTGCAGCCACGATTCACGGCACTTCTGTTTTTCGGCAGTCGTTTTCGATGTGCGGGCCCGGTACCACTCTCTGGACTGTTCCTCGCTCAGAGACTTCTGGAAGTCAAAAACCTCCGATGGTTTCTGTGGAAGAGATGGCGTAGCGTGGATGTCAGAGGCAAAATTTATAGTGCCAGGGGTGTAGATGACCTTACGGAACCGATTGGGTGGAGTTTGTGCAGGTGCCGGAGTTTTAATCTCTTGAGCGAAGTTAGTGTCATCAAGGGTAATGGGCATGCATTTGACCCTTTTGACAACGTGATCTTGATCTAGGTCAGTTTCTCGGTCAAGCGGGCGTTTATTACCGCGAGAGGGAGAGTTGGAAACGGAGTGCGAGATAAGAGTGGCTCCTGGAAAAGGGGCCACGTTGAATCTTACCCGTTTGGGTGTGACACTATTCGGGTTACTATTGGAATCCTCCAGTGATTCCAAAATGGCCAGTGTGCTATTAGCTGGATCGGGTGCCTCAGTAGTCCCGACCGTTGGGTCCGGAGGTGAGGTGCTGATGTTGTTATCGGTTGTGTTCTGTGTCATTTGGCTGCAGTCGAAGTCGAGTAGTTCGCTCGGGAGTTTGTGACGGTTGGTGTCGGTGCAGGGACAATCGTTAAGATTCTCGTGCACCGTACACCTGTTGCCCGTGCCGA
This sequence comes from Lepidonotus clava, assembly GCA_936440205.1. Taxonomy (NCBI): domain Eukaryota; kingdom Metazoa; phylum Annelida; class Polychaeta; order Phyllodocida; family Polynoidae; genus Lepidonotus; species Lepidonotus clava. The sequence goes on along the minus strand of OW387146.1, from coordinate 29,568,750 downwards.
ATTTTGGTGAGGACATGAACTTGAAGCCATACTTGAACAGGTCTCTGGAGGACCTGTTCGGGGTCGTGTGGGCGCGTCGGTTGCGGATATATATATATACTCCTCTTTAATAGGCTTATCGAGCTTATCGAGCTTATCAAGCCTATCTTCCAGTTTGTCAACAGCCTAACAACAAGCCTAACACCAGGAACTTAGGCCTGAGGTAGCCTGGTCATGGGCGACATGTGTGACAAGATAAGGGAGATACTGCCAAACTGGCAGGCTATCGCTGGACATGTATTGATAAATATGAAATTCCACCGTGCTTCTCCTACACTAGAAATTTTCGTTTTCTTTTAAAAGTCCATGCATTGTACTCATATTCTCTCCGTTAATAATAAGTGGCTGCAGGAGGAAAAACGGAACGATATTGGCCTATTGAATTAGTTGTGAAAAGATGGGTATCAAATTGATGTAACTATTCCAAAGTTACATCTAAGTTCACATGTGCCACTACCCTGTATGATCAGCGCAATATTGTGAAACATTGATTAATGTTGAACTCTCTCCATAAATGAAGAATAAATACGAGGTCTTCAATTTGTCAGTTCTTCTGACAAATAAGAAATACATCAATGTATTTGACCACTAATGTCACATCTCATAAGCATTTCATGACTTAGTCCTTAAACTCCAGTGAGTCTTTTAATACTTAGTTAAGTCAGGATCATCTTGTCTGCCAGTTCAAACCAAAACGCCATATATCATGTATATATTATTTATAATCTAATATTGGTATATCTAAAGATTTTTAAACAATTGACAAGAAGAAAACAAAGGCAAGGTGAAGAAAAGTATGATATATTGAAAGCAGAATCATACCATTAGGAGAGTGAAATCAAAGGATATGCAATGTTTACAAACAGTTCAAGTTCAATGAAATAACAAATAAGGATCGCGATTTGTCATTATCAGGACTGTAACTGTGGATCAGTTGTGACTGTCTTTACAAAGATACTTGTAAGCAGCCCACGGGAATAGTTAGTGTGTGTGTTTTTTGGTTTAGAATTTTTGGTTCACTAATTCTCTTTTTTCCAACAACTATCCTTGTTTTACTCCCACTAGATATAAGTGGTATAGCTCTACCGTCCATCTGTTCAAATGGTAAGGCCTAACAGAACAAGCTGAGACCCTGCCTATTGCTTTTTAAATGCCTACCACAATCCACACAGTTTTAGTCATACCAACTACCATGTATAACTCACAATCATAATATACATTATTCTCACCTCATTTATGAAAATACATCAGCCGGTAGTCAAGGGCACTAAATGACTACTGAACCTTCAATTTCACAAAAAAATACTTCATTAAAATCTAGAGTAAAACTAATAAAACATATACACTCACTTTCTCTTCCTTTTGACCAGCGCCCCCTCCTGAGGCTGTCCCTGCGTCTTCTCCTTGAAGAGCATGCTTAATTAAGTCCGGTTAGTGTGTGGGTGAGTTGTCGTACAGGTCTGAGTGGCCTTCTCTCACTCCCAGCGGCCACCCACCATAGTAAACCAGGCCTCGTCTCACTGACCACCCACTGTCAATCCCCTCTGACGGACTGACCACCAGTATGAGGCTGGAGGCTGTAAGGGGGGGGGGGGTACTTGAACATATATGATATACGTACACTCATTCTCTTTTCATAAAACATAAGTCACTGACTATTTATTGAAATCAGGATGTTCGTCACTCGAATTGTCTAGGACTCTTTATGTGTATAATTGATTTGAAATAACGATACCTAAAACATTCTGCCTGTTATTTCTCTAAAATAAAATGCAATTTATTTCTTAATCATATCAAATATAATTATATGTATTCTTATATATATATATATATATATATATATATATATATATATATATATACTTTAAATTTCTCAGATGGGAAGTTGGAAGTACAAATAATAGGTACCTCTGGCCAAAGTATTTCTATAAGGAATACCTAACCTTACTGAATAATAATTCGCAATAAGAACAAAGGCATACAACACCATAGGAGCATCTGCCACGTATTCATTTAATAAATATTTCACATAAACAATTTGAATGTGTTGTTGAAAAAAACTTGCATAAATAATTGAGCTACATAGTTTATATTATTGTACAATGGTGGGACTGTCCCCTCATTAATTCAGCATCTCATGTATCACTATATCCAAGGAAGAACAATATTCAAATCCCCTATTTGTATTTTAGAGAACCAGATATTGTTACAGATTCTGCTATGAACCTAACTTGGTGCTTTTCAATGCAATAAGAAAGCATTATAACCTGCAATTCTTGAGCAAGGATCATGGTATTTTCTGAAAGTGCCTCCCCTTGCTATATAAGCACACCATAGGCTTTACTCAGCCTATATCCACCAAGGTCTGAGTTCTGAGCCTACTCCAGGCCTAGCTGTAGGTGTGTATTGGCGTCTCCATAACCTAAGTCCAGGCTTACTTAGTAAACCTTAAGCAGTTTTACTAGTGATCTGCCAAACTATGGCTCAAGAAAAACAACTTATAAGTGTGAATCACAAAACCTATTTTTAACTCTATGACTAATATCTTCCAAAAATTATGCATGTTATCTTTTTTGAGGTCAAACTCACTTCCTTGTGAATCCTGATAGCTTATTATTGACCACATATTGAATGTATACCTTAGATAAACACGGCCCTCTCTGAGTATCACAGAGGCGTTAATTATATGTGACCACACAAATATTAAGTGACCAGTCACCTATACCTTAGGCCTAGGGCTATAACTAACACTACTAACAGGGGACGATAATGGGGGCTAAAGCCTGCTCAAATAAAACTGGCAGACTGCGCATACATTGACACATACACTGCCTCAGCCCTGCACATAATAAAAGGAATTTTACCCCCAAAAAAACTGTTGCCTCCTGTTAACAGTGACCCTTCTATTGGTTCTAGTGATTAGGTCCCATGAAGGGGACCACTGAAGTCCTTAAGATCCTGAGTCAAATTTAGGAAGTATTTGTTGAGGCAATCGTTAGTAGATAATCATGTAGGTGTTCATTATTGTACATTTTACAGAATAAATGAAATAGATGTGATATTCTCAGTGAAGGTTAGGAGCCAGGATAAGCAAGTGGCTCTTCCACAGTTTCCCTGCTTAAAATATTCGTACTCTTGACGGTTCTCAGCCCTGTCGCGCTTGATCTCTCAAGAGCACGGGTGGGACAAATCACACGAGCACTCGTCCGAGTCCGCTGCGAAGCTGCAGGGGATGAGGTGGGCCAGTGGTCATATTGTTCTCAGAAACGTGCTCCACGCACAGGGGTCGGCGCCGGTTTGAATATGGTTCATGGGGCTCCGGGGGTCACCAGGGACTTTGGTCCAGGATGGATAAGAATGAGGCGGGTGTCACAGTTTGGGCTGGGGCTGTGGTCAGGGCTTCATATGGGACATCTAACAGCCAGGTCTGGCCAATGATTTTAGACTCAGGACAGGGACCATACCCGAAAATTTAAAAGGGTGGTAGTGTGTAGGCCGATATCCCATGTTTTCGTTCCCAAAGTCGCCGCTGACCCAAGCTCGTGTTTCCGTTTGTTTCGTCCCCATTTCTGTATGTCCATCCCTCATGTTTTACCCTTATTTCTTCTAAGTCCAGCCTCCCCTTTTTGGCATAAACTTGATCTATTTCTATTTCATGGACCTTTGTCTCTAGCTGTCTTACTCTTCTGAGCCTTTTGGTGGTCCATTCCCAGGAAAAAGGAAGGTGTGAACACAGTGAGTACCAAGAAGGGACTGTTCATTCTCGTGAAATCACTCTCTTATATAGCCATAACCTAGCTCCTGATTGGTTAAACAACATCACATGGTCACTTTGACCTGTGGCTGGGGTCACTTCTGGTGACTAACATATTGTGCATTACAACTTCTTGTTTTGTAACTGGTACATGCATTTTCATGTAATTCGTACCGCACGAGCTTGTGTAACTCGTACCACACAATCTTGTGTACTTCGTGATCATGTACCAAGCATCTAACTTTAACCATAATTTCCTAACAAACATTCACTTGTCTTTTAATCTTTATAATTATCTGCATGAACTCGTGCCGTGACATTGAACTGATTACTATAATTCATCACATAGCGATGAAATAAGAGAAATAAGATTAAAACCAAGATAATAGAAACATGCAGCAGATAGCAAAGAGCATACAAACTATGCTTTCCAAAATTTTGAAATCTTATCACAAACTCTTATTCAAAGATATACGTAATCCATTTTGAAGGAGAAACAGACCAAGAAACATTGTGAGAGGCTTTTGACGGTTTGAAGTATCCTTAAGCTTATTCTGATGGGACGTTTATTCCCACCACTTAAACATCAAATAATCATTTGGCTGAGGCTTACCTATAAAATATTACCTTTTCATGTTCAGTACAAGCTTCATAATAGCATGATTGTTATGGACTCGAAGTTTTCCGCACTGATGAATTTATATCAGGCCAAGGAAAAATTAGTTACGTTCAGGTAACCCTACCTACCCTAACTTTATTACCCATATTTTCTAAAGATAATTTTTATTTGGAAAAGTACTATTTGCGTGTCCCGTGTGTCTTTTGCAATGTAATTTGCAATTTGAGGCTATAGACTAGTATTGAATAAACCAATATTTGATTTACTGTGAGCATATATATTTTCGTACTGCTAAATTTGTGTGTAATCTGCTCTAAAGACAAAGTTCATGTTATCATATGTTGTGTTGCTTTTTTTTTTTGGCTATTTCTATTTGGTCCATATTATTTTATCTAATTGTATTCACTAACATCATAATTATTTTCGTGCATGTAAACTAATGCATGAATATACATACAGCAGAAAACCTAATACTTTCACAGTATATAATATTTGAATGAAGATGTATACTGATGTCATACTGATTCTGTTTCTAGTGGACCAGAAATTCTTGTTCCATCCTACCCAAAGAATTGAAGAAATATTAATTAGATTTGCACTCATTGGGCACTCAGCTTTAAAAAGTGTGCACCTGGGACCCACCCCATGCACCCTCAGTGATAGAGTGTGCAAAGTTGTACCTCTGGTTGCGATAGCAAGAAAAGACCAGGGGTGGACAAACGTGACCCAGGAACGTAACTACCATCCTAATTTGAATCGAAAATGTTCAGCTCAGTTTGCATGCCTTCCTCATTGTCCTTGGGTAATAAGTATTATCACCATCTTTAGTAGAAACAAAAGACTGGATTTCCTAAAGTGGCCCCTTGCTCCTATAAATCTGTATCGAGATTTAGCCAGGCGATTCAAGTCCAACTGCACCTAACTGCATTGTTCTGGGTTAGTATATTACCATCTATTGCAGAGACAGGAGACCATGCAGAGTTCACGGAATGACCCCCTGCTTTTAATAATCCAAATAGGAATCTGAGATCATATTGTGCAAAGGGGACACAATCCTACATATTCATAGCCTTGGGTAACCCGTGGACCCCTCCTTGGCCACGGCCCAGGATTCTTCCCATACAGGTTAATCAGCTTTAGTTACCCTAGTAACCTCCCCCCCCCCTTTATTTCGAACAAATCCAATTCCTGCATACAACTTCCTCCATGGGATTAGCGGCGAGCAGCGCCTCGAGTTAGACATGAAAGGTGTATTGAGAAACCTAAAGGGGCCATTCTCAGCAGTTACAGTGGCCAGCAGTCAGGTATGCACTGCAATTTATTATTTTTTCACACTTAGTAGCCTAGATATCTTCAAATTAAAGCTGACCGAAAATGAACTTTACCGAAACTGCTTCATTGTGCTTTGAGGTCATGGTCTTGGGGTTTCGGGGCTGGGGGCTGGGGGCTGAAAGCTTTTCGTTTCGCATAGGGATGAAACCTCACAGAATATTTCTTCTACAGTGGGCAAGGGACAGGTCTGAAAAGGCATCTTCAGCTTTAAAAGTGTTCTAAAAATAGGCACAAGCTAATGCTGATAGCCCTGACGAGTAATCATTCGAAGAACTTTGCCGACCCTCTCTTCTTTTGCATAACATCTATAGCCTTGGTATTTCTTTTTGACCATAAGCTTTCTGTCTCAGATTAGGATGGAACTTCACAAAATAGTCATTCCCATAATGTGCAATGAGGGCCACCTTCAGTGTGGTAGAAGTAGTCCTCCAGACGTTGCCCCCATGCATCTAGATTTATGTCATGCCCTTTAATAGTAAATCCGAAAAGGTAGCTTTACATTTAAAAGGCTCAATCTATTGCTGATAGCCCTGATAATTATCTAAGTGTGACAAGCTTACCGAATATAATTTTATCGAAACTCTCTTTTTGCTTTAAGGAGACAGGTCCAAAAAGTCATCTTCCAGCAGATATAAGAAAGTATTTCATTTGAAAAAATTCCATGTGAATTTGTGTCATTATCATCAGATACATAATGACACTGTGTGCCCTGCCCGACTGTAGTCCCCTATCATGGTACACCCCTTATACCCGCTAGGTGGCATGCCAGTGAAACCATCCAGGTCTCAGGGTCTCACAGAACTAATTGTGGCGCCATCTCTAGTACACCTGTCTGATGGGAATGACTTGCTTTGAGTGGCTGATAATGAAATAAAGAAAACTGGCAGAATTATATGAAAATTCACAGGGTACCCCTAATTATTTCTGAGTTATTTCATAAAAAAGAATCCATGATGCAGTGACTCTAGAAAATGTCAGTAAGTTTCTGAAATAGCCACTGTGCTAAATGAATTTGGTCTCTGCAAAAGTACCAAAATGAGAGTTGCAGGTAATGCCCTTCTCAGATGGTGAAACTAGAATGATACCATAAAAGTGTCATTTCAAAATATTTGGAGAAAATGGCAATTTTTGATGATTTTTGGGTGCCCAATGTAACATCGGGATAAATGCTAGGTTAACACTTAGGGGTAGAGGGTTAGGGAAACCAGTCTTTTGTAGGATAAAGCCATGTGATGATGCTGAACCTGGATGTTATCATTGAAAACAGGTGTTAGTTATGAAAAATGGGTTTATGCAATCTTCGCTCTCTCTATAATGGAACTAATGTGGTGCCCTTTAGCAGTGTCATATACCTTTCTGTCCTGAGGTGAAAGAAATGCCTAGTATTGATAGATTGAAAAAAGAAATCAGGAAGAATGTCAGTAAAATACACAGGGTACCTCTAATCATTTCTGAGTTATTTCATCAAAAAGAATCTACAATGCAGTGATTTCAGAAAATGTCAGTAGGTAATTGAAATAGGCTCTGTGCTCTATGAAATTCTCAGGGTCAACCTACACTGATTTTGTGTGTCAAAGAGGCCATGAAGATTATGCCTGTCGTCGCTACATTTTAAATGTTCAGGAATTTGCCCCTGAGCACCAGTATACATGGTATTCGATGGTGCTCCAGTGCAACCTTCAGATGGCTCTCACTCAAACCACTAGGTGCCGACATAATCGCAACTTATCTCCACATAATATTTTTGAAACTTAAAGGGTAATGTTTTATGTGTCATGGAATCACATGCGATCATACCCATAGTACACTTTTTTTTAAACTTTCTTTTACTCTTTTTAAGAAGGTATGCTGTTGGGTTAAAGAACATTTCCAATATAGTTAGGCCTAGAGTAGATCAATAGAAATATGGTATTGTAACAACATGAACGTGATCCAGGATTATTTTTAGCACAAAAAAAATCGATTCCTATTTCTCACGCCTGCATAGTTTGCAGCTGGTTACTAATATTCAATTCATGTTAGATAGTGTCCATTAAATAATTCCCGTTTTCATTCATGTTCCAGCTGTCATAAATCATTCGTTTGTCCGGGTATCAACATTGAAACATAATCAGACTTTAGCTGGTACATGTACATGGAAATGAAGTGATTTCAATGTAATGGCCTTTTTGTACGTTAGAAGGACACCGTATTGTATGGGGTATATAACGGCGCAGCGATATGCTTCCAGATGAACCCAAAAGCCCACAGTCTCGATGTATTAAGGTATGGGAAATGTTGAGTGCTAAAGTGCAACGGTCGACAACCAAGGTCAAGTTTAAGAAACAAATTAAACAAATATGTATGACTAGAAGATGACTTTGGACCTTGGTATTGCACTGGAATGATGAAATTGTGAACTCGCCTATTATATCATCTGCTCATCCTCATTATTCATTATTATGTAATTATATAACCTTTAAAGTGCCTCTGGAAGAACATGTATCTACATGAAGTCGCCAATAAAACATTGTCAAAAAAAACAACTGCAAAATACTACATCATTTTCCTTTTTTCTCAGCCCATTTTTATGAAGAATATAACTTTATTAGATCTAAAGGAAGGCCACTCTAAACCTCCTCCAATTTTCAGAGGACCACATCTTTTTTCTCCAGAACCCCCCCCCCCCCCCCCCCGACCTTACCCCTTTCTAAGGGCGTCCCCCTTATTTTCTAAAGCTCCGTACACCTTTAATTTACATTGCGTGGCACGCACGGTTCTTTTAATCTGGGCCTGTATACACGCTTGTTGGTGTTTAATCTGCCAAACCTAAACACGTCCCGCGCTGTGGCATTCAGGATCAGGTTTCAATGGGGGCGAATTGGCCGTAGTAACAGGATTAGGTCCCATGAGTGGGTCGGCCACAGATCTAGACTTAACGGGGGAGGCGATGTTCGGTTAGATTGGGTGTATCGTACGGCAGTAGCAGTCGCCGCCAAAATAAAGCTAATCCTTATTTGCCCATATTATTCTCATACACTTTCTAGCAGTTTTACAGCAGGAGGATATGTATGGTATTATAAATTTTAAACTATTTCGTTACAGATTTGACGAAATATTGTGATTAAAAATATAATGCCTGATATTCCATTGCCTTCCTCTGCAGGTTAGATTTTATTATTTCAAATTCTTAAAATTTATCTTGGTTTAATCTTGATTACAACCGTTTTTTATTGTCTATCGACCATCCTCGAGAAATGATACCACATGTTTATGTTTTACCAAGAGAAAGTGATTAAATAATAAAAGGGAGGCAAACATGGTGAAACTGGAACTATCATATTAAATACATGAATTGGAGTAATTACTAGGGTAAATAACATTTCAGAACATTTCAGTGAAACACAAGGGTTAGAACTATTCATGATGCTTTGATATAAGTATAAAATCATATCATATATGCAAGAAATTCCTTTTGTGATAAAAAATAATATAAAGTATCCTTTGTCTTATAGAAGTTTTAAAACAATCCATTCATATATCTATTCACATATGATATGCATAAACAATTTAGAAATAAGATTATGTGGATTAAATTTACTTAACATTTCTTGGTAATCAAAATGATCAATGTACACAATAATTAAGTCGTTGGTGGCCTATATCCAATATTTTGATTTGTGTAATAAGGCAGAAAATCGGATCATGCCATATGTTTGATGCTGGCAGTGGACTAGTCCCACGTAGTCAGATGTAAAACCCAAAGTCACTTATTCAATCAGTATCACTGGGCACATCTACCACCCTCCATTAAAAAAGAGAGAGAAAGTAATACAGTTCAGTAACGTTCCCCGACTTTCAACTATATAGATTTAATTAGTCGAATGGACTAAATCAGCAAGTGACCCACGATGCGACAAATGCCAATCGATTTCCGTCTCAGCCAATTTCTGTCTATTTGGAAATATATTTTCTAGTCTAAAATGTGTCTTGCCTATACATTGTTTAATACATTGTTTAAAACTTCATAATAACATGAGTTGGTTTAGAATAGACCCGTTATTAGGGACGGATGCAGAGATTTAAAAAAGGGAAGCGGGCGCTCTCATAGAAATTGTGAGGCGCCCTATGTGGGGATTAGAATCTTACATTACAAAAGTCTAAATTTTGCAAAGAAATAAAATGAAATAAATAAGAATAATAATAAAAAGCCTCTTAAGCCATCCGTGCATTATAGTATCGTTCATTATAACCTTTATTGTTCCCGTTTTTGATCAGCCCCCCATGGCGTACCAGATTCAGTGTCTGTCTAGGCTTCAAGACATCGTTACAGGCAAACGTTTTGAGAAAGACGTATCACATATCCATGGTTAAACTGTAACGGTCCTAGGTGAGATTCTTATGAACTATTATATACTTAATGTATTGCAGGACAAATCAATCCACATAATGTATCAATACAATCATGAGAAGATTATTGATTAGCTGTTTAGAGGTAGGTGGACTTGTTAGAACATTAATTCAATAATTCAGTCACTTAACCAAATAAGCCCTTTCACATATTAAAGCCAATAGTCAAAGAATAATACTCAGAACTGTATCTAGTGAGAGAGAAACTAATGTACGATATTTGTTCCTGATTTGTATTGACATGCCAATACATTCCAATGATTTTGTACCAAAGCAAAACGATCTTCTCAGCTGGCTCCTTTGAATAAAAAGCTGAAGACTAGTATTTTCCAAACTTATGCTAGCATTGATAATGCATAGACTGCCAAGTAGCAGACAATTCAGAGTGTCTGGAGAAAAACAGATATGTAAATTTGTATGTTCGTAGGTCCGTGGTGGGTCTAACTGTATGTAAGAGTGAGTAAAAAAGGACGAGAACATTATAATCAAAAGTTTGTTTGGCCAATTCTGTCACGTTTTTATTATTTTGTTACAAAATGTTTGACACCACATATGATACTGCCTTAATTACAAGATGACTCCTTAGGACGAGTGCTCATAGTTTGATAATTCATTAGGAACCGGTAGATAAGGTGGTTCGTGCTTAGTGTTTCGTTATTGATTATTCAAACTACCACAAAAAGTCGTGATCGTATTGCAAACTAACTCCAAATTGGTATTGCCATTCACGATCAAATGGATGTATTTTTGTGATAGATAGAATTAGGTACAATGAGCTTCTTATGATATATAAATCCAGGAGAGAGTGGGAGGAGTCCTACACTCCCAGCTTTTATTGCTGGAAATTTAAAGTTGACAAAGAATGTGTAATATTTTTTTAGTAAGCTTAAGCCTATATGCAGATCCCCTCTTTTACTAAATCCTGAACCTGCCCCTGCAAGGGTTCCATGGGGGACAGAAGGTAGGAGGCTAGGATTGATCACGGTCTAAGTATGAACTCACCCGTAGCCGCTGTCATTGAGGGGGTCCTGGAGGTGCTTCTCACACAGCGCCCTCTGCTCCAGGGGTTCCTCCTGGGTGCCCCACTCCCCTGTCGTCATGGTAACCGAGGAGTCGAGGCCCTCCTCCATCCTCATCCTCCAGGGTCGGCTGACCAGAGGGGTCCGAACGTCCTCTCTTAGTTAACAGCGTTGGTAAACTGTCTACAGCTGCTACAGATTTCTTTTGAGAGTAGGCTCTGCAGTCGATTTCACTATATTCAACTTGAGTTCCCAGCCAATACTTCCCTTCTATTTCAACTGAATCCTTTAGTAAGAAATTCCTTCAGGAGGTAAAACGGTACCGATTGTTATTCCCTTCATAGAAATGTGCCTCGACATTCAGGGAGCTCCCCTGCAGCTTCCCTAGACGAATCAAGAGATTTTGATATCCAGGTTATCCTCTTCTGTGATATTTCAAAGTAATCCTCAAGTATCCGAGGGGTCGGAGATATGAACACTACATTAAGCTTGCAATTTGCAATAATATTTGCATAACTTGCAAGAGACTTAAAATATGCTCTCCAAGAAAACAGAAGATCTTCCGAATATTATATATGATTTTACACCATGGCAGTGTTCAATTGCAAAGTTTCATGAAGCTGAATCAATAAAAAATGTTCAAATGTGTGTAGGCGAAATATCCAGTTGTTTCGATGCAATAAGCGTCATAACTAATCCGTTTTGTCGGTGTAAAGCCCCGAACCCACTCAGTAATCCGTGAAGGAAGCCCAGTGCCTGGGTGGGTCCACTCTCCGGGCATTAAGGACTGACCAGCGGTCAGCGGCCAAGTGACCACTCAGGCCTCAGCCAAGGCTCACCCTGTGGGACCGAAAACCCCGCTCCCGGAGTAGCTTAAACGTATGAGTCTCGGGTCTATAACATGCCTCCGTCTGATCGTCGGGTTTAACGACTTACATGTGAAATGTCAGTTATTGTTTATTGATTTATTTGACTGTATTTTATTCCTCGAACCCTCGACTCATGCACTCTATATCTTTGATAAAAAAAGAAAAAGGGTGCGTTACCATTTAGTTAAAAGATAATTGCCAATATTCCATAATTTACATACATGGTAAAATGTATATATGGTCTGCTTTGGGAGTATTAATGGGATATCCACAAGGCGCTATTATGATACAATTTATTGGCCAATTGTCTTTGATATACATGTATACTATTTTACATGGATGGTACAATATTTGTCATAGATTCCGAGAGAAAGCGATGGGTTGAGATTGCGATCCTGGAGTGTGAGATAAAATGTTCCTTGATCCGGCAGCGGAGCAGTGGGTCCCACAGTGGGGTCCGATGTACTGGGTGTTGTGGGTGTTGTGGGTGTGTGGGTGTGTGGGTGTGTGGGTGTGTGGGTGTGTGGGTGTGTGGGTGTGTGGGCGGTCAGTTTCCTGTGGTCAGTCCTCTCCGCCCCTCATACCTGGCCGTGTAATGACCAGCAGGTGCCAACACTGACCAGTGTTTAGGTACTGGAGGAGGCCGTGTTGACGGCAGGTCCAACCTCCAGGTTATGAGGGGCCAGCATTAACCCATATACATGTGTGTTATTGCTACTTGTACATATTAAGTATGAAACTATCCAATGCCGACAATGCAAGATCTATTTCACCAGTGTCATTGAGGTCAATCTAGGTCTTTTTTGATATTCCGTCACCAAATACCTCTATGCTAGTTGGCTCCTTAAGGTGGCAGTCACAGTGCATCTGTGAGCTTTTGCCTCCCGCGTGGTAGCAAGTGGGGATACACCACCCTGACGGTATACATGGCCATAAACCTACACTTAGTTTAAATGTATTTTCAATAGATATTTTACATTTTCTTGTTTTAGTTGCTCTGTTTATGTCTACAACATTAGCTGAAGTTAGCCTGCAGGTGCTTACAATCTATGCGTGTAGGAAAACCCGTCTGCCTCAATCTCTTGTGTATGTTCCTCTTCTAGTCTAGACGAAGAAGGACTACACTTGAAGCGGCTCCAAGCAGTCGGTTCCCAGGCCCAAGCCACATAATTGTATTATCAATACCCAATAGCGTAGCATGGTACAGGCAAGTCACCCATGTTTGCTCAATATCTTAATACTGAGAGCAGTTTGCCATCAAAAGCACTTTATGCATACTGGTGTGTTTTCGCTGGAACTATACATAAAACAGTGCTGGACATCGTTAAGTGTATTGAATGACGTCAATTAACCTCCTCACCACCACCATCCTTGTCTGTCAACATAATTTACCCGTCATATCTTAATACAACACGCGAACGCACACTCATGTCTATAGTAAATTTTACCATTAGTCCACTGTGTATGCGTTATAATTGTTAATAGTAACAAGAGCATCATGTACAGGGTTTAGAAATGCAATTTATGTCAGTTGAATAACACCATTATTGTATATCAGGCTCGTTATGAAAACCAGTTTTGTTTAAAACTGATAACTGTCATGTTTTAGCCTGAATAAAGATTGAATTAAAAAAATAGCATACATTGCAATACTGATAAATCTTATTTAAGCTACAGATGATGAGCAAAAATGCCACAATCCTCTTTTGACTTTCAAAAACAATGTTTTTAAAAGGCGTGAGTAAGAAACTGGAATCTCAACTCCAAAAGAACAATTATTTGTTAACTATCAATATATATTTTACAGCGTTGTTACCTGTAATTTTATCTGTTATGTCTCCAAGACTTTTGATATTCAGCTGTTTGACACATTTGAAAAAATAAATCGGAACGTTTCGGGACCTGAAAATGAATCAGTATCCTATGATGATCCCGTTGCAGCAAAAGAATATTATTATAAGGATAAGTTCATAGATGGCACACTTGACATACTAGTCCAGGGGCTTATGTGAAGTTTTATGTTTTGTTCAGAAAGTCTTTCTACAAAGATAATCTTTTATCTATGGATTGTTTTGATCACAAAAAGTTTTGGTGGCATTTTTTCTTTTGACCTTGAAGTGCATTTCAAGGTCATCAAAGTATGATGACCTTGGCAAAAAAAGTATGAAAATAAAGTAAAAAGGCATAACAAAATTAGTTACTGGTAAAAGGTATAAAATGAAATCAGATGAACGTAAAAGAATACATCCTTTTTTAAATTCTGTAATGCTATTTACTTGTAGTCAACATGTCAAAGCCATGAATGAAATATCTATAGGCATTTTTTGATAATGACAATCATTCTAGCTAGTGGTTTCAAGAATATTCTAGGTCAAAAGATAGGGGTGAAAGCCATACAAATATTTGACCTTGAAGGTCACTTTCAAGGTCACAAAGATCAAATTTATTTTATTCCATATTTAAAATCTATAATCAAATACCTTTCAAAAAATCTAAAGTATGTTATATTATGATTGATAGTTGTTCTTTAGGAGACACTGTAACTTTCAATTCAAACATGAAAGTGCAGCCTCTTTAGACTGTTGTTGCTCTTTTCTCAGCAAACCTTAAAGTGCATAGGCCAATAACAATTTGTTTCATACAATCATGCATTTAAGGGTCAATGCAGTTATTTTTATCCGATTAGTAAAGCAATGAGTATAGAATAAGACCATTGTGGATACCACACTGAGCTGTGTGCTTGAAAGTCACTTTCAAGGTCAAATACCTTACTTTGCATTAGCTCTAAGAAATATCAAAGTTCATTCATTTCTGGTGACTTTAGGTCCACCTTGATGCATTTTAAATTGTGATTTAAAAAGATTTTATAGTAAAGTCTGATGCAAAGGGTCGTCTTTTCAGAGTATTTTTTGACAGTGAACCTTTTGTATTTAGGTGATAGTTGATTAGTTTACAAGCCAGTATGGCAAGCTGCCACTTGTATAATTAACGTAATGGGTCATTTGATAGTCATAATCATGAGAGGTTCAGTTTTACTGTAGATAAGTTTGGACTATAACACTTATGTGTTGACATTGAGCAATCTCTAACTTTGATTTGGACTTTTACAAGATCATAAGACATTTTACTTTTCAATAATCGTAAGCATAAAACATTGGTAAACAAACATTATTTCCCTTACTCTACATGATAAAATAAGGTTTCATGTCACTTAAAGCACATCTTGTATGGCCTACTGTACCACATACTCCACAGAGTTCAGCTTTGTTTTGTATCTGGAATAGAACCGGAACTTTATTTGGCTTTTGTGACCTTGAAGGCCATCTTCAAGGTCAATTGATAAAATAACTTATACTTTCGCTTAATTCATAGTGTTTTAACACTTCGAAGCATAGAAGTAGTATCTATAAGGTAAATATACATTTGAAAAACAACTATTAAACTGCAAGAAATTTTAGAAAAATGAGACTTTTGTATTCAGTTTTCTTTCTATGTCCATGTTTAAATTGAAGACTAAAGTGCTTTTAGAACCCAACTGGAACATCAGAACTCAATTATCTTGACTTTTCCTGAAAGCCAGGGATAAACACTTCATTTTAGAAATTTGACCTTGATGACTTTGTAGGTGACCTTGAAGGTCAAATTATAAGGTATAACCATCAAAATCATAATTTCAGTGATAAATGTGACCCGATCTGACATAATGAGTCGGATGTCGCGGAGATACGAATTTGAGTTAGTTAGATATGTTGTTCAGCTCTAAAAGATCTTCATTTTGATACCAAGATTGTGTTTGTACGATGATTGGGGGCAAAGTTAGGTTTTTCCCTATATGCGGTAGGCTGGAAACTTGATTCTGAGAAAAACGCGGTTAAAGTTTTTATGTTTGGTTTTCATTACACCCAGTCGGAATTCCTTGGATACCACTAGAAGTTCATGCCCCACCAACTTGAAACTTCGAATATACATTCTAGACTAGTTGAACTACAAAATACTCTGAAATCATGCTTTAGAAATGGAAACTTTAATCATGGCGGCCTTGTAAATATAGAGTACAATTCCAGTAAATCTGCATCTGAAAATGAAAAACTTAAGCTAGAGGGCAAGCTCAAACAGTTACAATACCTGTTCTAGAAGGCTGAATTGAAGTCACAACGACTTATAAAGAGTCTATGGGAATGTTCAAGTGTATTTCAGCCTGTTTTGCCATAAAATAATAAGTGTCATAGTTCCAGGTTAGTTGAATAAAAGTTCCATAAAGTTGAAACATCATAAAATGTCTTTGTCATTAAACTGGGAGTCTAAAACAACCCCAAAGTCCCTGTCCTCGCGCCTCCTCCTCCTCCTCCTCCTCCTCCTCTTCCTCCTCCTCCTCCTCCTCCTCCTCCTCCTCCTCCTCCTCCTCCTCCTCCTCCTCCTCCTCCTCCTCCTCCTCCTCCTCCTCCTCCTCCCCTGCAACTCCACCTCCACCTGCTCCTGAGGGCCCTGCACCTGGATCTGGCGCTGGGTCCCGACGCCTTGGTGCCTCTGCTGCTGTCTCTGGTTCCGTGGGCTTGGGGCACTTGATGTCTTTGCTTTCCTCTGTGCAGAAGTCTCTGATGCTTTTGAAGAGGTACCACTGCCGACAAAGGGGAAGCCCAGGGGAAGGTGTGACCAGTGGTGGGACCTTTGGGAAGGCTCCAGGGTCCGCAGTGAGCACGTCCACTTCTTCCGGCTCAGAGTCAATGTACTGTTGGACGGTTACCTTCCCGGGGCTGTTTGATGAAAAAATAAAGTGGTGATGCTGCTTCATCCCTTTTATTGGCCGGTGAATGGGGTCAGGAAGGCTTGTCAGTTATAGGTTGGGACATAGACGGCCCCATCTTCTGACCCACACAGCTGAGGGATGTTGACTTCTTTTTGGGTGCTGTCCCGGACCGCCTTGGCCAGGTCAGCAAGGCAGGACACCTCGGCACGGCGGAACCGCTGCTTGAGGAGACCGCAGCACCAGTCGGGGGCAAACTTGGTATGGCCGGTTATAAGAAAGCTCAAAGTGATCTGCTTATGCAGACCAGTCAGGACCCGCCACATGAGATAGCCAATCATGTATTTGTTCTTGTTTTGCCCACTGCAGTTGTCACAGTGGCGGTCGAGGAGCTGTTCACTGAGGGAGTAGGTGGCAAAATAGTGGTGGAGGTAGGAGATGACAGCATTTGAACCCTTGCTGCTGCAGTGGGACTCATCAATAAGATAGTTTACTTGACGGGGGATGGCTTCGGCACACATGCCAAAGATGCCTTCTTTGCGTGGGACGAGGAAGTAGAGGGGTCCTATCTGCATGGGGGAGGAGGGGAGGTGGACCTGCTGTGCGTAGTCGAAAGATACATGCACCCAGATGTCAGAGGAGCAGGGAGTGTGTGGCCCGAGCGCTGGGCTGCCTGCCTCGGCATACTCCTGCTTGGCAGCGGTAGTCAGTTCCTGGTAGAACTCCCCTTCATTGGCCACCACATCCAGGTGCTTCTGCTGCTTCTTTAACTTTGCCTGCTTAACTACTTCGGGGAGGTTAGAGGAGTAGGAGATGTCACGGTTGTTCCTCTGACACTCCCAGCACAGGTCAGTCATGGGGCGAGAACACACAATACGGGGTAGCAACTGCCGCCAGAGGTTACGGAAGGTGGTCAAGGCAACCTGACGGTGGGCGTCCCCGATTGCCTTTAGATAAAGTTTATGCACATCTACATCTAAAAATGCCACCAAAACTTTCCTAATGCTAGAGGGTCTGAGGAATATATCTAGATACAATTAAGATCAGTTTTAACAAAAACATGCATTTGCTCTTTTTTTGACATAAGCCCCTGGACTATACCCCGATTATGATAGTTTGCAGTGACTAAATGTATAGAGCACAAACTGCATTTTAAAAACCTAATGACATTTACAAACATGCATTACTTAACACATTCATTTGTAACACGTTTCTGCTAAAAGATGGACATTTTTTCTGTTCACCTCCAAACAGAAGGTTGTAAAACGCCATGCAAGGGCGCCAAAAGTTAAGACCGAATACATTTGGTTAGTTGAGAGCTCAGACCAAAAAAAAGAAAGAAGTTACGTCTTCAGGTTTCGTAGGCCCGAAATTAGGGGTTGGTAGGTCTTTTTTGGGGGGACTTTTATATCAAACATCAATTTCCAGTATTGACAGATGGTTTTGAACATAAAATTATTTCATTCATTTGTCCTCCACAATGCTTGATACCCTCTAGAATGGGTTTTCTTATATAAAACATCGAATTTTCTGGACAAGTAATTTTTGTTGAATTTCAGTAAAATATTGAGAAAAAAAATCTTTCGAAAACTTTAGGGTTGGCCAAAAGAAATAGGGTCGGTCGGAATACCTGAACACAATTATTTTTTGTTGGGGCCTCATTAATTGCCAGGTGGCGGCATTGGACATACCCATATGCCTAATATGGGTTATGGAGCAATATAACTAATAATTTAGTACGACAACTAATGTTTTTAATTATGTAAGAAGTGGAGATATAAATGAGAAAAAGGCTATGGGTTCCTATGGTTACAGACTTGTGGTGGTGACCTTATGCCCTAATCACACTACAGGTCGGGTGCAGGGACGCATCGGGTCCCGCACCCGATGTGTCAGGTATGCGTTTGGGGGCGTATTAACCCCTTCAACCCTCTATTCCTGAGGATAATAGATAAAAATGTGTGTGGACTACAGAAGAAATGCTTTCTAAAGCTGCAAACCATTTGAAAATATTCCTTTTAGAAGCTTAGATATGGTCCTTTGAACTTCCCTACTTCTTGAATAACAGAAACCCTCCAGTTCTGATAGTCATCTTTGTCTCCATGTTATAACAACTTGACCTTGTATATCTAGAATAAAAAGAATTTCTTATTCAGAAAAATGTTTAAAATACAATAACTTTTGATTGACTAGGTCTATCATCTAACTGTTTGAACTTGTACTAAGTCTGAGCATGACAATACTCATACTGTTGGACAGCTTGATTCAAGAAAGGTTAAATGTTATAATGGTACAATATTGAAGAATTTTGGAACATGTTCCCATGCAGGAGTTTGGTACAGCACATCTCTGGCGCCATAATGTCTGGTGGCTAAACAACTAATCACCATGGGTTTCTGACAAAATATTTGACATGTTTAATATTTCCCTCAAGTCGCCACTGATTATTGCAGTTAATTGCCGGGCTGTGGGACTAAGGTTACCTGCAATTACCAGCAGTTTGATGGAAAGAGCATCCAAACATGGAGATTTTTTAGTAGTCCGGCGATTAGTTAGTAGCCCGGTGACTAGTTTTCTGCCATTGGTCACCAGTGAAAGCTAATAACATGCACTGATCGCTGAGGGTTACTCCCTATGTGGAGACCCTTTAGCTCGGCATTTTGGGCCACCATAATTATAAAACAAGTCGCTGGCATTTAGTCGCCATGTGGGGACGCGTCTTTAGCCCATTCCATCCCCACCAACTAGTGCTCTACGGGGGACTGGTCACCACGGACGGGACAGGCTTGGCATTTTGGGCCACAATATACAACTAGCCATCAGGGTTTAGTCGCCACATGGGCACCTGGCTTTAGAGCCATGTTTTGTATACTGTCAGATTTTGTCATGTTGGTCATTCTATTTTTGATGACTTTTCTAATGTTCCTTACATTTTCACCATGCTATTAGGTGAGAAAGTTCAGGTCTTGAGCTATTACTCAGTTTGTGAAAAATTCTCAGATTTTTAATTTTTTGATTACATGAAATACCACTAAGATTGGGGTTATCATTGCCTTTGCTGAAATAATGCAAAAAAAATGATAACATCATAAATACAGAATTTCTTTTTGAAAAACTAATAATGTACCAATCAAGTAGGGCAAATTAGGTGTTAAAGTCTTAAGCCCGTTGAGACAGTTATAACCCCATTGATAGGCTTATGTGTCAAGCCATTAAAAACTCCCCGAGATATCTAAAATTGCTAGTCCTCCTCGACCCTCGTATAATCAACGACGAATTTAAGGAATGCAATTGCGCAGCAACAGAAGACTGGCGGTCAGACTGGATTGATTTCGTAGTATATTGACGGAAATGTAACTATATTTTAGAAATTCGCTGCAAGTACTCAATTGGTTAACTAAAATCCGTAAAAAAATATTCATACAATGAGTTCAAAGCAAAAGCTTCTGACTATAATATATTGACTATTCCAGTTGGCATTCTCCTTGCATCATACTGCCGTGCATGTCTCATGATATCGATTTTTTTTTTATTATTGAACTTTTCTGTTTCACAATAGTAGTGCTCTTCCAACAGACATTACATTGAAAATGACTATATACAGAGGAAAATGATGTTGAAAAATGGTAGTGAATAATGTAGAGAAAAAAAGTATGACAGTGCATTACTATGTATTGTTTATAATAATTTTTTGTTCATAATCGGATCCTTATATATCCCCTTAGTATAAGCAAACGGAATAATCCATCTTCAGTATACAAAGAACAATAAATTAACCAGCTTTCTCAGTATGGAAAGGAATAATCCTAATCCAAGATATATCTTTTAACAAAAGTTAAGTTCACTATCAGTACAATATTTGTCATATATATTCTAATGCTATTGTTAAATTGTATTCCTATAGAACATGATGGGATTTTGAAAATGAATTTTAAATACTAAACTTCAAATGAAATTGACATTTGTTAAAGTTGCAAGCATATTAGACTTCGAGTGGATGACTATTGTCAATGTTTGAAAGCTTTCATTTTCACTAAAAACAATTATCGTTTTACTTGGCCACAGGCCCATCATATAATAAGAAGCACAACAGGGGGTGTCCAAGGGTGGCTGTACGACCCATAGGGGATCGTCACGTACCGATGGCAAAGCTCAAGGTACATACGACCCCCTGGGTCGTACAGCCACCCGAGGACGACCCCAAAGGTGCTTCTTTATTTTATTATACCTTAGGGTGATACAAGTTTAGTAATTAAGAAAAATGTATCACCCAAACAAACCCCAAATTGTTGAGAAAATACTGTGAATATGGAGCGGTGCCTACAGCCTGTCTATATGCCCTCCCCACAATACGCACTGCTCGCCGGCCGTGCGGGTGATAATACAAGAGTTGTACCATCGAGAACACCACTATATTGTACAATCTGATATTAGAAGAACAGACCACATCGGTATCTTCCTGTTGTATTCCAGTTGGTTAAGCATAATGACTTCATTTATTTGATCAGTCAACGAATTTGCCAGTCAATCTGAATATTGCATCACACGGTAATAAAGGTGGGACATCATAAGTAGAGCCCGCAGGCTTCAGCCTTGTACACTACAGTGGGAATTAATTCATTTTTAAAAAGAGATTATTATAATTTGGAGATAAACAACGGTTATGGGTTATGAACAAAGATTTATCCAAGCAAAAATGTCACATTTATCCAATCAGGGGGCGCTACTATAGTACATATCGAGGTATGGTCAATTTAGAGTACAATCACTAGGTAGCAGCACTGAGCTTATAGCCCCATACCCACTAGGCGATTTTACTGGCGACTGGAGATGGGCAACAGCAAAATCATTGGTAAAATCATTACCAATTCAGATAAAATGTTAGTATTCAATATTGAAATGTTACATACTAACATGTGATCTGAATTGGTGACGATTCTACCAGTGATTCTGCTGTTGCCCATAGCCAGTCGCCGGTAAAATCGTCTAGTGGGTATGGGGCTTAAGAGTGGTGAACCTGAATTAACGTTGTTAACCTGATGTTATCAAATAAAGTTCTTTTATAGTAAAAAGAGTGACAACAGCATAAAAGATTGAAAATGTTTTTAATGATTTAAGAGAAAAATGTATTGATATTAAAGGTATATCTCTTTAAAAAGAAAACTGGTATCTGGTATGGTTGGTCTTTCCAAGGTTCACTGCAAACTGGTCCAGGAGGGATAAATCAGCCAAGTTTATGCTGAAAAAATAAAGGAATAATATTAGTAAAATGAAACAACTCTCAGCTTTGGTACTGAGAAAAGATCTACTATTTTATAACAATCTATACCTCAGTTTTATGTATCAAGGAAGACTGAACATAAAGTTATCCAAAACTATCCCTTTACTATCCCACTTATACCAAAGAAAAACTGGCAAAGTTATACCTTCAGCAAAATGGTGCTCAGGCAGTGGAACTCTGTAGCCCTGTAGGAGGTGGAGGTGGTGCCCTGGTGTGGTCTGGAGTAGAGCCTCCGGCGCCCGGTGTGGGTCTGGAGCAGAGCCTCCGGCAGAGAGGGTACCTGTGAGCTGTAGTCCTCTCCTACACACCTCACAGGGAGAATGAATTCTGACTGGAGCCTCCCACAGCCGGCCTTTTATACCCAGCCAGCCCCTGGGGTCGTTGAGGGTGGTCGTTGAGGGCGACCTAAAGGAGTCCACTCAAGTGAGGTGAAGTGGTTGAGGTGTTAGTGCAGTTTCAATTGGTAAGGTCAAGGTCCTTTGAGGTGGCAAAGAGTACATATGCACCTGAGAGCTTTAGGTCTCACTCAACCAAATAATTCTCTAGTACAGTGAAAAAGCAAGAAATATGAATCAGATACTTTATCAGACTATGAAACATAAATCTGAGGTGTAAATTAGGCACCAATATGTGCTGGATATAATAATGTTTGAAAATAAAAACCAGTTTCTATACCTTTTCAGACCAACCATATAATATTAATATGGAAATCATTTTATTCAAATATAATATGAACAAATTTCTGGGATCTGTAACACCCCCTTCCTTTAAGAGAAGAAAATTTATGTAATTCTTCTAGAAACAATAAATTTTCTGATCACATGATTATAACTATATACAAAGGTAAATGAACAAATTATACTTTATACCCGTGAGAGGGAGTCGGCGTTGGTGTTCTTATTTCCAGAGCGATGGACAACCTCGAAGTCGTAGGCCTGGAGAGTCAAGCTCCAATTAAAGAGCTTCCGGTTCTTATCTTTATCTTGGTTCAACCAAACTAGTGAGTTGTGATCTGTCTGGTTCAGTACACACGTTGACAGGCCTTCAGCAGTGGAAGGATCATCTTCACACAACTGATCAACATATAGAACTACCTCCTCCCTATTCTTCCACCTTTTCATTAGATTCACGTGATAAACACACAACTTCTTTCTTGTCCGACCGACATCTAATTCGTAGTTCAAGTTTGACACCTTTCTGACAACTCTGTACGGCCCCTGCCATTTAGCTTCTAGGGACTTGTTAGAAGTGGGTAGGAGTAATAAGACCTCTTCCCCAACTTCAAAGTTCTGGTCTCTGGCTTTCTGGTCATACCAGGCTTTTGTCTCAGCCTGAGAGTCAAGTAAATTCTGCTGAGCCATTTCAACCGATTTAAACAACCAGGATCTACTCTGGACAACATAGTCAATCAGGTTTCCAGGATCATCCCTGTCCACCCATGCTTCCTTTACCACAGAAAGGGGGCCTCTAACGGGCCAACCATACACAAGCTCAAAGGGTGAGAACCCTGTACTTGCTTCTGGTACTTCTCGGTATGCAAACAAGACATAAGGCAGAAGTCTGTCCCAACTATTGGGATCGTCATGAGTCATGCGTCGAAGCATGTTCTTCATGGTTTGGTTCCATCTCTCTACTAGACCATTCGCTGCTTGGTGGTAGGGAGTGGTCGAGACCTGTTCAATTTGTAACTGTTTACAAAGCTCCTTTACTAATTGCGACATAAAGTTGGTACCCTGATCACTTGAGATCTCTTGGGGAATACCTACTCTTGCAAAAATAGACACCAGAGCATCAGCAACTGTCTCAGCACTCTGATTTCTAAGGGGTACTGCTTCTGGATACCTAGTATCTAAGTCAACAACAGATAATATATATTTGTACCCTTCTTTGGTTCTAGGCAATGGACCTACAATGTCCATGAAAATCTTCCGAAATGGAAGTCCCATTGGGGGAATTGGCTGCAACTTAGCCGGAGGATCTGACACACGACCGGTTGCTTTCTGGCAGTCAGGACAAGTTTCACAAAAATGTTGAACATCTTTATAAATACCTGGCCAAAAGAAATGGGCCAACAACCGTTCCTGTGTCTTCTCCACTCTGAGGTGGCCTGCCAACGGAATTGAATGAGCCATAATCAAGAGATCTTTCCGACAAGATTCGGGGACAACTAACTGATCTATTTCGCGATCTCCTCGATCTTTACAAATCCACTTTCTGTGAATTAATCCATTTTTGAGAAAGAAACTCCCGTCTCCTTGACTATTCTGAGTCACTTTCTTCCTTACACTTTCGAGTGTTTCATCACTCTTCTGATACTCAATCAGCTTCTCCCTACTCAGGGATAGAGGGATACTGTCTGACCCTAGATTTGACTCTACTAGTGGTGTAGTTTTAGTCCCTAATCTGTCAACCTCATCCTGTACTACTTTTTCTTTTTGCTCTCTAGTGATCTTTGATGCCCTAGTCTCTACCGGATAGGAATCCTCACACACTACAGGGTCATCTGAACTTTGGAGTAAGGGGGCAAACATTGCCTTGATGTCTACATCAAACACCTTCTCCATGTCATCATATCCTAGAATGAGATCTGGTGCCTCTGAGTCTGAGCGAACACCGGCAATTATCTCATGCTGCTTCCCAGTTGGTGATAAACCAACCACTATTTTGGCCAACAAATAATTTGCTGGGCCTACACCGGCTCCCTTTACTTTGACTTTCACACCTGTGTAATCAGAGGGAGAAACAAATCTCTCATTCACCAATGAACAAGTGCTCGCGGTGTCTAACACCATTTCTGTGGGTTGATCATTTACCCAAGCTAACCTTGTAAGCTTCAACTTGCCTACATTTCCTGCTTTTTCGGAAATGAGACAGTCTTCTTCTAGAACTTCAGATCTATGGCTGTCACTTTGTGCCAACCAGATATTCTCTGTATTTCCATCTGGAAATCTATGTGTCACCCAATAAGAAGTCCCCTTGTGCTCTTCTTTAGTCTCAACTTTCTTACCTTCAGTACAATCTGACCTATAATGACCCTTTTTCCCACAGTTAAAACAGGTCACAAACTGGGCACGGTTTCCTGATCCTTTTGCCTTTCCAGATTCACTACTCTCTGCCTGACTCTCCTTTCTAGTTGGATCTCCCTCACTATGCTTTTCATGCTCAGAGCTTTTTTGGTGAAACTGCTTTCTTTTCTGAAAAGGCACACCTAGTGCTCTGTATGTGTTCTGTTTAGAAAGTCGGTAGGTATCTGCTAAATCAGTTAGCTGTTTCACTGTCTCTGGCTGCTGTTGTCTAAGCCATGTCTGCAGTTCAGGTGTTGTATTAGTTAAGAGCTGTTCCATAAGAAATAGTTCTTCTAACTTTACTGCATTCCCACGATCCTCTCGAACCCATTTTTCAAAGAACCCTCTTGTCCTTATACCCCATTCTTTGAAAGTCTCTTCTGGGGCTTTTCTTGACTCTCTAAACTTTCTTCTGTAGTGTTCAGGGTTCTTGTCATATCTATCAAGCACAGCGTCTCTCACTTTATCAAACTCTTTTGAATCTTCTAAATCCATTCTGATATAAGCCTCTCTAGCTTTGCCTGTCAACACTGCTGCTAATCTTGCTGCCCATTTGTCTCTTGACCAACCATTGGCCTCAGCCAACCTTTCAAAAGTTGTCAAGTAGATCTCAATATCATCCCCTTCAACATAAAGAGGGATCCTAGGACCTTTCACTGAAGTAGGGCTATCATTCTCCCTGCCCTGTCTATTGGCAACATCTAGCTCTCTCAATCTGAGTTCATGTTCCCTTTCTTTTTCCTTCTCTTCCCTTTGCCTCTCATTTTCTCTTTCTTCAAAAGCTCTCTGCCTTTCCTTCTCTTCCATTTCTAATCTCTTCAATTCAAGTTTGAGTCTAAGACCTTCTGCACTCTCTTCTACTTTTGGACTTTCATAATCCTTGATAAGTTCTCTCAACTCATCTCGAGTTTTATCTGTGGGATCAATATCCCTTGAGAGACATTCTTCTCTCAAAGTCTCCACATTCATTTGCCAGAAACCCTTTGGCAAAGCCATCTTTCCTAACAATTCCTATGTCACAATGTATAATAGGGCTGACAAAATAGTCTCTGACACCTATCCAAGTACACCTGTGACAGTCAAATAGTCAACAACCTCCATAACTATCTACCTAAACCTGACTGTATACATTAAACTCATTTCTACCCCCACTGTCAAGCACTGTCACACACCTAATGTCTACCTGACACCTGTGACTAAATTAACATTCTAACTTAGATTCTTTCCTAAGTCTGGGGTATGAGTTACAATTCAAGGTCAAATCTCACCAAACTCTCCAAGTCCTACTTCTGGGCTGTACCACCACTCTGAAACAGTGAAAAACACAGAAAATGTAAGTTACAAATCAAATACAAAAAAAACAGTTGTTGTCACAGAATTACTATCCTGCCGGCTGCGCCATGTTATCAAATAAAGTTCTTTTATAGTAAAAAGAGTGACAACAGCATAAAAGATTGAAAATGTTTTTAATGATTTAAGAGAAAAATTTATTGATATTAAAGGTATATCTCTTTAAAAAGAAAACTGGTATCTGGTATGGTTGGTCTTTCCAAGGTTCACTGCAAACTGGTCCAGGAGGGATAAATCAGCCAAGTTTATGCTGAAAAAATAAAGGAATAATATTAGTAAAATGAAACAACTCTCAGCTTTGGTACTGAGAAAAGATCTACTATTTTATAACAATCTATACCTCAGTTTTATGTATCAAGGAAGACTGAACATAAAGTTATCCAAAACTATCCCTTTACTATCCCACTTATACCAAAGAAAAACTGGCAAAGTTATACCTTCAGCAAAATGGTGCTCAGGCAGTGGAACTCTGTAGCCCTGTAGGAGGTGGAGGTGGTGCCCTGGTGTGGTCTGGAGTAGAGCCTCCGGCGCCCGGTGTGGGTCTGGAGCAGAGCCTCCGGCAGAGAGGGTACCTGTGAGCTGTAGTCCTCTCCTACACACCTCACAGGGAGAATGAATTCTGACTGGAGCCTCCCACAGCCGGCCTTTTATACCCAGCCAGCCCCTGGGGTCGTTGAGGGTGGTCGTTGAGGGCGACCTAAAGGAGTCCACTCAAGTGAGGTGAAGTGGTTGAGGTGTTAGTGCAGTTTCAATTGGTAAGGTCAAGGTCCTTTGAGGTGGCAAAGAGTACATATGCACCTGAGAGCTTTAGGTCTCACTCAACCAAATAATTCTCTAGTACAGTGAAAAAGCAAGAAATATGAATCAGATACTTTATCAGACTATGAAACATAAATCTGAGGTGTAAATTAGGCACCAATATGTGCTGGATATAATAATGTTTGAAAATAAAAACCAGTTTCTATACCTTTTCAGACCAACCATATAATATTAATATGGAAATCATTTTATTCAAATATAATATGAACAAATTTCTGGGATCTGTAACACCTGAACTTAAATGCCACTGAAAAGAATAATCAAAGATATTTGGGACTTATTTTACTTAATAAAACGTTTACATAAAGGGCTACAATGACAGAATTAAAACAATCAAGAGCCACTTTCTTCCAAAGGAATTATTGCACCAGTCTATGATTTAATAGGGATATGATTAATACAATTGCTAATGAGATGGGAGAAGTAGATAATGACTTACTGAGTTAATGAAGTTACTGATAACACCATGGCTGTATCAAAAGAGGAGCAAAGAAGTTTTACTAATTTGGCCATTTTATTTCAGAGGCGGAACAAAATAGTGAGAGTAAGGGTATCTATAGATCTTGTGAAGATGTGGTCACGTGATCACTTTTTGGTGATCACCACGAGGTGATCAGGACCAATCAATTCAAAGCACACAGACAACGCTTGGTTGAGAGTCAAGTTTATTAGTGGATATATCAATTGCGTACAATTGCCAGTGTTGCCATAATCTGTCTTAGTCCTAGGTTCACAAATAACACCACCTGAAGGTAAGCTTCTTCCGTAGAGTCCTCCCAACTTCGTGCGGTCATGCAACAGTATAGTTCCATAACTAGTCACCAGATGTCCGTATATGCGGCTATCCAAACCCCCGAATCCTTAAGACTCGTATTGTTCCAAACAGTATTGAATAGTTCTCTTCCTTTAACCTTAGGTTTCCACACATATATACTAGTCTGATTATTGATTTTATCCCAAGCAGTGCTGCTTGCTAGGCGATGTAGCCTGTTGGCCGTAGCTGAACAGGTATATTACACCTACCAGAAGCTCCTGCTATATTTGCATTATGCAATGCAGTAACCCCTATAATTTCGAATACCTTTTATGATATGTCTTCTATAATCTGGTGACTGTTCCTTTCTTTTACTTATATACTACTGATCATATGCACAAGGTATTTTTCGCTAACTACCTTTGTGCAATATATTGTGCTCATAATTTTAATGACATAGAAATGACCATAGAAAATACAAAAAACATATGAAACGTAAAATGACAACTATACATGGATAAAATGCTCCAATTGAGTTTAACTAATACTTGGTTTGCTTTTACAAGCTTTTTGAGTAATGAATAACGTAAACAATTACATTTTCTTACTTTGGATGTGCAGCATTACGGCTTTGCCACAATGTATATAACCCAAGGGATATTACTGTTGTTAATCTACATCTGCTGTCTAAGGTAGATACGCTGGATGTAAGGCGTGAACACCAGTTGTTATTATTGATGTATGGTTTTCGTGGAAATGATGATTACTTAATGCGCTTAAATAGAATTACAAGACAGGCTGATCGTATTATCTTTAAATTAAATATGGTGAATAGTGTAGTATACCAGAAATCTCCATATTATAACGGTGGATTATTATGGAATAATTTACCTGGTGAAATTCAACATGCACCATCAAAAAAGGACTTTAAAAATGCCCTGCTGAGATACAATGTTTAATATTGTATGACATTTATTATAAATAAGATTGGTGTGAAATGATTGTTTTTGAAGTTATTTGTGTGTATGAAATTGTCTAGGAGCATAAACTTGAACTTGCTGAGAACTATGACATTTGAATGTATCATGACTGTTCATAAGGTGAAGTCTCTATGTGTTTACTGATGCTGATACTAGCTAGGTAGCGCATTCAGTACTAATCCGTTATTTCTCATTACATATATGTCAAACACTTATACGGAAGATCAATTCTTGTAGTTGAGTATGGTTAATAAAAAAATAAAAAAAATAAAAAAAAAAAAAAAAAATTCCCTAGCTTTTTTTTTCATGTAGAATTTGAGTTACATTCTAGAGATTGTTTTGATGTATCTTGTTATCAGTACATGTCCTTTTTATACTATTGTACATAACAAATGTACCACACTGTAAGTGTAACTGTGATTCAAGCGTTTAGAAACACAAACCTAAATACAATTGAATCTAAATCATTTAAACCATAAACACCATTGGTTCTTTTCATGTTTAGATGTAGCAGATGTTTAGATTTTAAATATGTAAATATAACATGTTCAGTTGATAAACATGTTTAGGTGAATGACATGTTTAAATGCTAAACACCGTTTTTACAGTGTACATTTCAGAGTTTTTGTTATCGAAAAGCATATCATCATGCAGTAGTCAGCGTAATTTCTAATCTTCCATTTTCTACATCTTTGCTTTGTTGAAAAAAATAGATACAAGTATTCGATTAAATAAATACCTAATCAAGCATTTTCGCAATCCATCAAAATTTATTGAAACACCAATCTAATAAATGTTGCTGCATGCGCATCATATAGAGAGTTTTCTTGTGACAAATCTAGGCAGAAAAGAGTGTCTACAGCTCGCACCTCTACATAAATATAATGTTGGCAGAAACTCAACCGGCGCCTCCTCATTAACCTAGACTGCTTGTGAAGTAAGTAACCTAATGTTCTTATTGAAATGCGAGCTAAGCTCAATATCACAGCAATTGACGTATATAATTTCATGTTGCAAACCATCTGTTGAGTAGTTAACGTCTTCTATGGCAGTGTTTAATATTATGTTTACAACATAACCATTTAGCAGCAGCTAGCCTGAGACGACACCGTGACATTTTTGTTGGCGAACAGTATCAATATTCGTCTACTCAGTATTCCCAGGGGGTTGACTCGGTTTATCTTTGCCCGAATGCGTGTGTTGTGGATTCAGGAAAAGACCCATTTTGAGGGGTTGAGACAAAATGAGATTTCAGTGCAGATAACTATATTTTCCAGTGGCATCAACAAAATTATTTAATAGAAAACCATCCTCCTTTTTAGACCCTGGAGTAACTCATTTTTGGTGGTCATTGTTGCCACCTTCTTATGTTGGGCCATTATATATGGGTGTCTGTTCCAAAAATCGACCCATCAAAAAAGGACCTGACTAATTTTTCTAAAATCACTTCTATCTATCTTCGAAAATATATAATTTAGCCAGGTTTGGCTAGTTTTCGTTGCTATCCAGCTCACAGAGTACATAATCAACATTTAAATATAGTAACCAGCGACCAACAATTGATTTTAACAATCATTTGAAAAGAAGAAAACTAGATAACAACACAAATCTATATACAAAACACAAAATCTTGTGGACCAAAAAATAGAGATATTACCAGTTATCCATAACATAAAATCCATGGTAGGTGTAAATATACCTGATGGCAATGCTCAGCAGGGTACACCTCCCAACAGGTGTCGATGCCTGGGGTAAAAATCAATACCAGACTGCTATAAGAAGCGGGAATGCAGTGTAAGGAGAATGAGAAATCATTAACGTTTGGACAATACGGATCGAGAGATTCGAGGGTTTTTAGATAGCTACGCAACCACAGGGACATCTGGTGACTTACACGGAACTACCCCACTAGGCCGGGAGGTGAGACTAGGCGGACTCTGAGGAGGAAGCTTACTCTACCCTGAATTGGAATTGTAACACCTAGGAACGTATCATCTCTTCACTGGCAATTGTACGCATCACCGTATCCATCAATAAACTTACCCTACTGCCAAGCGTTGTTCATGTTATGGATTGAGCGCCCATCGTGGACTTACTTACCACTCATCTAGCACCCATTAGGAATAATATTAATGACAGTGATTATCTCGGACAATGCACTATAACTATAATTAACCATAAACATTACAATAGCGTTCAGAAAATTAATGTCCCTCAATTATGGCCAAAACATTTCCCTCACTTTTTGACACACACTTCGTGGCATAGTTGAGACCAAGTCAACCCCCTGGTCAGTATTAGATATTAGATGGACAATTGATATCAATCTAATCGTGTTGAGAAACACAAAACAAGGTTATAAAATATGAATCTGAAATTGTCATGAATGTTCTTTCCGCTGGAGGCAAATCCGGCAGAAGGTTAAAGACTTAGTGCAGTACATGATGAGATAGGTTGAAACCAGCAAAGACAAATACTGGTGCTTCTTGGGCGAAATATCGTTTTAAAATGAGATAGCTTGAAACCAGCAAAGACAAATACTGGCGCTTCTTTGGCGAAATATCGTTTTAAAAGCGTAACAATGGGGATTAGACGTCAATATGATGTATTGAAACATACACGTATGCTTGATAGAAATTATTTAATCTGCGCTAAAATCGACCAATAATTTTGGTAGAATCAGCCGATGATTTTGATAGAATTGGCCGATAATTTTGGAAGAACTGGCCGATAATTTTGGAAGAATTGGTGGATAATTTTGGTAGAATCAGCCGATAATTTTTGGTAGAATCGGCTGATAATGTTGGTAGAATCGGCAGATAATTTGGAAGAAGCGGCCGATCATTTTGGTAGAATCGGCCGATTTAAGCCCAGACCCCAAAGGCAGCTGCATAGGAGAGGTGCAACTGTACCAGTTATCAGTACAGCAACTAGTGCTACGTTTATTAGTAAGCCCCGGCCACACTGGACGACTCAACTCAACTGGACAGTCGTAGCTGCTAATGGCGCCATAGACTACGACTGTCTAGTCGTAGTCAGAAAACCCTACCATGCCATAAGGTACGACCCAATGGTCGTAGCTCTTAATCAGTTAAGCATATAGCTTCACTATAGGCACTCCCCCCTAAGACCCGATGGTCCAGTCTTACATCTTTGACATTTCAAGATCTAAGACCCGACTGAATAGTCTTAGTAAATTGCTAAGACTCTAGTCGTAACCTATGCCACACTTTACAACTGACCCCAACTCAACTCAACTCGACAGTTGAGTTGAGTCGCGCAGTGTGGCCGGACCTTTAGGCTCTCCGTCTGAATAAAGCTGATCACTGAGTTGAGTATGGATTAACACCCACGGCAGACTGTTGTTGTACTCACTTGGGTGTTCTCTTTTGGCCGTTTCTATGTGTGACATCACAGGACCTCCCCAGAACTGCACATTACTTCACAACTACTGTTAGAGAGGTCGGAAGAGGAGGTGGAATAGGTGGGTGTTTAACTTGTTATATATCCTTATGGTTTGTATTCTTTGGATTGCACCAAAGACCCTATTTGTGCTTTCACAATCGGAGTTTCTTCTTAACTTTTCTTTTTTTTAAAAGAATATTCTATTGAACTGAATCTGTTTGCTTTTATGCAGGAGTTTCATCCCCACGTTTAATATGATAATTTACCTAGTGTACATCATGGGCTGATCCAGGAATTTTAGAAAGGGGGGGGGGGGGGGGCATATTAAAATAGTGTTGGCGCCCACTCCAGGAGCGCCAGTTTTACATTAGAAAAATGAATATTTGTTCCGAAAAGGGGAAGGTTCACGTCCCATGCGCCCCCTCTAAATCCCTCCCTGAGCAAGGAGTAGTTATCCTTCTTTTGTTCCCCTTTAATGCAGATTTAGATGAACCTAATTCTTCGACACATAAACAAGAAAACGTCAAATTAATGGGTTTAAGAATTTATTCATTGTTCATCAATCATGTAAAATTCATCCTATATTACCAGGGCTCAACATTAAGAGTTTAAACCTAGCTTCCCGTCGGGCAGGTCTAGGTTAAATTACACCTGCCTGACCCTCAAATTAACCTGCCCAGCCCTAATAGATTGGAATAATATCTTAGGAATTTTACCTGCCCTTTGGGCAGGTGCATGTCAAAATCTACCTGCCCCACCTCAAGTTTTACCTGCCCCGGGCAGGCGGGCAATGCTTAATGTTGAGCCCTGATTACTATTCTATTATCATTCATCTACACAAGTAGAATGGCCAATATTATTTATGCAATTATCATGAATTATGTGTTATTATACTGTGCTCATCTTTGTTGGTTGGTTGGTTATTGGTGTTTAATGCCGTAGCAACATCTATGGTCATATCACGACGAGAACAAGGTTTGACAATTCTGTCATTGATGATCGTATCTATGGAATGAACGAATCTATGAGAAGATAGAGACCATACTCCTACACATTTACCGAAGTAGGTGTTCTTTAATGTGCCTGGTCCCATAGACAGGGCCAGACACACAACAGCCGGTGGTCTGCTAGAGACCTTTGATATCCCAGTCGTTGCCACTGGGGGAACGCAAAGAGCTGCAGTGGAGAGCCCAGCCCATTGCAGCGTCGAACTCGGTCCGCCCGCATACGAGCCAGTCGCGCTAACCACTGCACCACCCCCGTGCCCCGCGCTCATCTTTGTTGTTCACCTACATGGAAGATCATTTGTAAAAATGAATGTGGTTTAATAGATATAAAAAATAATTAAAAAAAAAACATCTGGAAGATCATGTGTTACGCGTGAAGAAGTTGATGAAACTTCCAAGAAAAAAAGCGTCATCTATATATCCCAATCAAAATTTAGAATCTGTCTGTTGTCTTAGACTATGAAACTCTCTCTAAGTATGAGCAAGTTGCTACAAACAAGAGGTGGCATGCACTCAATATGGCACAAGGAGATTATAGCCATTGACGCCTACTTTGCCAATAAATAGTATTTACTCTACATAAGTAATAATTTCGGCCAGCACGACCAAAGGTGCATAATGCAGCCATATCTTGACAAACAATCAAACGAATGTAGTTTTTTTTTATTATTTATTTATTTTATTCTCAAAAGCTCGGTCTAATTTGTCAAACCCAATTAGGGGGAAAACGACTTTTCTGGGCCACTGGGTACCGGCGATAGGCTATTAGTGTAGCTGGACACAAGCAGCTAAGAAATTTACTGGTGTGCTCCACTGATACCTATAGCTGGTACCTAGCGGTCAAAAATTCTTTCCCTAATTAAGATTAGCTCTACTACAATCATAAGATGGTTTTGCTTTATTGCAGCTACCCATAATCCTAGACGCCAAGATGTACTTCCGGGGGTTGAGTCTACTGCTGGTTCTGGGCGTTTTGGCCGTGGCCCAGGCTGGTAGCCGGCAGGGGTGCGTTCCAAAGTCTTAGGCGTTGCAGGCCGTATATGCCCGCGATCAGGGGGTCCAATTACGTATGGACATTGCAAGGTGTCTAGATACGAAGGGGGTCCACGTCGTAAGGGCAGTTGTGGTTACTACTTGTTGATGGTTATTATTTCTTGAGGGACCTGCTAGCCACCTATGTAATTGAAAATCACTGATTCTGATGTTTTTTGAACATTATAATTATTTGGAAGTAGAATTTGAGTCCATGTTAAGCTATTAAATTAGTGTATTCGAATAGTAATTGTTTTTTTTTTTAATTTTCCAATTACATGAAGGGAGTAATGAATAACAGATGTTTAAAAATTCGAGTCGAGGGCAATGAAGCGTGTCGAAAAATCGTATCTTGTGAGTAACTATTTTAGTTGTCGTAGACAGTGAATAGTCACGGTTCATTAAGTACCTAAATGTTTTTTGTCTTTGGTGATTTTGTTTGAATGGTATTATGTAATAAGACTTTGACGTGAATAGCATACATTTGATCTAACTCGCCTTGTTGTCTGGGGTTGTTGGTGGGGGTTAGGTTGGTGTAAATGCAAATGTACATAAATTAACATAGTGGGCGTTCACCTATCGTGGGTATGTATTGGCCTACAGAGAGTGCATTTGAGTTTGCACATAGGAACAGTCAATATGGCGTTCCTGATATTGGATGAGCTACAGATGGAAGTTGTTGAACAAAATGAAGCTGATAATGTTGAGTTTGACGACATAGAGGTTGAGCGTGTTCAACGTAAATTCGGGGAGCGTGTTGACCCCTTT
The DNA here is from genome assembly GCA_936440205.1 of Lepidonotus clava. NCBI lineage: Eukaryota > Metazoa > Annelida > Polychaeta > Phyllodocida > Polynoidae > Lepidonotus > Lepidonotus clava. The sequence continues at coordinate 29,533,524 of OW387146.1, read as the reverse complement.
GCTAAATACAATGACAAGGAATTCAAGCAAAGATACCGCCTTCCAAAGGACGTCGTTCAATTGCTTGCTAACCGAATGGTGGAATTGGACATAACTGGACCTCTTGCCGGTCAGGGCTTCGCATTGACACCAGAGTTGACCGTAAGTGTTTCATTTTACCTAAGTAACACTTATTAGCTATTACGTGATTAAGATATTTGGTATAATATTTGCAAAAGTTTAATATCTGTCAATTTTTTCTTTATTCCCTGCATTAGGTATGCGTTGGGCTCCGTTTCCTTGCAACGGGATCCATGTATAGGGAAATAGCAGATTCACACGGGGTTAGTAGAGCCGCTGTGTGCAGAAGTGTGGCAAAAACTGTCCAACTGTTGGTCGAGGTACATGCAGAATTCATAAAATTTCCTCATACCAGGTAATTCAAATGTCGTTACTTACATTCGTTTCCATATATGCCTTTTGCAAACCGATAATGTTAGTACAGTTTAACATACGGACACATATTATTAACATTCCAAAGAATCCTTATGTGGTTGTTTATTATGAAATACCGTTGAATTAGTTTCAATGGAAACATGTGTGTTAATTAACAACAAATGTTTACGTTAAATTTAATGCAACTTAATTTATCGTTTCCATACTTTGCAAAGTAACTAATTGTAATAAAACATTAAAAAAAATAAATTAACTTTACTTCTATATTATGAATTTTAAAGAAAGTGCTTTAATGTATAACATAATTGATGTTTTCCTGATATTTGTATTTAGAGAGGAGAGAGAGCGAAGTCATGTGCTGTTCTCGCGCATTGCTGATTTCCCCAATGTAATCGGTGCCGTTGATGGTACCCATGTGCCCATCAAATGTCCCGTGGAACATCGCCCCTACAAGAACAGGAAAGGTTTCTACAGTATGAATGTGCAAGTGATGGTAGATGCTAGAGGCTTCTTCATAGATGTAGATGCGACCTGGGCCGGAGCAAGCGCTGACGTGACCATATGGGAACGTAGTACCATAGGCCGATCATGTCTGGAGGATGCTTACTTGGAAGGATCATTCCTACTCGGTGACAGCGGGTAAGTTACCCTAATTTTGAAATAATTCCTAATTATGTTAATGTACTATTACTATATTTCAAGAAATAATGTTATGAATACTTTCAAACAAATCCAACTTATAGCTTAATTAATTTATATGATTAAAGACCATAAATCTATATTTATTATTTGTTTATATTGCTCTCACGGTGACACATATAACTGAATATAGTTTAACATTGAGGTAATAATTACTATGGTCCATAGTCATATGCAATTTGATATATTTGTTTCCTTCCTGTTAGATACCCTTTGAGACGCTGGATGATGACTCCCTACGGGGAACCTGACACTCAACCACAACAAAGGTACAACTATGCCCACAGCAGAACGCGTCAATTGGTTGAGAACACTATCGGTCTGTGGAAAATGCGATTCCGGTAAGACAAGACATTACAGCATTTAAATATTGATTGAATTTAAAATGTGACACATCATCATAGTTGAATTTAAAAAATTATATTTCTTGTATAAGAAACAAGCACAACGTCATTAAGTTCCTCATATTCGAATGTTAGACATCCAAGAAAACATTCCATCTCTACATAAAACAGTGTCCATATGTAAGTTTATTAATTCTTGGTGACATCGAAAAATCTGAAAGAAATTGTGGATTTGTGTCCATATGTAAGTTGTTTGTGACATTGACATACATAGTAAATACCTATTAGTTCGTTAGCAAATGTCCGTATGTAAATGTTATTTTTGTAACATTTTTGCTCAATAACATTTAGACTCTTGTAGTTGTTGTAATTATAAAAATATATTTGCAAACCCTTGAGGGTCATAATGTATATTTTTTACTTCAGATGCTTGCATAACACCGGTGGTGTAATACAGTCTAATCCGGTGACCTGTAGTAAAATGATATTGGCAACAGCTGTTCTGCACAATCTAGCCAAGGGTGCTAATATGGACATGATGGATGTGGATGAGCCGGCTGACCCAAGGGAATTCTACGAACCACCCCCGAGACCGGATGAAGTGTATGTTGCTGGCAGACATGACCGACTACTGTATCGTCATGGTCAGGAAATGCGTGACGACATAACACTGCGCTTCTTTACATAGTGTAAATGAAGAAAGACCAAAACCAATGTATTGATCTATAGTGATCTTTTTTATTAAAGTGAAACAAAATAAAGTACAAAGGTAACCGTTAATACTGTCGTATTTCTTAACAGGAACAAATAACAATAACATATAGAGTTTACAAAGTAAATTTTTATGTAAAGCAGTTCGTTCCATCTTTCGAAACCTAAACAAAATTATAACATCAACAATGTGAAATCCTTCACGATAACCTACAAAAGTCTTAAGTAGTGCTTCATTTGCGTCGCCTTACAACAACCACCTTCAATCTTGTAACATAAACAAAAAAAATGCGATTGCCAATGAAAATGAGTTCATTGACAAAATGTTTAAAGGGTGAAATTAATAAATTTTTAAGAGTTACTTAAAGGAAAAAAAAAAAAACATCTGAAATGTACATAATAAACTCATTGAGGCAATTTGCCTTTAAATAAATATATCGGAATTTTAAAAAACAAATAAGAAGTTTTAATTTCTATAATCTTATTTGTCTACAAATCCTATAAGCGAACTCCTTAACAACGTAAATGCTAATTGATAAATCTACTTCACTGTATGTCAAATCAAAATTCAATTTATGAAAGGTAAATCATAAACAAAATCATATTACGAGATCTCTGTATGACGTAAATTGTCCTGACTGTACCAGTCCACATAATAATGTAAAATACATAAAAAAAAAAAATTAGTTTAAAAACGGAAAAATAAAAAGAAGAAGAAAAAAAAGGACATACAAGTTTTTCGACCTGCCTTCACACTATCCTATCACAATATAGGATCACATAGAAATATATAACATTTGTTATTTCTCATACATGACACTATTTTGCAGGGTAATCACAGCCATCGCTTATATATATTATCAATAAAACACTAAAACTAACAGCTCAACAATACCTTGATTACCGTGAAAGACATGAGTAAGAATATTATTAACATCTTTTACTGAATGAATGTTAACATTGAACAACAAGGTAAAAGTCTCGAAAAAAAATTAAAAAAAAAACATTATTATCAGGTATTCTTCCATGAAAAGTGATGAGTTTCTTTGAGAAACAATGTATACAATATTTTAGTTATATACGCACCAAATCACAATATCTACGGCGTCGGGTATATGTGTCCGTATGTTAAACAGAATTGTTACTTCATGACTTCAAAGTACAATATCCGTGAGTTGGTTACTCTTAATTTAGGAATACTGAAAGATTGTACAGTTGCAGATGGACTGTCAGTGACATCCCCATGTGTCCTAATGTCTGGATACATATGATCATTGATCATCAACCAAAATGAAATGTATCAATACGGCTTCTGATATTTGTGTCCGTATGTTATCCTTTCAAAATAATTTCTAAAAACTAACCTTATCTTATATAAATGATCTGAACAACCATGGGTGCAGTACAAACAAAAATATGTCCATATGTAAGGCAATAAGAAACAAAAAAAAAAGGGCATATACTGTGCAGTTCAAAATCCTCATTACGTTTCTTCTGACCTTATACAGCTGATATGACCATTTGAAAAAAAAAAAAAAAATTACAATTACTGTTAAAAATGCAATACTTTTAACTTATAATCTAAACTAAATAAATGTAAAATAACATATTTGGTTCTGTTACATTGGAATCTCAACGTCACTTCCCTTTACACAGCCATTTCCATTGGCCAAGGACCGTGTCCATATGTAAGTACCGTATACCATTAATGTTTACCACATATACTTGCTAGGTTGAACTCCGCATTACGTTTCGTTCGACCTTTTGCACTAATTATGAATCCTTAATAATACACTGGATATATGCTCTTAAAAATATAAATGTCTCACTAATCCTAATTTTTTTTTTGTTAATTAAGGAAAGATTAAATTTGATTTGTGTTTAATTTTAAAAAAAAAAATTCTATATGTCCTTCATGGCAGATTGGAAATTTTCAAACATTGAAAAGAACAAAGTTCAGAAAAAAGTATTGACCTCTGTCATTAAGAACTATTACTCTGTGGGTGCATTGTCGTCATCCACATTCTTCTGTTTTTTCTCCTCCTCGTTTTTACGTTTGAAGTACTCGGCTATTACTGCCACATGTGCTACCAGCTGTTGTATGATGACAGTCAGAGTTCTTAACCCGGCTGAAAGGTTAGCTTGGACCTGCAGGAGATCGTCCCGGCGGGTCTCCGTCATGGGAATGGGGACAGGCTTAGGAAGTGACAGTCGAGCCTTCTTGTGTATGTGGGGCGGAGTGGGTAGGGCACTGGTGCTACTACCACTGTTTGCCGGGGTGCAGTTGCCGTTGCCTACAATCTTCCTCTTCTTCAAGATCCCTTTTCTTTGCGGCAGAAGAAACAGTTCTGCAAGGAAATCTGATTATATAAGTTGATGTTATATATGTAGAAATATTGTCTTTTCAACCACTGAAAAAAGGAAATGGACACAATGTACAAGTAAAGTTGTGTTCTCCATTACTCTTAGGTGATATAACTATACAAATAGATGAACTGCGGCAACTACAATTGTTCGCGATGTACCCATAGTGAAAATGGTCAATTTGTGTCCATATGTAAATAGTCTTTATGTCTTTTGATATTTACTAACACTTGTATTTGTTAACAATCATTTGCTAGTGCAATGATACGGATTAAGTCTATTTCAGTAAGTACGTTAAGTAATTCCTTGGGGAATAAATCTATTGCTCACCTTTGGTCGAGCTGGTTGTTGAAGCTGACGATACCGAGATGTGTGATTGCTGGAATATGTCTGGTGATGTTCGAACACCATTACTTTGCTCTCTCATCTGCACATTCTGTGTTGGTGGGATTATACTTGGCAATGACGACGAACTTGCCGCGGGAGAGAGACTGCTTGTTCTCGATCTGGCTTTAGGTGCTGTATTCAAACAGGTTGAGGGCGACACTTCTGCAGAAGGATCCTCATTCTCTGGGACTGCATCTTCTTGATTCTCATTGTCGTTCTTAGCTCGTGGTAAGAACACCACGGGGGGTTCAAGGAGAATGTTATTCACTTCCTCAAGTGTAATGGGTCTTCTAGCAGGTTGCTTGGTCTTCTTTTCTGGCATTTTAGCACCTGGTGTCTTAGGACGTTTGACTGCAGGTGTACTATCATTGTCGGAATCACTTGACGAACTTGAATCATCATCTTCTTCCTGTGGAGGTGCTCCGGCTGAGGCCGCAGCAGCTGACACAGCTCTGACTGGTCTTGACGGCATTCCCATTCTTTCACGGAGTACCCCTGAAATTAATATTAATATTAGCAAAGTCTTACCCTTTTAATATCAGGAATGAGATACAAGTTTAAAAAAAAAATATCAAATCAGTACTCATTCTAGAATTCCTTTTGTTTTAAGGAGAAAAAGAACAGTACTTAAAAAACAAAATTTTTATTTCAAAATTATGTTTCTGTTTTTATGTTAACACTTTCAATTGAATGATTGCTTATAATTCAATGTTAATAATTTTTTTTTTTAAATACTCACTTCCTGAGTCGCTATCATCCGCCAGTATAGAAGCTCGAACAGCAGCATCCGCTTCCGCAAAACTGAGTGTTCGTCTTGCCGGAGGCACAGGATCCTGTCTGTACTGGTTAACTGAATAACAAATGGGTATGCTATTTAAAATTATAAATAACAGTATGTACAATTCAGGCAACATCAAACATGAAGAGGCTGTAAGGATATAACATTCTGAATTTTTTTTTTTATATAACCCATGTTTACTGTGTCATTTGAGTAATTGTTATTCAAGGATGAAAGTCAATTTTAATTTCATTTTGATACTACGTACATTTCACAATTATATTTACCCACATGTCTGGTCATTAAACATTTCATTACTTTTATGTGTCCATATGTAAAGATATAACGTGGAAAGGTTTGAACGGAAGATATGTACTTGAACATTGGGTTTGCTTGTACGTTTACTTTAAAAATTAATGTTAGGAACAAAAGTTAAGAAGAAGTCATAATCTGTCAAAATAAAACGATGTGGGAGGTTTATTCACTGGTTTTTAACTACATGAGTATGTGCGTTTTGATTTATTGACGTTAAATCTTTGTCACATAAAAAATTCATTTCTTATACATACCGAGATTCGGGTGTTGTACTCTCACAGCACCTTGCACACCTGTGGCTGATGTGGTGCCGATCAAAGATAGCCCTAGTCGCTCGTTTTCCGTTAAAATGTTGCGCGGGTCGTCGAACACGGCTGCACCGACACCAGTTTGTTCACGTAGGTCGCAGATGCGTCTATACTGAAAAAAGAAACTTGTAACTTTAAAAAAAAAAAATGTTCAGAGAGATCGGGAAAATTAAAGGAGAAAAAAAAAAAATGTCATTACCCATAGCACGCATTTCGATTCGACAAACTTAAACACTTTAAATTTATTCTCAAAAATTCAAGTAAAAATTTAATTAATGAAGAATACTTATTTATATTGATTTAGCATTACATTAATTACTTCTGAGCAAAACCAATTTGAAGTAATGCGACAGCATTGTTGTGTCCATATGTAATTCATTGTGTCCGTATGTTATATCTATGGTATTTAGTATCGAGTTCTTGAAAGTATGCAAACAATTTTTACTTACTTTCACACGCAGATCACTCGTAAAGTAACGTTCCTTGTTTTGGACTGACTCCCTGGTACGTACTGCCTTTGAGTCCCGACGTTTGTTGGCCGAATTGATGATGTCTTTCATATTGGCAAAATAAAACAAAAACTTTATTTTCTAAGTACATTACGTGATATTTTGTTATTGATTTTTTTTTCATTTTGTTATTAATTTTCAATGCCATTATTAATTTCCAATTTATATAGATTTTTGAAAAAGCCACACAAAACACACAAAAATTTAAATCAATAGGCCTTCATGTAGTACTTCAAGGTATTCATTTTATATGGAGGAAGTGTTCTCTTTGAGAACATTTCATGGATACTATTATTTTTTTTCCCAAATATAAGAAATATATATTTTGTTCATTCCTCACCTACTATTTCGTCCCAACATTTATTCTTCCGAAATTCGGTGACGTATGGGGAGTTCCGCCCATAAAGGATACTTTTCCTTGAAATTACACCCTCAATGAGCAACCTCGTTTCTTCGGGGTGCCAATTTAATTGGCGCACCATCTGTGGAAGTAAGTGTAAGCATGGTCTCAGCGTGTCCGTATGTAAGTAAAGTATATAAAAAAAAAAAAAAACTGTTTATTGACAAACTAAAGTAGACATAAATTAATACACAAAACACTACTGTAAGAATATGATTCATGACACAATAACATTTTAAATTGGTTTAAATAACTCGTATCTTCCAAACCCATTAATCAAGATTCTAGGTTGAACACGTGGTCGCATCGCAAATTACTATATACCTTGTCTTTTTACAATTTGTTGTTTCAACTAGTTAAAAATTGTTTTTTTTTATGAGTGAAATAGATTGATATTATTGTATATACTTCAGTATACTGATAATGTAGAAGGCATTTCTGAAATAATCTTACTTTTGGTAAGAAAGTGACTTCTTGTCTCCTGAGCGGTCGCGAACGTGTTCTCATTCCAGAGTCAGTCGTAGAAAGAACGAATTGGGGTTTCTCTATTCCAAGAAACGGGTTACCATGGTCACGTGTTCCTAGAAACTCTATATAGAGTAATCACTGGAGCGTGACAATAGGTGGTGAAATAAAAAAAAATATCAATATATTTGATTATTGTAAACTTAAACAGATATTTAATTACATATATTATACATGTCAATATTATAATATTCTACGTGGACACATGTTGTAATGGGTGTCCTTTGATAATAGGAACGTAAGTTATTATATAAAAATGTGTCCATATGTAAATTTTGGGTGGCCAGACCCAGGGGAAACCACCCTCGCAAAACCAGTCTTACGTCACTTCCGGTTTACTTTCTTAACAAGATGGCGGCACATAAAATGGTAAGAGAACAGTTTTGAAGTAAACTTATGTAAATTTACATCATTTAAGTATAGTTAAACTATGACATTTGTGAAATGTGAACGGAGAATAATTATTCTGCAGAAATCTATCAAAATTGTCAGTTGTCAATTCATAATAAAGGTGTTACGTTATGAACTGATCCGCCATGTGAGTGTGGGCGTGGTACTCACTTCGTTTGGTGCAATTTAAAAAAATTATGATTGAGTTAAATTCAAACAGACAACTTATGTATCACAAATACTTAGTAAAGAAATTGTACAATTTATAGTTGTTTGTTCAAAATTATTATTTAATTGTTAATAATTTCTTAATAAAGTTTATTCCTTTTCCAACAGGAGAACATCATAGATGATCTGAGCTTCAGCAGCAGTGAGTTAGAAAGTAACTTTGGAATTGCCATCAACGTGTTAACCAACTTGGAAAACATGGATGAAAAAGACCTAACTGTCAGTGAATTAAATGTGGAGGAGGTGGAAATAGATAGGGATTTACCAAAATTTACCGACCTATTTAACAACGTATGCAAAGACGATGATGACTTCAATTTACATACGGACACTCCTGAACTTTGCAATCAACCACCGGCCAATGACATCCCTTTCCATGTTGAAATAAACTTTGAGAATGAAATCAAACCAGATAAAGTTGAATACAAAATAAAAATTAAGAATGACACCAACAAGTGCAACAGAGGTGACAATCACCCGCAAGTGAAGGAAAAAAGTAGAAAAAAGAAAAGGAAAATAAAAGACAAAGAAACTTTATCATCATTAGCAAATGAACGCACAAATGACGACACGACTTCCAAACAGCCAACAACTACTAGCGGAATACAAGAGCTATCCCAAAAGACTGATCAGGATCAATCAATTGACTCTTTTGATGTGGACAGTGAAGCATGGATAACAGCAATTAGGAAACGTGAATGGGCGGATTACATCACCTCAAGAAGAGTCGAATATAGAAAGGATCCTAATTACATGGAAAAGCAAGCAAATATTTCCAGGGTAAATTTCATTATCAATGTGCTTGTACTTTCATATTAACATTGTAGTGTTACAAATAAAATCAAACATTATAATTTTTTAAAACAGATTTCATTTAGTTGTTGAAAAATGTATTCAAGATAAAATTTATATATTCATGAAATAGTACTGTGGTAACAAATGTATTTCATTATTTTTTTATTTCTACTCTCATTATAAATTTAGGAAAATCGGAAAAAACCACAAAAAGAAAAAAGTCACGATTGGTGGGAGAAACAGAGGGCTCGTAAGAAGAAGAATTCGGCAAACCAGAGAAAACGTGATGGTACAACTAATTCTCTATACATGTCTAATTACAGTTAAGAATCACGTGTCCATATGTAAATATGTTTATGTCAATGTGTCCACCAAATATAGCCAAATGTAATTGAGCGGAGACATAAGAGTTTGTGTAATGTTAAATGTTTACAATATAATAGTTTAAAATAAGTAAATGAAATGTCATTAGTGAATAATGTACAACATACATTGTTAACAAATAAACGTAACAAATGACAAATAGGTTTTTACTCCACAGTTACATTATTACATTATTTTTTCAGAGGCGAGAGGGATAAAGCGGAAGAAACCAAAGGAAGATGGCCACTCCAAACAAAATGATCAGCAGCAAGGTGAAAACAAAGAGGGATCTCTTACCACTACAGACCCCAGAGTTGAACTCCTTAAGAATTACCAGCAAAATAAAACAATTGGTGACCCAAAAAATACTTTAGGTAATTCTAAAGTATCTGGTGAGAGTGTAGAACTAGAAGGCTCAATGGCTATGTTACCTCCCTGTCTAAAAACAGAAAGAAAAAAAAGTAATTCGAAGGTACATCCCGTTAAAAATGAGACAAAGAAAGTACGGTTCAAGTTGGATAATGAGGGAACAGACGTCACTCAACCGTCACTAACTTGTAAAAATGTCTGTGGAAAAGTTACAAACATTCCTTCTGTTAAGAAAACGGATAATAGAAAGTTAATAAAGAATTCTTGTAAGGTGTGCCAAAAAACAAAATCTAGTGAGAAAGAATGTTTCAGTGAGGAGCATGTGGATAGGAAAAAAAAAAAAGAAAGAGCAAAGTCCAAGTATGTGTCAAGGCCCACACTCAAAATAGCAGGAACTGAACACAATAAATGTAAGTCCTTTGTTACAGAAAGTAAGAAGGTTGACAACGCGAATAATACAGATGTTCCAAACATGAAGTTACTTGCCCCCATAATGCCACATGAACAGCAAATGAAATCTGACAAAGTGTTGAATACGGAAAATGTAAAGAAAAGAAAGGATGAAACATTGAGAGATCATTTCAATGACGTCGGTGTCACAAGGAAACGTAAAAAAACACAAAAGGGTCCATATCTCCAAACAGTTATGGGAGTAAGTGACCAAAATTCTGTTAAGTTTGAGACAAAAACTCAAGTAGAACCGGTGGTAGAGCTGTGTGGTTTTTTTGCTGAAGAAGTTTTGGTCCCACCCAAAATTCATGAGAATACACTAGAAGGTAATTATGAAACATGGGAGTCCTTCAAGGCCAGACATGGTATTATTTCTGAATACGACAAGGTCAAAGACAACAATGTGGAGGATGATGAAATGAAAAAACAATTTGAAATAAAAGACATTAGAGAAGCTATGGAGATGGAGTTAACAGTGTATCAAACACACCGTCAAAGAAAAAAGGGTGAGAGTAAAATATTTTTGGCCAGGGTTGCATTTGCAGCAGTTGGTGGACCTGGATGTTCGCACTGGAATATCGAGGAAACCATAAAACCAATTGAATCTGAGTCTCCAGCCAGACTACAGTTTTAAAATAAAGAATGGTATTTTTCACCAGCTGAGAAGATTAAGTTAATCCTAAATTTGTAAATGGAAAACAACTTTCGAATGCATAAAAATCTTATACATTTATAATATTAATGAAGGATTACAAAGGTAATTTATGTAAATATTTCAATATTATGAACCGCAATTTTATATTTTTATATCATTAATATTACGTTTATTAATCCTATTTTTGTTTCATTATCACGGTACAGTGGCTTCATGTTTTGATGTTGATGAACATGTTCTCATAAATGTATTCATCCATGTTTTCATCAGTAAATATGTATTTTCCTATAATAAACTTTAAGAACAGGAAAAAATGATAATCGTATTGGACCTCCAACCCGTATGTAAAAAAGAGGAGGAAAAAAACTCAATCAAATATATTTGTACGTTTCTTAAAAATGCATATTGAATTGCACAATGCCTATCTAAGTGACAAGAATCTATTGCTTACATTAATTGAATAAACTTACTTTGTTAATTTCTTACTTATTTTTTCTTTTCTTTTAGTTATGTCTAATTTTTTAATGTTTTCTTTTTACGGAATAAAACATAATAACATGGATACTGTAACAAAGAAAACGTTGAGCAATGCTGAAGCACTAATAAGGTATAAACTCCATAATTTACACTATATTCAAAACATTAAAAAATGACAATAAAAACAATATAAATACACGTACACCATTTTATATGGTAATGCTACAAATACCTAGTGTTAAAAAATATATGTACGTCATTTAAAACTATTAGAAGTGTAGGTCTACATGGAGGATGAAATTCATGTCCGTATGTAAAAAATTAGTGAATTGACACCTTGACCTACTTTTGATTTCAATACGAGGCTGGCGTCACTTCCGGTTTACTTTTTCGCAAACATGGCGCACCGCAGTCGAGTAAGTTAGTTTTTACATCTATATTTCAGGTAATTAACACAATTTAATGGAAGATAGAGCGTTGATCTAGTGGTAACACGATACAATACATGTAGATCAACGATCGTAACCAAAAATTCTAAACTGTCAGTGTCATTTTCAATGCAAAATGTTCGACGAACATGTTGGAAATTGAAAAATTTGAGCTTCCCTTCGTTCCCGTAGCGTCTATTTCTCATAACTATAATGTGCAATATCAATTAAAAGTTTAAATTAATTTATATAAATTACATTACAGGCCCATTACCACCTTGAGGAGGAAAGCTTGACCAGTTCAGAAGTACTTGAACACTACAACACCGCTATAGATGTCCTGTCGAACCTCCAGAGAGGCGAAGAAAATTTCGTTTTGGTACCAGTGGTTTCAGTGGGTGGGAACCTGGATGTCCTGAACCTTGGGCCATTAGCACGACAAGATTTAAGTGAATCTGAAAATACCAATGGAGACAGTGACCTGCCAGGGGTTTCTACTCAAGAAGAAGGTCATCCTACGCATACGGATTACTTTGACAATAAAGAAACACAAAATTCGGTATGTGTTTCAGACGAGGACACAAATGAAAACAGGAATTTACCTATGGACACTCACGGATTACTTTTTGGGATTACAAACTCGGATCCCAACTGTGCAGGTGAACAGCCTAAATTTTGCCAGTTGCAACCGGCAGTAGAGAACGAGGAAAAAACAGGAGGAAACACAAAAGAAGACCTCTCATCTGATAAGCCCGAGTACAAAACTATTCAGGACTTTAGACTCCATGATCATCCTGACAAACCATTGTGTCAAGAACATCTAAAAACGGACTATGTACACTACAACGACGAACATCCGTTTCCTTGTGAATTTGATGAGGACATAGACCCGGACATAGAGCGAGATGCGGTATTTGAGTCTATAAATCAGGGAATGACTGTATGCAACAATCATCATGGTTTGCAAATTTGGCACATCAATCAAAATGAACCATTCCCTTGTGAATTTGATTACAATATTGATTATGAGATTGAATGTTTGCAAAACACCACTGGAGCATCAAACGCTAAAATACTTTGTAATGAGCATGGACCATACAACGTACCACACTTTAATGTTCAACATCCTTTTCCATGTGAGTTCGATCCTCATGTCGATTACACTATCGAGTATCAACAAAACTGTGATCATGACGAACATGAAACCGTAAACAGGGCACCATCAGTCCCAGAAGCTCCTGTTCATGTTCAAGAAGGACATTGTAACTGTGACTACGACGACCAAATAGACCCTTGGATTATCGAACAAAACAAACCAAGAGAATGGGCCAGTTATATAGCTGCCAGACGTTTAGAGTACCGCACCGATGAAAACTACATGGAACGCCAAGCAGAAATATCCAGAGTGAGTGTAAATTCTTTTATGCATTAATATTAAAAAATAAACAAAAATCCATAATTATTCAATGTCATATTTCTGATAAGTTATTTAATTTTACGTACACCACCTTTAAGATATCAAAGGTGACAGTAATAAATTTTCTTCATGAAGATGTGCACCAAATAAATATGTACACTCCGTAGACATTAAATTATTCAATCAATGTTATAACTATTTTTGGTGTAATGTATAAAACAATAAATTTCATTAAAACCTAGGAGAACCGGAAGAAACCTAAGAAAGAGAAACCACTGTGGTGGTGGGAGCGACAACGTGCACGAAAAAAAATTAACTCAGCAAATCAACGCATCAGAGACAGTAAGCTTATTTTAAGTTATTGTGTACTATACCACTATAACAACTGTAAATATGAGTATTAATGTGTCCGTATGTATTATAACACATTATAAATTAATCAGACCGAACGTCAAAAATAAAAATACTTTAAATATCAATGTGGATTTCAAGTTAACCACATTTGAAGGTATTTTGTACCTGCAATTAGGCTATATTGATACCAGCAAGATTTTTGTGTCCATATGTTATATGATAATTATAAAAACATCAACAATCAATGACAACCCTACACATCTTTGCAATATTAATGTAAGGTTTAATGTTATAAAATATCTAATCTACTCTTATTAAATATTCAATTCCTAAATAGATCTGAAGTTGGCTAACGTGGCGAAACAAGAGATGGGGGATGATGTTAGTGATCAAGGTCAAGAAGCACCAGTGATGGCCAGCGTGGCGCAAGGGAAAATGTCAAGCAAAAAAACAGAGTCTTCACGTGGTACTACGAAGAAAAAACTGAAATTACAAACCGTGAAAGCGGCCTCTAACAGCGAACAATTAGACACCCAAGAGGAAATTGAAGAGGATAAAAATGAATGTAGTTACAGAAATGTTATTAATGTTAAAAATTGTGACATTGAACAACAGAAGACGGTGACTAGTGAATGTGAACTTACACTAAAAGAGCATGAGAAGCAAGCGGTAAAGAAAGGTGGAAGAAAAGCTGTAAACTTAGACGCACAAGAGGGCCTGGAAATTAAAAAAGAAATCGATATTCAGGAAAAAGATGGAGGTAGCTGTAAGATTGAAGGTAGGAAAACATGTAAGAAAGGATACAACACAAAGTCAAGTTCTAAAGTACATCAGTCGAGCAGAGACAATGTCAAATGTAAACCGAAGTTCATCTCGTATGGTAGAAGTACAGAGGTAGATGAGGATGGTACTCCACCAACAGTCAAAGACTTAAATATTCTGACAAATGTCATGGACAGTGAGGGCTCACCAGAGAAAGGAAAGGTAAACAATGATGATCCACCGAAGGTGGAATTGATAGGAGATTTTCCAAGGCAGTCAAATATAATTCATCCATTGCGTCGATCTGGTAGGTTGAAAAAAATGTTTCATGAGAGTGAAAGAAATCAAGGGGTCTGTGAAGAAAGTTCTCTAAAGAGCGCAAGCAAAGTAAGTGATTCAAAAAATAGTTCAGAAACATCTCCTAAAGTAGAGGTACATGGTGAAAGCCAGAAATTAACCAAAGATGGGTCTGAGTCAGTTATCAATTGCGTAGATGACAAAATGTCCAACTTTAATGAAGCTCAACCTACTGTAGACAATGCAGAGACATTAAGTGAGGGAGGTGGTGTGAAGGTGACACACAAAAAGAAAAGAATTTTAAATGTGGGAATTGGTAGTGTCTCAGCAAAATCGTGCGGTCGTAAAAAAAGGTTTAAAAACAAGACAAAGAATGTAAAGAAGAAAGTTAAAAAAAAAATACCATTACCAAAAAAACCAACTCCTAGGAAGGTGACATATTGTACCTCAGACAACAATGACAGTGAGGGCAGTGAGTACATGTACAATTTGCCGGAACCTGTAGTTGAATTATGTGGAGCTTTCGCAAAGGACATTATAGTCCCTACAGAAACAATTACTAACCTTCCGCCAAATTACTGTGATATACAAATGCAAAGTACTAACTGTTCTTGGGAAACTTGGGAGAGTTTCACAGCCAGACATGGTATTTCATCAAACAACAATGTATGTACAACTTCAGAACTTGAAATGAGTAATTTGAAAAGTAGTGAGACTAGGCCGAAGGAAAAGTACAGTCACAGAAGACGATTGAAAGGTGAAAGCAAACAGAAATATTATGAAAAATGCCGAAGTGTAAACGTGGATGAGCCAGGGTGTTCATTCTGGAATATGGAAGAACTAATACGACCAGAGGGATATGAATCCCCAATTAGATCAATCTCAAATTTATATAATTATGACTTTAATTGTCAAGGCGATGTTGTTGATGAAAGCCATGATTGTACTAACAACAATGATCATTCGGTACCGCGTGTACTTGGAAGTATAGTTTTTGGTCAACCACAAAATGAACAAACGAATGGTACTGCAGATATTGAAAGCAATATAAAGTCTGAGGACACAAGTTCGCCGGGAGTGAAATCGAGAACCATCAAGAAGAAACGTAAGCGGGGAAAACCGACAGGCATAGAATCTCTTGATTATTTTGACCTAATGGAATTGCAACAGAAAATTTCTAAACATTGAGCTCAGAAGGGTTTACCTAATAACAATAACTGGTACATTGGTCATCTGATTGCTGTCGATCTATATTTTAAATAACCAAATGGCAATTGGTCATACTTCGGCGAAGAAGAAACAATATATTATAAATATTAATCAAATAATCTGTATTTTAAGAACATAATCAAACTTCGATTGGTGTCCATGTGTTATGTATAAATTTTGTAGCATGAAAAATACTTTAGCAACTTTAAGTTTGCCTACAGTTTGTTTGGGTAAATATTAATATATCCGTCTAATAATGAATACTGTATGTGGCATTCAAGGTGAAATAGAACCTTACCTAACATAAAATCAGATTTGGAGTGGAGTGTCATAAAAATAATACCTACAAAATGTCCATACTTTTATGTTTACTTTTTTGGTTTATTTATTTATTTATTTTTTTTTTTCAAGAACACAAACAGTCAGATAGATTGTTTGTACCTACGGTTCAGAAAATATGGATATTTACATCAATTGGTTGTGTCCATATGTTAATTAGATAATTTTTTAGTTCTGTTTATCAGAAAATTTTGCCGACTCATAGTTCCATATACAGATTTGGTTAATTGATAAATTTAATATAGCATACACAATGAATCACAAACACGTTGAACAGGTACACCTAGGTATAAGGTTTATTTGGAAAGTAAAATACTACTTCTATTAAGTTTGAGTCGAACGGTCGATGAAAAACATGAAAGTAGTACATGGTTTAAAAAGCATATTGAGTATTGTAATCACATTTGTGTTACTTGAAATATGTCCATATGTTAAGTAAAATAGACACGTTAACTTTTGAAAAATACAAAAACTCGGGTTTAGTCTCATATTTATTGAACAATCATAATACAAACACCACGAACCGTGTCCGTATGTAAAGACACTTTGTAACGCGCGTTAACAAAGATCCAGTATGTACACTAGAAAGACAAACATCCTTTTCCTTCTGAATTTTATGAGGACATACACCCGGACATACATTGAGATGCGGTATTGGAGTCAATCAATCAGGGAATGACTGTATGCAAATTTCATTAATTAAATTAAGTAGTCCTAATGTTCTATTCAAATACTTCTGTATCTAGGGTAAATACAATAGGGCGGTTTAAATTTGATATTGTTTTCACGACAAAATAATAAAGATTTTTTAAAAGAAAAGGAAATTGTGTTTCAATAAACAACAATAAATAACACGGATATTAAAATAGGAAATGCTCATTAATTTTTTCAAAATATTTTATTATTAGAATTGCGTAAGAACAATGACCATGTATCTGTAAAGAAAATGTATTTCCTGAGCGACTTACAGTGTAAGATTCATTAAATATGTCCATATGTAAATAACATAGAAAATAGTATACCTAGGAATTATGGCACACGCAAAAAGACAAACTTGAATGATTAAATAGAAGTGTAGTATGCCATGAAAAGTATTTACAAAAATTTCAAAAGTTGTGTCCGGATGTAAATACACAATAATAATGATGTCGTTCCACCGTCGCTCTCCACCAAGGGGACTGTCAATCAATGAATGCATTCATTTACATAAACTCATTTGAATAAATTGGCCGGGACTTTCATGCAAAATCTTCTATTTATAAATAAGAAGAGATTAACCCGTACACTTGAAGAAGGAAACCACCTGTCAATCATTCAATGTAACCTACTTGACCGGTGGGGTTACTGTTAATTACTGGCGCCTAGTATGGCGCCAACCAATGGACCTCTCATCGCATGTACACCCAGGAACGCAAATAATTCTTTCTACCTAATTAATGAACTTATTTATGGAGAATTACAAAAACAGGGTAATGTACAATTATTCAATACTGGTAATTATGCAAAAACAAATAAGAGTTTTCTGTTAAACAATCTAACATTTTATTTTTAATTTTTCTTTCATTCAATTTGGATATTTTTAACTTACTATAAATGCTACGACAACATAAAAGGTCGTCGTAAGTTTTCATGAACTTTGACATGTCTACGACGAGTATACGACTACGACAAGTAGACCTTGCAACGGTTTTTGACTCGAATATACACAAGGGGGTCCACAATATTACATAACACGACCCCACACAATAGTACATTGGAACCAAACTATCGTAAATACCTCGCTTCTCAGATGCGAGGAAAGATACGACATATTTTGGTCTGCATATGTCACATTGGAACGCACCCCAGGTTCGGGAAGTGGACTCTGATTTCCTGGAACTGATGAAGGCCAGGGAACTCCTCAACAAGGGAATTGATAAGAGAGGTAGGGGTGAAGGAATTTATTACTAAGGGACTTGATAAGAGAGGTAGGGATGAAGGAATGTTTTACTTAGGGACTTGATGAGAGAGATACGGGTGAAGGAACTTGTCACTGAAAGACTAATATAAGAAAACCCGCAAGGGTCATCCGGGGGTGTCCGAATGACCCAGAGGGGTTTGTCACATTCCGAGGGCAAAGCCTGGGGTATGTGCGATCCCCATGGGTTGTACATACACCTGAGGACGACCCCAGTGGGTCTTCCATATTATATCGGCCAAACTATTCTCAACAAATGTTTAAAATACTGTAAATGAGTAGTGTTTCATACAACCAGTCACAATGCACCACCCTTTATATGTGACAGTTTCTGGGATTTCCAGCCTTATGGAAATGCCTATTTATGGCTCTAGAGCCTTTATTTAGCTTAGAAATCATAAAAATAAGAAAAAATAGCTAAATTCATGCTATAAATGAAATTTTTCATAGTTTTCATCAATGGTGAAAAAATTTGGATTTTTTACATTTTGTTGCCATGGTTACCGGAATGCTGATAGAACTTCAAAACCTTCCGATACTACTGCTAAGCAAATGAGTGTTTCCATGGTAACCATGGAACAAAATTAAGTTTTCAAAATTTGAAATTCTGAATCAAGCAACTGCTTGGCTATATTCAGCAAAAAACAGATTCTGATTATCTTAAATAGAAGGGAAATGGCAGTATATTTCCTGAAATCATCTTTGGGATTTCAATTTTTGGCCCAGATTAAATAAGTTATATCTTGATAAATACCAAAGACTGGTCTATTTTAGCATATCTGGGATATCCGACCATAGTAACTTATTTTCTAATAAGAATATTTACATAAATCTTTCAGTATTGGATTCCCCAAGACACCTTCTTAATAAAATATTCCAGGCCATAAGACTGCTTTTCGCAGAGGACGTCACATATGTACCACTCCTCGGCTGTGCAAGTGATAAATGATAAGAGAGATTGGGATGAAGGAACCCGTTACTAAGGGACTGGTGGGTATAAAGGAAATAGCCCCAGGGAACAATGTCAACCATGTTGGAGTGGCGATGTTACCCAAGTGGAACTTTTTACCATTTTCTCACAATTGTTTTTAGGATTTTTACAATTAATTATCCTGGATGGGGGTTGCGGATCACCCCCCGCCCCCCAGCCCCCCTTGTATACGGGCCCACTGGCCCTGTTTGGGACCGGCTATGTATGCGACCTCGTTCTTATTACGAACAGTGTGTGCAAGATTTCTCATATTAGATAAAGTAAAGACGTGACATGTATCAAAGTATGCAGTCATATTATGTTGCTGCATATATTTATATAGGCCTAGTGGATCATATAAAAACATTGTGACTAGCTATAAATTCACAATTCCATATACTACTAGCGAGGGATATCCCTGAGGTAGGGTGATATCCCTGACACACCGAGGATTGATAAATTATCTCATACCTCCCAGGCCTGTAGACAGCTTTTTTCAGAGGGGGGGTTCGTTTTTTGAGTAGATCTAAAAGGGCTCAACTATTCTTTGGGATGGGTAGTGTATGGATGAAATCTCAAGCTTTAAAAATGATCATTTTATGGTAAGATCAGAGTATCCGTTGTAGAAACATTACAATTGTCACAAATCATTTATTTCATCCTATCGGGGGGGATTCATTTATCATACTCAAAACATTCCATAATGATGGAATATTTCCATATTTGGAATGTCAATGGAATGTTTTGATATGGGAAATTCACTTAATTCATTCTATTTGGTTGCCATGGAAATTAAAATTCATGAGATTTTCAGAAAATTGTGTAAACTATGAGAAACTATCATTTTCATGTCTCAACATTGAAAACAGAATACGTTTATCATTTCTGGTAAAAAAAAAATGAATAAAAGTGTGTTTTTGAATATTCAATTACAATTCTGATAATTAATGATAATTTATACAAAATCTCAATAAATACAAGAAAATTAAGCTTTTCCTCATTTTCTGGTATCCTGACAGTGTTATGTTTAAGGGTCCATAACTTGCATAATAATTATTGGATTTGAACATGCTTGGTATCATTTGAAAGCTAAGAACCTGCTCTACAAAATTGGTTCATATAAAATCCCGCACGGATCACCCTTTCCCCTCGTCGGGTCACATATGTACATGCACCTTTCCCTATCTTCAGTCTAATATCCCCCCCCCCACTTTCCCTGCAGGTCATGAGGGCAGCTGTCTGTCGGGGCCCTGTAAGCACGGCGGTCACTGCGTTCACATCCCGTCCGAGTTCCAGACCCGCCTCGGCCTAGACTATCACTGTGTCTGCCAAGGAGACTACGGCGGCTTCTTCTGCGAGATCCGTGAGTACTTAAAAATAATCATATCAACAAGTACGCATGTTTCGTGGGGCCAGTCTGTATACTTTGGGGTGGAGCTAGGAAATTTTAGAAGGGAGAGAAAGTGTGGGCTATTAATATCATAGTTTTGGCAGCTCCCAACACATTCCGCAATGGAAACGCAACATATCCCTTATCTTTGCTGCAATGACTGATACCCAAATTACATCTTTTGAGGTACACTTTTTTTCCTGTGCAACCAAAAGTAAATAATTGCCTTTCATAAATCTGGCACCAGTAGTCTGTCATATGGCTTAAAGGTGTTGAGATAAGTCAACGTATTGAGATGCGTTGTTGTTGCTAAAACTCCCTATTAGATATTGTAACATTTTTCACCACGTCTTAGCTAATTTGATATTTGGGAAAAATATAAAAGGGTTCATGGTCTTAAAGAAATCTATTTTATTGAGCCATTTTCTCAAATCATTTGGCCCTTTTTGCTTTGGCTAAATCCAAGTTTAGTCTTACAGTTGCATATAAAATGGGAGATCTGGAGGGAACATTTTATTTCAGAAAAGAAATCCTTGATGGATTTTCGGTCCGAATTTTGATTAAACATTTATCCATAAATAATGAAGAGGTGTGCCCCTGCATGCGCTCCCTTTCTGGAAATGCCCATTCTTATTATGCAGATGTATGAATAATGGCATCGAGTAGATAAGATCACAATGTTTATGTAAGTTCAATGTCATGCATTTATGTGTTCTTCATCACAGGTTCGGTACAAAACATGTTCTATGAAATCATTATAGGTCTCACGAAACTAATTGTGGCACCATCTGTAGTGTCACATACCTTTCTGTCCTGAGGTGAAGGGAATGACTGGCTTTGAGTGGCTGAAAATGAAATGAGACAACAGGGCACCTCTAATCATTTCTAAGTTATTTCATTTTAAAAAAATCCATGATGCAGTGACTATAGAAAATGTCAGTAGGTTTTTGAAATAGGCACTGTGCTCAGTGAATTTGGTCGCTGCAAAAGTGCCAAAATGAGGGTAGGTGAACATCTGGGGCACTTGCTCAATATTTTCAGGGTCAACCTACCCTGAATTTTTAATATTGTGTGTGCCAAAGAGGTCACAATAGGTTTCTGAGTCAATTCCATGTGGTGTAACATTCTGAATATTTTTTTCTCGGGATCTGTTATATCAAACTATACAGAAAAAACAATTAGTTACATGAGACCTGTATGTCATGTAAGTTTACTCATCAATTTATGTGTCTTACGTCTTTATATGTGTACTACGTCACAGGTGCCCCATGTAGTACCTGCCCAGACTCTGCATACTACTGTGCCCGTACAGCCAAGGACCAGACTGGACGGTATTGCTACGACCGCTCCGTCAAAATTGTGGTATAGGTAAGTCCTATACACTCATGATTTTTTTTTATCATTTTCTATGTCTATCCTAGTTAATTTCTTTCCTTCTATCAGTACCAGGCATGTTTTTATTTTCAGCCTAGCTTTTCTTTATAAAAACTAGAAAAACAGTTTTGTTTGTGATTTGATGGCTCTTATTTAAGAGATGCCTTCTTTGGGAGGGGCAGGAACAGGGTTGTTCCTATATATAGATAGATCGCAAGAAAAAGAAAATTGACATTTGTACTATTTTACACTTTAACGAGGTTTACTTTATTAAACCTGTAAATATCCATCTCTTGGTTTCAAAACGTGAAGTGAAATGAAGCAAATAATCGCATTCAAAACAACTACAAAATTATTACAAAATAATATTATAAAAGTTCCATTAAACCTTTGCTATTTTATATGCAAACGTGAATTAGAATTCCTCTTTGTCATGATCTATATGCTTATTCAATAAAGCAGCAGTGTATACAAAATGGTCTGTCAATATAATTGTAGTGATCGAGGAACTACTGTACGAATTTATCCAGGCACTAATCAGCTAATAAGAAAAAAGAATAATAATCAACCTTTACTAATATACAAGCATCTATAGTGTAGTCTTCACACATTCGCCAGTTAAAAATATTAAGTTCACCAGTTGAAAAATATTATAATTACGTCATTTAACAAAAAGCAAACAGAATACAGAAATATTAGCTCACATATTACCTCTAAAGTGTTTAAACAATTTGTGACTAGCATTTCAATAATTTCGAAATATGTACTTTTAAAATGTCTCCTTCTGTTTTGTTTTCAGGCTCACTTGGTAGTTGGAACCTAGCACGGCATCCGATATGGCAACACCTCTGTTTTCATCTCCCAGTCCTGTATAAAGGGAAATAGCGAATAAACATTGTTATTTTTATATTCAAATGAATGAAACATTACTACATACCTATGTACCAAACATTAGATATGATATTAGAGGTATGTCACTTTCCTTTCCTTATAATTAGGGACCGATAAAGCTATAAGTGCCAGTTAATTAGTTCTGAAATATCAAGAAAATAAAACTTTGGAGTTGTTTTGTGTCAAAGGGCATATCTAAAAGTTTTACAAATTGTTAAGAAGAAACACGCATATTAATGAATCAAGAACTGGATTAAATGAAAGCATATCATTAAATCACGAACCTATCATCCCTTTAAGTATGGTAGCTGATCTGTCGGGATGACCATACTACTTACACCTTGATCCTTTTAGTAAGGTACCATTATATAATCACAAGTGATTGAGGTTTATATGTTCCAGATGTCTGCCAACTTTTGAAATTTAAAGGTATTCCAATAAGTATCCAAAATTATCTAAAATTCATTTTTTTGTTTTCTTAACTTCACTCTGAAACCAAGATTGTAACACTAGTGAACATTTTAACTTGTGTAAAACAACTACCACCATACAATGTTCAAACTATTCAATGGCTGTAATTTGCTGCCATGATCTATGCACCTGTTTCAATAGAGTGATGCCCTGCTAGCAGAAAAGCCCCGAACCAAGCAATTGGGATGCAGGCTCCTATGGGCCCAGGCTTAAAAGGTTTGGAACATGTTGTAGTCTATGGGAATGTTCACTGTACAGACTCATGATAAGGGGAATAAGTAATTGACTGGTAATCTTGTATAATCATTTTCGCGGCTCTCACCTTTTGGGCAGTTGGTGGTCTCGTCTGTGCCATCATCACAGTCCCTGACCCTGTCACACAGTGCCCCTGTTGGCACACAGTGCGTGGTCATACAAGAAGTCCTGGCCCCCACACACACCTAATCACACAAACAGGCACTACTAAAGACTGTTTCTAAATCTCCATACCCACTAGGCGATTTTGACCAGAGTCAGCCGATCCAGTAGTGCTAAAGTCAGCCGACTCTACTAGAAGAGTCAGCCAATTTTAGCACTGACTCGTATCAAACATGCACATTCCAATATACTCTACTTACAGGCGACCCTAAGAATTAGCTGATTCTCCCAGTCACCTTCACCCGTCACCGCTAAAGTCGCTTAGTAGGTATGGGGCTTAAGTCCTTCAGCTTAAACAGCATGAGCATCAGCTTAATTAAGACTAAGAGCACATTTTTTGTCTGTTTTAAAGAACATAAATTAGCATTTCTAATTACATAATGCATGCATAACCAACTAATACTGGCAGCTCTTATCTGTAATCATCTGACTGTGATGGTACCTAAAAACCTATAGTAGAGCCTTAGGTTGAAGTTTTACAAGTGAACTTCCTAGCATTAAGATTTGAATGGTTTCCTGAGTGAGAATTTTATGTAAAGTTATTCCAAAATGCTATTCAGGGATCGCACTAATAGCTGGTACAACTATTGAATACAGCTTATGGAGTGGCTAAGGTAGGGATTTCATAGGAAAATTGCATGTCATGAGAACATCTATTTGGTGACAGTTGAGTATCAAGAACTCATTTTTGAGAAAAATGAAAGTTTAATGTGAATATAAACTAACACATAGATTTAAAATGTTTCAAGACTCATTGAACGCTAGTGGTAGTTTATGGGTGCTATTTAAATATGGGGACTGTACAGTTAATCGTTACTCAAGATCACCTATTATCGTCTCAGTTACTGTTGCTAGTCGAGTGGCAAACTACATCCGTGAAATGGGCGTTCATATCCACAACACGAATCTCGCTTGGCTGAGAGGAAGTTTATTGGTGTTTAATCCAAGGCATACAGTGGCTAGTGCGTTATGGCCTAAGTATCCGGCCTTCGTTCAACACTGCCCAAGGCTAGCTTCGTCCTCAGAGTCCGCTTGTCTTAGTGCAGCAGCACAATCACGGCAAATTTTTGAACTCATACATTAGACAGGCTCGGCCGTGTCTGAAACCACTTGCTCTAAAACGTGTCAAGGAGTGTAAGGGATGTGGTCACACTCTTGCAGTGTCAATGGTATGGGCCATTACATAAGTGTCTCACAGGGGGTCCCCCCCCACCTTGCCTGTAACCCTGGAGCTGCCACTAAACTTTCACCTCCTTAAGTTGACCCAATGCCCTAGATAATATAGCAAAAAAATCCCGTGCATTGCTCTGTGGTGCTGACGGCATTAGGAGGGGTAGGGGGCCGGGGAGGGCTCAGGGGGACGGCCCTGGTCTCCCCGTGCGTTGCTCTGTGGTGCTGACGGCATTAGGAGGGGTAGGGGGCCGGGGAGGGCTCAGGGGAATGGCCCTGGTCTCCCCGTGCGTTGCTCTGTGATGCTGACGGGGTTAGGGGGAGTAGGGGGCCGGGAAGAGGACAGGGGGACGGCCCTGGTCTCCCCGTGCGTTGCTCTGTGGTGCTGACGGCATTAGGAGGGGTAGGGGGCCGGGGAGGGCTCAGGGGGTGGCCCTGGTCTCCCCGTGTGTTGCTCTGTGATGCTGACGGGTTCAGGGAGGGTAGGGGGCCGGGAAGAGGACAGGGGGACGGCCCTGGTCTCCCCGTGCGTTGCTCTGTGGTGCTGACGGCATTAGGAGGGGTAGGGGACCGGGAAGAGGTCAGGGGGATAGCCCTGGTCTCCCCGTGGGTTGCTCTGTGGTGCTGACGGCATTAGGAGGGGTAGGGGGCCGGGGAGGGCTCAGGGGGTGGCCCTGGTCTCCCCGTGTGTTGCTCTGTGATGCTGACGGGTTCAGGGAGGGTAGGGGGCCGGGAAGAGGACAGGGGGACGGCCCTGGTCTCCCCGTGCGTTGCTCTGTGGTGCTGACGGCATTAGGAGGGGTAGGGGACCGGGAAGAGGTCAGGGGGATAGCCCTGGTCTCCCCGTGGGTTGCTCTGTGATGCTGACGGGGTTAGGAGGGGTAGGGGGCCGGGAAGAGATCAGGGGGATAGCCCTGGTCTCCCCGTGCGTTGCTCTGTGATGCTGACGGGATTAGGATGGGTAGGGGGCCGGGGAGGGCTCAGGGGAATGGCCCTGGTCTCCCCGTGCGTTGCTCTGTGATGCTGATGGGGTTAGGAGGGGTAGGGTGCCGGGAAGAGATCAGGGGGATAGCCCTGGTCTCCCCGTGCGTTGCTCTGTGATGCTGACGGGGTTAGGAGGGGTAGGGGGCCGGGAAGAGGACAGGGGGACGGCCCTGGTCCCCCCGTGCGTTGCTCTGTCATGCTGACGGGGTTAGGGGGAGTAGCTCCTTGATAATCTTAGGATGAAAGGAGCAGATGACTTGTGGAGGAAATGAATCATTTGATAGGGTTTTCATGCCGATTTGAGCACTTTGAAAAAAATCCAAATTTAAAACATTTATGACTCCCAGTAGGAGTCAACTATGGGTCAAATGTGACTCTTAGGTTGTAGCCCCGAGTGAGAAGGACAATTCTATACATGTCAGAAAATTCTGTGATGATTACAACATTATCTAGAAATTTAGAAAGATTTTTCACCTTATTTTTATACTGAAAGACTCAACCAATGGATTTTGCTAAAATCTTTCAGAAATGATAATTAGGCCCATCTTATGCCAAAAATGTCCCCTAATTGATGGAAATCCTTTTACATATTTCCCAGCCTTTACTCCATGTCCCTGACCATCCCTCTATGAATAGCCACGTCTAGCCTCCTGATATTCTCAGGTTGCAAAGAGCTGATGACTTGTGGAAGAAAAGAACCTTTTGATAGGGTTTTCATGCCGATTTGAGCACTTTGAAAAAAATCCAAATTTAAAACATTTATGACTCCCAGTAGGAGTCAACAATGGGTCAAATGTGACTCTTAGGTTGTAGCCCCGAGTGAGAAGGACAATTCTATACATGTCAGAAAATTCTGTGACGATTACAACATTATCTAGAAAATCACAACGATTTTTACTGTTTTTTTCACACAGGAAAACTCAACCAGTAGATTTTGCTAAAACCTTCCAGGAATAATAATTAGGCCTATCTCATGCCAAAAATGTTGTTGAATTATCAGGGGCCCACCTCAGGGACCAAGGATAGGTGCAGGTACCTGGCCCATTACATTATAGTGGTGGTTGGTTACCAACCGTCCCCCCTCCTGTATTGTTTCTATCTTGATTTGAGGCTCAGGCCTACCAGAAGGACACATCCAATCCCACTATGATGTATTAGGCTGGCCACCTGCACCCATCCTTAACCCATGAGTTGTCCCTGAGAAAATTTGCTGCCCATATATCCGACAATATTGTTGGCATGAGATAGGCCTAGATATCATTTATGCAAGTTTTTAGCAAAATCCATTGGTTGAGTCTTTCAGTATAAAAATAAGGTGAAAAATCTTTCTAAATTTCTAGATAATTTTGTAATCATCACAGAATTTTCTGGCATGTATAGAATTGTCCTTCTCACTCGGGGCTACAACCTAAGAGTCACATTTGACCCATAGTTGACTCCTACTGGGAGTCATAAATGTTTTAAATTTGGATTTTTTTCAAAGTGCTCAAATCGGCATGAAAACCATATCAAAAGGTTCTTTTCTTCCACAAGTCATCAGCTCTTTGCAACCTGAGAATATCAGGAGGCTAGACGTGGCTATTCATAGAGGGATGGTCAGGGACATGGAGTAAAGGCTGGGAAATATGTAAAAGGATTTCCATCAATTAGGGGACATTTTTGGCATAAGATGGGCCTAATTATCATTTCTGAAAGATTTTAGCAAAATCCATTGGTTGAGTCTTTCAGTATAAAAATAAGGTGAAAAATCTTTCTAAATTTCTAGATAATGTTGTAATCATCACAGAATTTTCTGACATGTATAGAATTGTCCTTCTCACTCGGGGCTACAACCTAAGAGTCACATTTGACCCATAGTTGACTCCTACTGGGAGTCATAAATGTTTTAAATTTGGATTTTTTTCAAAGTGCTCAAATCGGCATGAAAACCCTATCAAAAGCTTCTTTTCTTCCACAAGTCATCAGCCCCTGTGCGTTACTCTGTGGGACTGACGGGATTAGGATGGGTAGGGGGCCGGGAAGAGGTCAGGGGGATAGCCCTGCAGGTCTCCCCGTGGGTTGCTCTGCAGTCTAGGCCTTTACCAACACCTCTGGTCAGACATAGAAAGGGCTGGGAAATAACTAAAATGAGACAACCAAACATAGTGCTAATTATAGATGTCCCCAGCTGGGCGGGGGTGGGTGGGTGGGGGACCCCCTGTGAGACACTTATGTAATGGGCCATACCATTGACACTGCAAGAGTGTGAACACATCCCTTACACTTCTTGACAATGTTTGGAGCAAGTGGATTCAGACACGGCCGAGTCTGTCTAATGTATTTGATCAAAATCTTCCTGTGAATGGTAAACCCCTATCCAAGTCACCCGATGTCTGCATACATGGCTAAAACCAAACCCCGAATCGTATAGATTCGTATTGATCCAAACAGGCAGTGTTCTCTCGCCTCGTTTGCCGGCTCAGCCCCTTATATATACTGTCCAATTATCAATTTTACCCAGGCAGCACTACTAACTGGGAGGTGCTTTGCGCCTGCCATGGTTATACAGGTATATCACCTACCAGCAGCGTCTGCCATTCTCATACTTATATAATTTTGAATATTCTTTACAATTCCTTTATAATTTCCCTCTCATCCGGTGACTTCTGTCTCTCATCTGACTTCTCAATCATAAAACAGAATATGTTTCACACAAAAGAACTTCTAATACCCTATATGCACAATGACTTTTGTGGATCATGTATATCCATGAAGTTCAACATGTCTACACTGTTGAAATTGAATATTTGGAATTTTCCAAATGTTGTATATCCATTCAGTCTTCAATTTTGTCTAATCAGATAAATATAGATAAAGCAAGATATGGGAAGAAGTAATTAAGATTTTTGTCAGATTGGTTTGCAGTTAAGCAACTGTACTTTTTGATATCTGCAATTTTAGAAATGAACACTGTAAAAATGATGTTTAGAATTTAAACATGTTAAGGGGCTAAACATGTTTAGAATCTAAACACAAGATGTTTCATGTATCTAAAAGCTAAACACTTGTAATTCCTAAATATGTATGGATTAGATATGTTTAGAATATAAACATGTGAAATTGCAGGTGTTTAAACTCTAAACACTTTCTACTTCTAAACATGTGGTAGATTAGATATGCTTAGAATCTGAACGCATGAAATTACAGGTGTTTAAAACCTAAGCACTTTCTACTTCTAAACATGTATTGGATTTACCATGTGTGTAGTTAAACTATGCTCCACCAGGTGACACTGTATGCCAATGCTCTGTAGTTCTTAGAGATTTCTTCTAAATGTTGATATAAATTCATTATAAACAAAAGGTACTGTAAAGTGTTTAAGAAATATATATGTAATACATTAGAAGTATTATGAGTTTAAGGAAAATTATCTTGTTCAAGGCTTTGAAGATGTACTTTGTTTAGACACATATTCCATATGCAGACAGCCATAGGGACTAGGGTCTAAAGGTTCTGGGACTCACTAGAGGAAGCTAAGCTCTACCTCAGTTCAGAGGTCAATTTCTCCATGCATAATATTGAAAGAGGTCTAACTCTAGGCTTGAATTTTACCTCTTTGTTGATCAATTGAGATCAGGAAACATGTTTTCCTCTCTGAATTGTAAGTACATATGATTCCAGCATAATATCAGTAAAAAATTACAAAAGAAATTGATTTTATTCAACTAAATGCCATATAGTCTTTATAAATTGAAGCTAAAAAGTATTTGCTAAACACCAATTAATTCCTAAGCATTTAGACTACAAACACATTGAAGACCTAAACACTTCAAGGTAAACACCTGAACATCACACATTTCTAAACACTTAACCCTAAACACCAATAATTTTAACATGTTTAGGGAAATAAAGTGTTCCAAAACTGGACGAGGGGAAGTGTTTAGGAAAGTGTTTACGTTCTAAACACTTGTTTTAACAGTGAAGTAATGCTGAATTTATTGAAAACATGAAATAATGCAATAAGAATGCACTTATGTCTCCGTAGCCATAATCAAAGGAATGTAATGTTAAATGTTTCTTTGTGTAATAATTGATCTAGAAAAGCATGGAACACCATGGAACAAGATACAGATGTTCCAGGAAAGTCTTTTAGGTAATGGGAATCATTTTACAGGATATTTAGAGTATTTTTTGAATTTCCAACACTATTCTCATCGATTTGGTAAGTAAGATAAAAAGGGGGGGAAAAGAAGAAAAAACGGAAAAAGAAAAAACACAGACCTACCTGTCCTATTTTTTCTGACCTATGTAACCTAAGCACAACTATATTTTTTGTGTGTGGCCTGACCTTTTTTGATATCAACAGAGAGTACTAACTCAAAAAACTGGCCATGATAAGCATAAAAGGAAAATAAAGCTGCATGAAATATATACACTGGTTTTACCCTATATTTCACACAGACCATCTAAATTAAAGGACATTTATTTCACCCCTATTTAGTTAGTTTTTATACTGACCATCAAAATGACCGGATATCATAGCAGGGGAATAACAAACATGATAAAACCCTGGTTCTACCATGGCTGCCTGACTAAGCCCAGGACTTTGCCTTTGGCCTAGTCTGGAGGGGGTTGCATAACTTTAACGGATGTATAACGGATCTTTAACGGAGACCAAGTGTTGCAAAGAGAATAACGAAGACCATGGTCTAAAGTTGAATCTTAGCGGATTTCCCGCTGATAATTTCCGCTAATATCAAAGGGAAAGAAGAAGATATTATTTAACGGATCCGTTATTTAGAATAACGATTATGCAACCCAGTGAAATCCGTTCGTTGTGGTTCAGTAACGGAGAGGATAATTTTAGTGGAAAGGTTATGCAACTCCCCCCAGGCACCCTCGGGCCTTCCCGATGTGGTGAACGTATTAGTTTCAACACTAGGATACAGAGGCCAATACAAAAAGATATTCCCTGGATAAACCAAGGAAACCAAGGGCACAGTGCGGAAGTTGCCCGTACAGAAATACGTGGAGGTAAAGTCAGCCCATACTGATCTTCTTTTTAGTCCAATGGGGGGTGGGGGGGTCTAGAATTTATTAAAATTTGCGTACGTACTAAATTGAAGGCCCCCATCCCCCCCAAATCTGTACTGGGCTGCAGATTTTCCTGGGGAGAACCCTGGAAATAAAGGTGTCATCTCAGGAATTCCCCACCCCCTTACAGTGTCCAAAATTAACTTTCAAGACTTTGTTTGTTTGTTGGGATAGTTTACCGTCCGGTCAACTACACAGGGATCTTTGCAGACTGAATTTTCGTACTGTCAGCCAGAACGTAGTAAAATCTATTACAAGTGTGAAGAATTCAGGCAGATTTCAATGTAATTTCTCACAATTTCAATACAATCAGCCTGGGGCTGGTGGGCTGAGGTTAATTTCAAACCGTTGCCTTACTGCTCCCACTCTCTAACTGTGCATTTTACACCTGCAGGGACAGTGACTTTGAATGTTCACCACTGACCAGAGTGGCATCTCCTTTACCTACTGCCAGTGCACACACCGGTGGAGGCAGTCCTATAGTCTTGACTGATCACTGACCACAGGGCTTAGTTATGTCCCCCTTAAATTTTGGAAAAACTATTTAATAACTTTTGTGACGTTCTCTGGTAAGTCGGGGTTACCGATTCTTACAACAGAGGAACGTGGGGGTTGTTCGGGTCTCGGGGCGGACGGGGAATCCGGGCCAAGAACCGAGATGTGTTTCTAGAGTCGTGCCTCGCGCACGAGGGGGGGGCTGAGCGAATCGGTCGGGAATCGGCGCTCGATGTCAAACGGAGGACTGCGGGGAAGGGAAATTATGGTAGGGGTACGGGTCGGCCGGGGTTCGTCTCGCTCTATCTCCCAGACCAGCATTCACCCCCACCGGGCGGTCCACCCCACGGTTCCGGTCCGCGGGGGCGACGGGCCAACGGTCACCTATTGTTTGGTAGCGTGGGGCCGAGCCTGCCGCGCCCTCGTCCCCGCGGACTTCGTTCCTTCGTCCCGCCTGTCATGCCTTTGTGCCATGCTACGCCTCGGTCTCCGGGACTGTTTCGGGCCTTCGTGCCTTACTTCGGTCCCTCGTTCCTCGTTCTTCGGGCCGTCGGGCCCCTACCCTAAGTTCCTACTATTTATCTCGAACTTCGACTGTTTTATCCTAACTTCTGGTTAATTACTCGAATCAGCTCATCTTTAGCGGTTGTTTCAGGAAAGAAGACACGTCTGGACACAAGGAGAACTGTTAAAGAACTCTGTTTATTTGGGCCTCACCGCCCCTTTATATACTCTAGAGGTCAGCCCTGATTGGCTGCTTTCGGTCACGTGATCTATAACTGACGTCACTTCCGGTTTATATCTTTCGTTTCCGGTTTACATTTCACTTCCGGTTTATATCTTTCCGGGTTTCGTTCCTTTACATTTTCGTTCCTTACATATTCGTTCCTTACATATTCGTGCCTCTTTTTTTGGGCTTTTTACACTTTCGTTCATTATTACATATTCGTTCTTTTACATATATTTCGTTCTTTTACACTTACGTTCTTTACATATATACCTTTTTATAATATTACCTTATTTTCTCTTATTTTGACCTCTACATATTTTGGATGAATAGCCGTTCATCACACCCTCCCGTACCTTCTTGAAAGGTGGGAAAACACGTCTTTACAAAATTTTCAAAGCAGTTCATACAGCAACGACAACAGAACATACTCTAGAACCAGAAACATTTCAATCCTACGCTCCTTATCGGTAGAGGAGGAGGTGTCACCCTCTGTCCTCTCCGGTCTACTTCGGAGGGCCCCCGGGGCCTATCCGGCTAATTATTATTTCTCTTCTTTCTTCGTTTTTCGTTCTTCTCTCTTCTTAGTGAAAGTTCATATAATTTGTTTCATATATCCTAGTCTCTTTTTATCTTCGTCATAGTTCTTATCCTGGGTCTATTAGGACCCGTTCTGCACTTCTTTTTCTTTAGGATGAGCGAGCCGGTCGTGGCTCTCCCACCCGGGACTGGGGATCGGTCGTGACCCCGTCGCCCCCGTTCTTTTCCTCTGGGCTCTATGTACTCAGCCCCCTGACGCGTTTCCCCGCTTTTACCCTCGTTAGGACAGAGGGACCGGTCGTGGTCCTCCTGCCCGGGGCCATGGGTCGGTCGTGACCCGCAATGCCCCCGTTCCCTTCGTTTTTCGTCGTCCAGACGCTCTCCCCTAGTTCGGGCGGAGAATCGGTCGTGATTCTTCCACCCAGAGACCAGGGTCGGTCGTGACCCTTAGTCCTCTCGACCCTTTTGTTCGTTTTTCCGTCGTCCAGACGTTCTCCGTTGTTTTTGGGCAGAGAATCGGTCGTGATTCTCCCACCCGGTCGGTCGTGACCCCTCGTTCTCCCGTGTTTATTACTCTTCTCTGCGTTCTCTTAGGTGATGATGATGATTTGAAGGTGAGTTTTTGAAGAAAGACTGAAGTTTTGTAGACAGAATGTTCTTTTTAGACTTCGCGCCCTCGGTCGCCTCGGCATTCAGAGCCCCCCAGTGACTTTTCACGTTTGGTAAGGACAACATGTTCGAGCCAGAGGCCGAGGTACCCACCGTTCCAAAGAAGAAAATTGCAATGGATGTGGAAAGGAGCTTAGTTCTTCCGTTAAAGTTTCGAGTGGAAGCTTCAGCAGATGACGTCGCGGGTTTCGTGCTATTGGTCACAGTGAAACTTTGGATGGAGTTGGAGTGAAGGTAAGTTTGTGAAGACTGGAATTATTAATTGTTGATGAGGTGTCCGTTTTCCGTACAGGAACTGAAGTTTGACTTTTATGGCACATGTCCTCGTGGTTAACCCAGCACCAAGACGTTCAGTCTTCGACCACGTCGACACACTCAAAGATTTCAGAAGGAGATGTCGGAGAGAGAGTCCAACATAGTTAGATAAGGTATTTCCGTCACCGTTCCGGGCCCAAGTGGCATGACAACAACCGGAACGGAGACCCGACTAAGAAGATAATTTTCTTTTGCTGAGGTTTCTTTGATGACAGGAGCCGGCGCCTCTCATCCCTCCCCCCCCCCCGTAAGCAACGGTAGGAAGACCATCCGAGAGGGAGGCTCCTTCGTTCTACTGATGAGATGATTTCCTTAAGAAGAGGATTCCTGCTCCGGGCACTCGGGCCCTCGTTCGTCTCCTAGGCTCTCGGGCCTCGCTCTGCTTACTAAGTTTTTTCTCTTCGTCCTCCCGAAGGACCATGCTTTTAGACGATTTTCGTGAGACTGTAGTACCAACAAATAGTTCGTTAATAGAGGTAAGTTTAAGATCTGGTCTGGTTTGATTCTGGAGTAAGGCCACAGTCTTCATCGGTGCCATGTCACTTTGCATGAAGCCACTATGCCTATGACGAACGCCGAGACAACAGCTCCGAGCCGTTCCGGGCTGCTCCTAGGTACGGCGGTTCGAAGTTGGTAAGTTGAAGATATTGGTGAGAAGGAGAGGAAGAAGTTGTAGAAAGTGAAGATGGACGACATCAACTGGGATCTGCACCCGACGTCAACCTCTGAGATCCGGAACGAGCCCATCTCAAAAATAGCATATATAAAGAAGAACTCATCCGATGTCGAACTCCAAGAAGGATTACTCCTCGTCGCTCTTTGCAGACCTCTTGAGGCGTCTATCGAGGCATCCGAGGCCAACGTTCCAAGCACCACCTCCCTATATGTTTCAAAGCCTATTTTGTTCCGTTCCTTGGGAAGAAGATATCAGGAAGTACGATATGGAAGCAGTCACTGTCGTTACTGCAGGTAAGATATTTAACATGTGATTTAATAAGTCTATTAATTTCGTCCTATTATATATCGTTTCGGTGGGGCACGAGCGAGGGGCCTTTCAGCTACTGTCCCTGCTCGCCCCCCTGTCCTCCGGGAGACATCTATAATTCACCGCGGTCCTTTCACGACTCGCTGCATCAATCCTGGCACGACAAAACCAGCATTCAAGTGGAGAAATTTCACTTTACCGCTCTCCGTATGCAGTAAGAGGCTGAAGACAAGGAAACTCAGAAGATGATGGTACAATAAATCCGGGCCCATCCGGTCCCACATTCTGAGTGGTCCATCCAAGATCAAGAAGATCAAGCCACGGAAAGTTCAGGTGCCGCTAGAGGACAGAGGTCGTTTCTCACTCGCCTCCAGATCCCTCAAGGCAGCACGGGAGAAGGGTTTCAGTCTTGGCCCGTGCCAGCCCTTCCTCCAGCGGCGAGTCGCCGGCCCACCGGTACCTTATTTTACCCCGGCACGACCGTTGACTCAAAGATTACAACACTATCTGTCCATTCCGATTTCCCTTCCTCGATTCTGCCTCCTTACTTTTACTCTCGCTCCTGGGCCGCCCGGTCCGCTATCTATTCAATTTCCGCGACCGGACGATCCCGTTCGACCTGCTCGGTCCCAACCAACGCAGCGGGCTCCAGGGAAGAAGAGGAACAGCTACAAACTTATTTTTCCTCCTAGCACCTCCTCCCGTTCCGTATTCGCCCCGCAGGCCTGGTAAGTTCGTTCCAGTCATGGACCCTCCAGCTCGCTGATTACACTCAACACCTCCTAACACATGTGGTTTCGTTCACTTCCGCAAGAAGATTCCCATAAAGAAACTAGTAAGAATACTTAAGATGAGAATGTTCGAGCCCGCCAGTCCGTTCCCGATGATTTAAGCAAAGTTTCGGGCCCGTCCAGCGGTCTCCAGGAGAGTTTTTATCCAGGCTTCGGCCTCCTGTGCGGCTCAGGTACCTCCGCCTCGGCCCGGTTCTCTCCCTGGGGGTTTGACACTATGGGTGAGGAGCCAACGCCCCGTAATCCCTCCCCACCCGACTCGCGACGCGCCATTCTCCGCCTCTGGTTCCGTCGCGCTTTTTCTTCCGTGCAGGACCCTTAAGCAGCATCCACCGTTCTCTCCTTCTTTCGAGGCCTTTCATCCTTCTTCCTGGCGTCGGATCGGTAGCAACAGTTTCTCTTCCCTGGCGGGGAGCTCGAGAAGCTGATCCACCAGTCCGCTCTGTTTTTCCGCCTCTTTTGTCGCCTTCAACAAGTCGTCCAACTGATCTTCGTTTTTGTACATCACCAGGGTCTGAGCCAATTGGACGGTCCGGTTGTGTTCGTTAACTAGCCGGTCAACCCCCGGGAACTCTCTGGTCAACGGCCCCAGCGCTGCCGTCGGGAACTGCGCCATCGCTTCCTCAAATGTCTCTGGCTTGCAGCCCGT
The DNA here is from genome assembly GCA_936440205.1 of Lepidonotus clava. NCBI lineage: Eukaryota > Metazoa > Annelida > Polychaeta > Phyllodocida > Polynoidae > Lepidonotus > Lepidonotus clava. Next base: position 29,497,348 of record OW387146.1, on the reverse strand, counting down.
TTCCAGTGCCATCAGGAACGCCATAGATGCTGAAGCCATTGCTCTTGTCTTAGCCGTCATCCCTCGCACCTCCTTCGGGGGCCACGCCAGTTGCACCTGAATGGCCTCCTCCGCGTCCCAGTCTCGTACTGCCCGCGCCGTCACCGGAAAGTGTCCCTGTAAGACCTGGTGAATGGCCTGCGTCCGTAATAACTTGAGTCGCGGCGTTTCTCTAGATGGTCCTGCTGTCGGTGCCTCCGTTCCTATGGACCCGAACACTGAATCCGCTCCCGACTCGTCCAATTCTTGCTTATCCGGCTCGTATCCTCTGGTCTCGGCCTGCCCCAACTCCATGTCCTCTGAGTCCTCTACTTCTGCGTCCATGGATTGAGCAGCCGGTATTTGTAGTCTGTGTATCACAACCCGCGGTTGCAGCGCTCGCCCGTCTTTATCCTCGTCCTTGAGTGGGGTATCCGGTCCTGGCGGCGATCCCATCCGTTCGGGCGACGGCGGTCCCGGGGTCTCCTCCGATCCTTGCGACCCGAAGAACGAGCTCCCCAGACTGGCTCGAGTCAAGTTGTCCACCGCTGCCCGTGTCTCCGGCGTATCCGGCGCTACCAAAATGTCTCTCATCCGTTTCGGTCCCGGGGGCGGTACCACCGGCTGCTTACATACCATTTCCTCTAGGGGTGAATCCGCTCTCGTCGGGGTAGGGGTAGAGAACAACGGCTGTGTTGAAGCCTTTGACGCCGTGTCCTCGGTCCTGGCCGCGTGCCGAACATACTTTACTTTTTCCATCCGCCCCGACGGTTTGAGTCCTTCCCTTTCCGCCATCTCGTGGAGGAACCTCCCCAGGTACAGTCCTTCTCTTTCCACCAGTCGGCCTCCCTGCGCTTCCCGAATGCTGTCCTCCAGCTCCCGGTCGGATCTTGCCTCGCGGCAACCCCTGAACGCTCCCTCCCGGTTCATTGTTCCTTTTAAATATCCGGGGTACCTCGGGTGTCGTGATTCGTAAATAACCGATTTCTTGTGAACTGTCATCATAGTAAATTGTGCGTCGCTACAAGGTGGTTCTAGTCCCGTGGTCCGTTTGATTCCTGTCGAGGTCTCAGGCTGGGATGGTCCCAGCTCTCCCGCGCTACTGGACTCGGCGATAATCAGGGACCGATCGCTTCGGACCAACATGCTCCGGCCTGACTCCGACTGGTCCGAACTCGTTCCCTCCTCCAATTCTCTCGGGACTTTCTTGACCTTTTTCCACTTCTTCTTTCGCGATGGCTCCTCCGCCGGGCATCCCTGCGTCGGGGGCCTCTTGAAAGCGAGCGGCTCCTCTTCCTCCTTTACTTTCGGACGTTGGTCGTCGGACGAGCTCACTAATTCCACCACCTCAGCCCCCGGTGGTATCCCTGAGCAACCTGGCTTCGGGGCGGGTGTGGATCTCCCTCCTCTTCCTCTGCCCGGGAGTCCTCGTCCTCTCGGTTCTCGTGGTTCTCCCTGGGCATTTAACTTCTTAATTCGGCTCTGTACCAACCCTGTTACTTGGTCTGCTGTCAGGAGTGGTTTCGGGTTGACCACGGCTCGGCTCGCGCTCCGTGGCGACTCGGTGGCTTCCTTCCGCACTCCTTTCGCGGCCCTCCGAGGGGAACGGCGCGTGGGCGTCGATCGTTCCGCTACCTCGGCCAGGGGTCCCTTCCCTGCTGCTTTGGCTGCTTGGGCTCCCTCGCCGGCCTCGTCGGCCTCTGGTCCTTCCTCGGTTGCTTCCTGCTCCGGCTGCTCGGCGTCGCTGTCATCGGACCCTCTCGACGCCCTCGGGTAGTAAGGGATGCGGATCCTCCATCGCGGCCTCTCCTTATCCACCGCCTTCTCAGTGGGATGGAATCCCTCCGGATGGCGCACAGCGTAATCCCGTTCCAAATCGGCCAACCGGGCCGCCGTTTCATCTCCAGGAGCGAAACTGGTGTACGGCGGCCGTCCCTTTGGATCCAAGGCAAACGCCGCAGCATACTCCGGCCTCAGAAGGGGGTCCTGTTTCGGCATCCCCCTCAGCAGGTTTCCTTCGTGCGATTCCGACATGTGCTTTCTCCAGTCCTGGTGCGTCGAATAGACTCGATTCGAACACACCGGGCACATGTAATACTGCTTCCGTACTCCATCGTGCTGGCCTCGAATATGCTTGACCAGGTGCTTAAATTCCTTTCCGCGACAATGTCCTTCCCAACACTGTCCGCTCATCGTGTCCGTTTTTCGGGCTTTCGGGGCTCGTTCCAAACCTGAAGCTCGTCCCGTCAGCCTTTTCCGTTTTTGCCTTGTGGTGATGCTGCTCGTCCCACTTCTCTGCCTTTCTTTTTTTCTTCTCCCAGCTTGGTCTGCTCGTCTGCGATTTGATGAATCCTGATCGGCTGACCAGAATGACCTGCTCCGGCGAGCGCTCTGCCTTTTATAGCCGCCGCAGGCGGAAGTGGGCGTGGCCTGCACTAGCGACCCCTAGCGTCAAGCTCACCATCCACTTCAACGGTGGCGCCCCCTACTATTTCCGGTCCCCGGGGCCCGCCGCTGGTCACCGCCTCGCCTGTTGTTTACCTCGCGGCTCCTCGCCCTTCTACGCGTTTTTTTCCTAGGCCTTTTATTGCCCCACCGGACGTCCTCGGTCCTTTCATCCTCCGTCGCCTCCTCTTGCCTTTTCATCTTGGCCCTCGCAGTGTTTCCGTACACTTCCCTGAGAACACAGGGGCTCGACGTTATCATCCTCTCGCCGCCGCCCCGTTCTCTTTGTCATCTTTTACTCCTTTTACGACCTACTTTAAAGCCCGCCCTCGTTTCAGGCCTCGCCTTTTACAACCGTCCGTTCGTTCCTCCGGCGTTCCCGAGAGTGCCGCATCTACTCTCCTCCGGTCTCCTGGACGCTTGTAAAGCGGTATTACCAAGTCGGCATCACTTCAAAAGTCTTCACCAGCTTGCCACCGGGTCTGTCTTCCGTTGTAATCCAACCATCTTTTCCACGCTGTGGTTCCTCCGAACTGACCGGAAAGCGGCTCCGTGGGACTACTTTAGACATTCAGGCCGTCGTGGCTCCCGAACGCCGTTTTTCGTTCCAACCCCGCATTTCCCACCTATATTACATCCGCAAGAGAACCAATCTTCAGCTAGGTAGCAAATCTCTACAGCCTAACGACCTGCACTCCTACCGTAGTGGTCAACGCACCGCCCCGACTCAATGGCCCCAGGTTGATCAGTCCTTTTTGGCCAAAGCCTTTCTGTGTAGCGCCGATTTGGTCGTTCCCTTGGTCCTCTTCCACCTGCAGAATCGAGACGCGAGAACGACTTCATCACAAAAAGGGGTGCCCCGTTTCCGTACGTGCCCTAGCGCGCCCCACCCCAAGCATTTACTGTGCAGCCTCGTATCCTTGCTGGTCAGCTACCATCCAGGCTGGCGCAGCGTGTCCTCGGTAGGGTTCCAGGCGGTCCACATGGACCACCCCCCCCGGTTTTCCTCGTTTCTTCCGTACTACCACCCGTCCTCGGTCAAGCACCTTGACGATCAGTGCAGGGCCTATCCATGGAAATCGCAACTTCGTTCCCTTGTCCCTATCCACCACCGTATCGTGCACCCAGACCAGTTCTCCGGCGTGGTATTCCCGCCGAGTCACCTTTCCATCGTACTCGTGTTTCTGATGAATGGCGGCTCGTTTCAGCCCCGCCCGGGCCTCCCGATAGGCCGCGACTAGCCCTTTCTCCAGGCTTTCCACGTAGTCGCCTACCCGTCGGGGTTCCTCCTCCGGTCCTAAAGGTCTCCCATAAATCGCTTGTCGTGGCATCATGGTCTGTCGGCCCAGCATCATCATGTTCGGTGTCACTCCTGTGCTGCGTTGCTCTATAACTCATCATCACGAGCGGGACCATCTCATCCCATTCCCGACCTGTTGCTCGGCAGCTAGCTTTCAAACAGCACCCCAAAGTGCGGAAACTTCGTTCTATGTATCCGTCACTCCTGGGGTGGTACGGCGTCGTTCTCGTCTTGTGTATTCCGAATAGTGCACAGACCTGAGCCACCACCTCGGATTCGAAATTCGTGCCCTGATCCGAGTGTAGTTCTCGAAACGCGCCGTACCGTGCCACTACTTCTTCAACCAGTTTGTCCGCCACTGTCGTTGCCTTTTGATCCGGGATCGGGAAACACTCCAACCACTTGGTGAAATAACATCCCACCATCAGGCAGTACTTGTTTCCTCGTTTGGTGACTGGGTACGGGCCCGAAACATCCATGGCCAGCCGTTCCATTGGCTCCCCCACAGGGCCGTCGTTCTGGCGACTCCCAAGTGCGCTCCTGCCGTGCCTCCATGGTATTCCCTCACCAACTTGGCCCGTTCCTCTCGGGGAACGACCAACTGGTTTCTCCAACCATGTCCTTCTAGTTCCCAGTACTTCCGATGCAGCACGCTATCCTTGAGGCTTAATCGTTCCCATTGCCTCCATAGGATCTTTGTTTCCCGGGATTCCGGAGATATGACCTCCCAACCTGGCCGGTTCGCATCTTCTTCCATCCGTGCGACAATCGGCCCTATATCTCGATCCCTCCTCTGCGCTGCTCTCATCTCCTGCGGGGACCATCCGGGCTCATACCCCCGGGCCCGCGTCACTACTCTCACTTTCTCGGTATTCTCGTGCTCTTCTCCACACTGTTTGCACGGATACCGGGACAACGCGTCAGCGTTCCCATGCTTCCTGCCCGGTCGGTGTTGGAACGACACGTCATGCGAGTCGATAATCTCAATCCAGCGGGCAGCCTGCCCCATCGGTTCCTTACTTCTCTGCAGCCAACTAACCACGCTATTATCCGTCCGGACTATTACGCGTTGACCATAGATGTAGCACCGAAAATGTTTCAAAGCTCGCACCACCGCCAACAGTTCTTTCCGCGTGGTGCAATACTTTCGTTCGTTTGACTCCAGGGTTTTGCTCGTGTAAGCTATTACCCGTTCCTCCCCTCTCTGCTCCTGTGATAGCACGGCTCCCGTCCCCACGTCACTGGCGTCCGTGTCAAGCCACCATTGTCCGTCTTCCTCTGGGAATCCCAACACCGGGGCCTCTGTTAACGCCCTCTTCATTGCATCAAGCGCCTCTTGTCGTCTCGCGCTCCACACGAACGGCTCCTCCTTCGTCGCCAATTCATACAAGGGGGCAGCCAATTCTGTGAAGCCGTTTATATGCCTTCTATAATACGAACATAATCCCACGAAGGCTCGTACCTCATGGAGATCCCGAGGGACCGGCCACTCGGTTACTTGCCGACACTTTTCGGGGTCGGGTTCGATCCCATTGAATGAGACAACGTGTCCCAAGAACGGAATCTTCTTCTGGAACAGCCTGCATTTTCGCGCCTTCAACTTCAGTCCTGCGGCGTTCAATCGGTCCAGAACCCGTACCAATCTTTCCAGAGTCACTTCAAACGTTGGCCCGAAGACCAATATGTCATCCAGGTATACCAGACACTCCTCCCACACGATTCCTCTGAGGATTCTTTCCATCAGTCTCTCGAAGGTGGCCGGGGCGTTCACTAGCCCGAATGGCATCACTTTGAACTCATACAATCCTCCTTGAGTCACGAAGGCCGTCTTTTCTCGGTCCTCCGGTGCATCTCCACCTGCCAATATCCGCTTGCGAGATCCAGACTGCAGAAGAATAGGCTCCCGCCCAAGGTGTTGAGGCTGTCCTCTATCCGTGGAAGCGGATAGGCGTCCACTTTTGTAGCCTGGTTCAGTTTTCGGTAGTCGATACAGAACCTCGTTCCTCCGTCCTTCTTTTTCACTAGGACGGTCGGGCTGCTCCACGCACTTCCACTCTCCTGGATGATTCCTAGATTTAACATATCCTCCACCAGTGCTCGTTCCTCTTCTCTCCTGGTGGCTGGATACCGTCTGACCCTCTGTTTGATCGGCATCTGATCCCCCGTTTTAATTCGATGTTGTACTAAATCTGTCCGTCCTAACTCATGTTTCGAGGTTGCAAACATTTGTTCCCGGGCCATGATGGCTTTCTCCAACTCTCCGCCTTCCTCCGTGGTTAGGCCTTTCTTAGCCTCCTCTATCATTTCGACGAGCGTTCCAGGGGGTTCTTTTACATCACTTCCTATACCTCGTACTTCCTGTACAAAGGTGGCTTCTCCGAGTACCCCGCCGGTTTCCAATTTCGCGCTCTCGGTCCCTCGGTTGGCCACCCAAACTTTATTTTCTTCTCCCAACGTCACCGTTCCTGGGATCACTTCCAGTCCCATGGGTAATCCAGCGCCGGTGATGACAGCCAGCTGTCCACTCTGTCCTATGTCCACTCTTGTCACTACTGCTACTCGGGTCACCTGGAGCGGGGGTATTTCCGTCGTTCCCTCGATTCTCACGACCTGTCCTCCGACGGTGACTGCCCGAATCCCATCCGTTCTTCGTTCTACTCCCGGGATTCGTTCCCCCTCTCCCTCCCCCTCGGCGGGCAGGAAGACAGCACTCGCGTGGGGCTTAACTGTTAGCCGGTATTTCACCGCGAAGTCGTTTCCCAGGATCCCTTCATCTCTACCGATGTCTGCCACCATGAATGTCCACTGCAACACGCGCGTTCCCAACCTTACTGGCAAGTTCGTGCATCCATAGCACCGCAACGGGCTACCATCCACCGAGCAGAGACGTCCTTCATATCCATCCAGGTCTTCCCATTTTCGTCCCCACTCTCTCCAAAGACGTTCCGACAGCAGACTGATCATAGATCCGGTATCAACCAAAAAACGGACGACACTCTTTCCCACCGTTCCGGCCACATAAAGTCCACATTCTCCAATGCCTACTACTTCTCTCGCCGCGCCCGAAGGGGGCCCCGCGCTTACTGCGACGGCGACTGTCCGTTTCCCTGACGCTGAGAACACTCTCTCGCGAAATGGCCCTTCTGGTGACATTGATGACATTCCAAATCTTCCTTTCGCTTCTTAAACGCCTCCCTTCGGGCCGTTGCTTGTCTCCTAGCTTCCCGTTCTTCTGCCAATTCCTTCATCATCTCCTCCAACTTACCGTTTAAGGCCATGATCTGTGTATTGGCGTCCTCCTCGGGCTTCACTGCCCGCAGGAGGCGGCGTGAGTATCGTTCCTGTATTTCTACCACCTCCACCGCCTCCTCTAGTGTCTTGCATCCTTTCTCTGCACACTTCAGCTGAAGGTCTTCCCCAACTGCAGCCTGGAACGCATGTAATGCTGCTTTTTCCCGGCTGGCGTAGTCGTTGGAGAAGTAGGCTCTCGATGCCAATCGTCGGGCATTATCAGCCAACTCCTTCGCTGTCTGGTTCTTTACACGTTTCAATCCTGCCAACTCTTGCAGAGCATTGCACGTGTCCTTCTCCTGACCGAACCTCCGTCACAACGCATCTACTCTCGCCGAGTAACGGAGTCGTTCCCTGTCCGGGAGTCCGACAAAGTACATTCGTGCCGTTCCCGTCAGCGAGAGAAAGAGCATCGCCGCTTTTTCCTCGGTCGTCCAATGTCCCAAGGCTGCGTACTCCTCGAACTGGTTGATCCATCCCTCGAAGTCCAGTTTACCGTCATACTTCTCTGGTCGTAGACTAAACTTCTTCAAACTCGCTCCTACCTGGCCGGTCTGTTGTTGTTGAGCCCGCGCATTCTGCTCATCCGTCGGGGTGGACGTTCCCATGAAATTAAACTGCCTACCCATGATGGTCGTGTCCTCCCCTTTGGTCTCGGGTTTCGCACCTCCTTTCTCCTCCCCACCTTCCTTGAAGGCGATGTCAGAATCCATCTGCTCGAAGACTGCCGCGGTCGCCATGAGTATCCACTACCGACGAAACACCCAAGATCCACAAGTCCGTATGTGCTTATTTCAGCACCACCGCTGCCACCAGTGTGACGTTCTCTGGTAAGTCGGGGTTACCGATTCTTACAACAGAGGAACGTGGGGGTTGTTCGGGTCTCGGGGCGGACGGGGAATCCGGGCCAAGAACCGAGATGTGTTTCTAGAGTCGTGCCTCGCGCACGAGGGGGGGGGCTGAGCGAATCGGTCGGGAATCGGCGCTCGATGTCAAACGGAGGACTGCGGGGAAGGGAAATTATGGTAGGGGTACGGGTCGGCCGGGGTTCGTCTCGCTCTATCTCCCAGACCAGCATTCACCCCCACCGGGCGGTCCACCCCACGGTTCCGGTCCGCGGGGGCGACGGGCCAACGGTCGCCTATTGTTTGGTAGCGTGGGGCCGAGCCTGCCGCGCCCTCGTCCCCGCGGACTTCGTTCCTTCGTCCCGCCTGTCATGCCTTCGTGCCATGCTACGCCTCGGTCTCCGGGACTGTTTCGGGCCTTCGTGCCTTACTTCGGTCCCTCGTTCCTCGTTCTTCGGGCCGTCGGGCCCCTACCCTAAGTTCCTACTATTTATCTCGAACTTCGACTGTTTTATCCTAACTTCTGGTTAATTACTCGAATCAGCTCATCTTTAGCGGTTGTTTCAGGAAAGAAGACACGTCTGGACACAAGGAGAACTGTTAAAGAACACTGTTTATTCGGGCCTCACCGCCCCTTTATATACTCTAGAGGTCAGCCCTGATTGGCTGCTTTCGGTCACGTGATCTATAACTGACGTCACTTCCGGTTTATATCTTTCGTTTCCGGTTTACATTTCACTTCCGGTTTATATCTTTCCGGGTTTCGTTCCTTTACATTTTCGTTCCTTACATATTCGTTCCTTACATATTCGTGCCTCTTTTTTTGGGCTTTTTACACTTTCGTTCATTATTACATATTCGTTCTTTTACATATATTTCGTTCTTTTACACTTACGTTCTTTACATATATACCTTTTTATAATATTACCTTATTTTCTCTTATTTTGACCTCTACATATTTTGGATGAATAGCCGTTCATCACACTTTCAAGACCGGCATAGAAACCCTGAAAAAAATACCGGTAGAAAAGACGCCCCATGTTTAATCCTTATGATTCCTTTGTATTTCATATGAAATAAATCTGAAGCTGTAAGTGCTCACCTTCGATAAAACTTGATAATTGCAGTGACTAGTGCAGGATTTGGCCAAATAGTATCGTATTCATATATCCTTAGGCCAGCATTCCACCACCCACGTTCTTGCACCAAGTAGTAGAAGGGAGATGATGCGCAGCAGACTTCCTGTAAAGAGACTACCAGAGGGGCCAAAATTAATGTAGTACATACACTATTTGCAAGCACAAATGTAAGAGTGATGCGGTTGTTGTTGTGGGACACATGTACATTCAGAACCCATTTCCAAAATAGTTTTGAATAAGAAGAACATGGAAGTTACACTGCAAAGTTGATGCTATAATTTTGAGATTTTTTTACCAAAATGAGTGGAGCAATATGAAAAGAGCTTGGCAAATATATGGGGCAACCAGAAAAAGGTGCCAGACAACCAGATTTGAGGGGCAGTTTCCCACTGAGTAAACAAGAGTGTTTCCTTCTTAAATAAGAATGACATAAAGCGGTAATATTTATTGATATATGTATAACAAACCTACCCATCTTAGCACATACAGGGCTAAGGATGTTTACCTTCAGGCTAAATCAGGTAAGTAACTTCACAGGCCAGTCAATTCAGCCATGGTGGTACCAAGGTGGCAACCATTGTGGTAACCATGGTGGCAACCATACTGGTAACTATGGTAGTAGCCATGGTGGTTGTCATGGTGGTTACCATAGTGGTAACCATGGTGGGAACCATGGTGGTAACCATGGTGGTTACCATGGTGGTAACCATGGAGGTAACCATGGTAGTAACCATGGTGGTAACCATGGTGGTAACCAGGATGGTAACCATGGTAGTAACATGGTGGTAACCATGGTGGTAACCAGGATGGTAACCTGCGTTAGCCCTTTAGCACTTTTGTTACAATGGTGGTTGCCATCGTGGTTAGCCCTTTACCTCTTTAGCCTGTTACCCCTTTAACCTGTTACCCCTGTAGCCGGTTACCCCTTTACCCCTCTAGCCTTGTAGCCCTTTACCCCTTTACCCTTTTAGCCCTTTAGCCCTTAAGCTCTTTAGCCCCTTAACCCTTCAGCCCCTTTCACCCCTTCATCCCCTTACCCCATTTGAAAATAAAAATGTTGAGTGAGACCCGAACATCCAGCATGCATTGAGACATTGACTGAGAAAAAAAAGGGTGATTTATAGCAGCATAAAGTCAGTGTTTTGCAAAAAAAAAAAGGGGTCATTTTACAAAGTGAAGAGTCAGTGAAAAGGGGGTATTTTCCACATTGAAGAACAATGATATTCTGAGTGGACAGACTGGGGAGTTAACCCTGCTCCGGGAGGTGGGTCAAGATTTTGGGTGGATTAAGGATTTAAGCCCTTTCCAAATACAGTAGAAACCCACCTAACGACCACTTCACTAAGGAGACCACCTCTCTTAAAGACCACTTTTTCGTCAGACGGGAATATTTTCATGTTTCATTTCGCTTCACTAATGATACTGGTCTCTTAGTGAGGGCCCCACTAAGAGACCACCTAAACTTCAGTCTCAAAAGAACATTTACCCCCTTGTAATGCGGACACTTTTATCCCAACTTCAAATTTGATTCCTAAAATCATTCTAGAGGCCTTCCATTAAGGATGTTAGTATTAAGGGAGGGAGGGGGATCCGAAATCTTTGAAAATGTGCATACGTTCCTGTACAAATCCTATCTAACTTTGGCCCCAGGGGGGTCTGAAATTTTTGAAAATGTGCGTATGGTAGGCCCCCTAATCATCAATGGTGTGGATAAGGAGAGACTGAAATTATTTCTCTGGCAGGGGTGTGGAGTGGACAGGCGCCGACTGACAGGGCTTCCCTGTTTGATGGGAGGTCGGCAGAGGTGTGGAGTGGACAGGGGTTGACTAACAGGACTTCCCTGTTTGATGGAAGGTAGGTAGGGGTGTGGAGTGGACAAGGGGCGACTGACAGGACTTCTCTCTTTGATCGGAGGTTGGCAGGGATGTGGAGTGGACAGGGGACGACTGACAGGACTTCTCTCTTTGACGGGAGGTCGGCAGAGGTGTGGAGGGGACAGAGGGTGACTGACATGACTTCACTCTTTGATGGGAGGTCGGCAGATGGGTGTAGACCCCTAAAATCGACAGGACATGACCATTTCTTAAATTCGACATGTGACATGGGCCTCAGTGACATGGGGCATGGGAGGCTCTAAAAATCGACATTACTTAAACCATTTCTTAAATTCGACATGCAACTTCATGATTGTGCCCCCGCAATCCAAACCCCTCTAGAGTGGACAGGGGGCGACTTGCATGATTTCTCTCTTTGATGACAGGGGCCGACTTGTTGCTAGAGGTGTGGAGTGGATATTTCATCAATTTATTGATACTTAGATTTCAACAATTAAAAATATATACATACATTTAGATACACACATATTTATGTATGTATGATACAGTGGCGGATCCAGGATTTTGAAAGGGGGGGCACGCGTTATTGGGAAAAAAAAATTTGGGATAACTTTTGGCTGAAAAAAAATCAAAATTTGGCCAAAAAGTTCCTCCCCACACACACACCCCTCAACAACCTTCACTTAGACGACCACCTCACCTAACGACCACTTTTGGCTCAGTCCCTTAGGTGGTCGCATTAGAGAGTTTCTACTGTACTGACTTCACATCCAAATTGACACAGATAAAAGTTAAGCCAAACTTTCACAATGTATCTGTTTCGAAATACCGGACTCTAAAGCGTCCTAAACGGCCATGTTGCCGTGTCGAATTAATCAGTCAAGGGCCATAGTCCGACGTAGCAAGCTTCTAAAATGCTGACAAAATGATGGGGCATTCTATCGTGAGCCTGAGAGTCTACAGCGCGGACTAAGGTACATCGGTGACTAAGGTACATCTGCGACTTTAATTCGGCATGTGACATTACCGTTTTTTAAATTCGACACATGACATCAGGACCCCCCCCTCCCGATCCAGAGCCCCACCCCTAGGATGGCACTCCATTTAAAGTAACGATAATGTTCAATACATACGTACATGTGCAGAGTTTTGTTGTGATTATAATTATGACAATGTCAAACAATGTTTACGAGATATTGACGGAAATACACCTACAGTTAGCTGTAATCTGTCCACTCTGCAACTTCGGCGCTCGACTTTCCATATGTCCTTCGCTCATCCCACCCCCCACACCTTATCTCAGTCTAACTTTCAGTAGTCCTTTCATGACCTACTTACCTCTTACTTATTAGTTTGAGGACCTAGCGGATTTGGACGTAACTACAGTCTAATTTTCAGGATACGGCAGCGCCATCTGTAGTGTCATATACCTTTCCGGACCGAGGTGAATACTGTAGATGCTGCCATTGGCCTATATTGTGATGTAAAAAAATGTAGAAACTGAGTAAAACAATTACAGGGACTCTATGACAATTGCTGAATTGCAAATAAAGAAATGATGGGTACCACATGAAAAATTATTCTTTTCCTTTTGCATCTGCTTATACTCAGTGGCGGATCCAGGTTTTTGAAATTACCTTTTGGGGGAGTTGTACATTAAAAAAAGCTCCCCCTCTAAATCCGCCACTTATACTCCAATGAAAACAGCGTTCAATTCAACATGGGACAGGAGCAAAAGGGCTATTACTTCAATTTGACAAGGGACTCGATTATCTAAAATGAGTTGTATGGACAGGCAACAGGGCCGTTTTTTAATGTGACATGAAACCCAGTATCCATACCCCCATTCTTAAATTCTACACTGTGCCATGGCTATTTCTTATTCGACAAGGGATATGGTAATGGGTGTAGACCCCTAAAATCGACATGGCGACACAGCATTTTAACGGCTCATCGATATGCGACACAGCCTATCCTTGAATTCAAGAGGGTGACACAGCCTATTCTTAAACTAGACAGGGCGACAGGGCTAGATCTTAAATTCGACAGAGTGACAGAGCGACACAGGGACCCCCCATGCACACCCCCATGGTAACCCCTATCTAGATCCCCATAAATGACGTCATGCAGCAGGTGGAGAACGGGGTTCATGTTTCCATCACTAGGCATAGACCTATGGCAAGGTTGGGAGGAGGGGGTCATGTGGTGCAGAACATCTTTTGGGAAAAAAATCAATTTCAAGCAGCCTAGCTGTAGGAAAAGTTTTCTTATAGGAACGCTGTGGATGATGTCATTCGGGGACGGGTATCGTTGGAAAGCTCATCCCCTGATCTTCATGGTTCTTCCCTCAAAAATTTGTCATCCTGGATGGTAACCATGGCAACACTTTCCTTAGCAACACATTTAGTAAATTTCAAAAAAATTGCAGAAAATTGGGCAGAATTGGTCCCAAAATTACAAAACCAATTGGTCGGACAAATCCTAGATCTGTTTCCAACTTATTCTGGCAAAGAGAAAACTTGGAACCCTGAAAGTGCTGGTTGCCATGGAAACTTAGCTAGATAAAGTTCTACGAACGACCATTCTGCCGGGCCTGTGTCCTTAACCACTTAACTGCTTCCCCCGAGTATACTTACCAATATCTATGATAATTTTGCATATTGACATGTTATCCAAACATAGTGGTGTAGGGTGTCGTTGGAAAGCTCATCCCCTGATCTTCAGGGTTCTTCTCTCAAAAATGTGTCATTTCTTAGGGTATCGTTGGAAAGCTCATCCCCTGATCTTCATGGTTCTTCCCTCAAAAATTTGTCATCCTGGATGGTAACCATGGCAACACTTTCCTTAGCAACACATTTAGTAAATTTCAAAAAAATTGCAGAAAATTGGGCAGAATTGGTCCCAAAATTACAAAACCAATTGGTCGGACAAATCCTAGATCTGTTTCCAACTTATTCTGGCAAAGAGAAAACTTGGAACCCTGAAAGTGCTGGTTGCCATGGAAACTTAGCTAGATAAAGTTCTACGAACGACCATTCTGCCGGGCCTGTGTCCTTAACCACTTAACTGCTTCCCCCGAGTATACTTACCAATATCTATGATAATTTTGCATATTGACATGTTATCCAAACATAGTGGTGTAGGGTGTCGTTGGAAAGCTCATCCCCTGATCTTCAGGGTTCTTCTCTCAAAAATGTGTCATTTCTTAGGGTATCGTTGGAAAGCTCATCCCCTGATCTTCATGGTTCTTCCCTCAAAAATTTGTCATCCTGGATGGTAACCATGGCAACACTTTCCTTAGCAACACATTTAGTAAATTTCAAAAAAATTGCAGAAAATTGGGCAGAATTGGTCCCAAAATTACAAAACCAATTGGTCGGACAAATCCTAGATCTGTTTCCAACTTATTCTGGCAAAGAGAAAACTTGGAACCCTGAAAGTGCTGGTTGCCATGGAAACTTAGCTAGATAAAGTTCTACGAACGACCATTCTGCCGGGCCTGTGTCCTTAACCACTTAACTGCTTCCCCCGAGTATACTTACCAATATCTATGATAATTTTGCATATTGACATGTTATCCAAACATAGTGGTGTAGGGTGTCGTTGGAAAGCTCATCCCCTGATCTTCAGGGTTCTTCTCTCAAAAATGTGTCATTTCTTAGGGTATCGTTGGAAAGCTCATCCCCTGATCTTCATGGTTCTTCCCTCAAAAATTTGTCATCCTGGATGGTAACCATGGCAACACTTTCCTTAGCAACACATTTAGTAAATTTCAAAAAAATTGCAGAAAATTGGGCAGAATTGGTCCCAAAATTACAAAACCAATTGGTCGGACAAATCCTAGATCTGTTTCCAACTTATTCTGGCAAAGAGAAAACTTGGAACCCTGAAAGTGCTGGTTGCCATGGAAACTTAGCTAGATAAAGTTCTACGAACGACCATTCTGCCGGGCCTGTGTCCTTAACCACTTAACTGCTTCCCCCGAGTATACTTACCAATATCTATGATAATTTTGCATATTGACATGTTATCCAAACATAGTGGTGTAGGGTGTCGTTGGAAAGCTCATCCCCTGATCTTCAGGGTTCTTCTCTCAAAAATGTGTCATTTCTTAGGGTATCGTTGGAAAGCTCATCCCCTGATCTTCATGGTTCTTCCCTCAAAAATTTGTCATCCTGGATGGTAACCATGGCAACACTTTCCTTAGCAACACATTTAGTAAATTTCAAAAAAATTGCAGAAAATTGGGCAGAATTGGTCCCAAAATTACAAAACCAATTGGTCGGACAAATCCTAGATCTGTTTCCAACTTATTCTGGCAAAGAGAAAACTTGGAACCCTGAAAGTGCTGGTTGCCATGGAAACTTAGCTAGATAAAGTTCTACGAACGACCATTCTGCCGGGCCTGTGTCCTTAACCACTTAACTGCTTCCCCCGAGTATACTTACCAATATCTATGATAATTTTGCATATTGACATGTTATCCAAACATAGTGGTGTAGGGTGTCGTTGGAAAGCTCATCCCCTGATCTTCAGGGTTCTTCTCTCAAAAATGTGTCATTTCTTAGGGTATCGTTGGAAAGCTCATCCCCTGATCTTCATGGTTCTTCCCTCAAAAATTTGTCATCCTGGATGGTAACCATGGCAACACTTTCCTTAGCAACACATTTAGTAAATTTCAAAAAAATTGCAGAAAATTGGGCAGAATTGGTCCCAAAATTACAAAACCAATTGGTCGGACAAATCCTAGATCTGTTTCCAACTTATTCTGGCAAAGAGAAAACTTGGAACCCTGAAAGTGCTGGTTGCCATGGAAACTTAGCTAGATAAAGTTCTACGAACGACCATTCTGCCGGGCCTGTGTCCTTAACCACTTAACTGCTTCCCCCGAGTATACTTACCAATATCTATGATAATTTTGCATATTGACATGTTATCCAAACATAGTGGTGTAGGGTGTCGTTGGAAAGCTCATCCCCTGATCTTCAGGGTTCTTCTCTCAAAAATGTGTCATTTCTTAGGGTATCGTTGGAAAGCTCATCCCCTGATCTTCATGGTTCTTCCCTCAAAAATTTGTCATCCTGGATGGTAACCATGGCAACACTTTCCTTAGCAACACATTTAGTAAATTTCAAAAAAATTGCAGAAAATTGGGCAGAATTGGTCCCAAAATTACAAAACCAATTGGTCGGACAAATCCTAGATCTGTTTCCAACTTATTCTGGCAAAGAGAAAACTTGGAACCCTGAAAGTGCTGGTTGCCATGGAAACTTAGCTAGATAAAGTTCTACGAACGACCATTCTGCCGGGCCTGTGTCCTTAACCACTTAACTGCTTCCCCCGAGTATACTTACCAATATCTATGATAATTTTGCATATTGACATGTTATCCAAACATAGTGGTGTAGGGTGTCGTTGGAAAGCTCATCCCCTGATCTTCAGGGTTCTTCTCTCAAAAATGTGTCATTTCTTAGGGTATCGTTGGAAAGCTCATCCCCTGATCTTCATGGTTCTTCCCTCAAAAATTTGTCATCCTGGATGGTAACCATGGCAACACTTTCCTTAGCAACACATTTAGTAAATTTCAAAAAAATTGCAGAAAATTGGGCAGAATTGGTCCCAAAATTACAAAACCAATTGGTCGGACAAATCCTAGATCTGTTTCCAACTTATTCTGGCAAAGAGAAAACTTGGAACCCTGAAAGTGCTGGTTGCCATGGAAACTTAGCTAGATAAAGTTCTACGAACGACCATTCTGCCGGGCCTGTGTCCTTAACCACTTAACTGCTTCCCCCGAGTATACTTACCAATATCTATGATAATTTTGCATATTGACATGTTATCCAAACATAGTGGTGTAGGGTGTCGTTGGAAAGCTCATCCCCTGATCTTCAGGGTTCTTCTCTCAAAAATGTGTCATTTCTTAGGGTATCGTTGGAAAGCTCATCCCCTGATCTTCATGGTTCTTCCCTCAAAAATTTGTCATCCTGGATGGTAACCATGGCAACACTTTCCTTAGCAACACATTTAGTAAATTTCAAAAAAATTGCAGAAAATTGGGCAGAATTGGTCCCAAAATTACAAAACCAATTGGTCGGACAAATCCTAGATCTGTTTCCAACTTATTCTGGCAAAGAGAAAACTTGGAACCCTGAAAGTGCTGGTTGCCATGGAAACTTAGCTAGATAAAGTTCTACGAACGACCATTCTGCCGGGCCTGTGTCCTTAACCACTTAACTGCTTCCCCCGAGTATACTTACCAATATCTATGATAATTTTGCATATTGACATGTTATCCAAACATAGTGGTGTAGGGTGTCGTTGGAAAGCTCATCCCCTGATCTTCAGGGTTCTTCTCTCAAAAATGTGTCATTTCTTAGGGTATCGTTGGAAAGCTCATCCCCTGATCTTCATGGTTCTTCCCTCAAAAATTTGTCATCCTGGATGGTAACCATGGCAACACTTTCCTTAGCAACACATTTAGTAAATTTCAAAAAAATTGCAGAAAATTGGGCAGAATTGGTCCCAAAATTACAAAACCAATTGGTCGGACAAATCCTAGATCTGTTTCCAACTTATTCTGGCAAAGAGAAAACTTGGAACCCTGAAAGTGCTGGTTGCCATGGAAACTTAGCTAGATAAAGTTCTACGAACGACCATTCTGCCGGGCCTGTGTCCTTAACCACTTAACTGCTTCCCCCGAGTATACTTACCAATATCTATGATAATTTTGCATATTGACATGTTATCCAAACATAGTGGTGTAGGGTGTCGTTGGAAAGCTCATCCCCTGATCTTCAGGGTTCTTCTCTCAAAAATGTGTCATTTCTTAGGGTATCGTTGGAAAGCTCATCCCCTGATCTTCATGGTTCTTCCCTCAAAAATTTGTCATCCTGGATGGTAACCATGGCAACACTTTCCTTAGCAACACATTTAGTAAATTTCAAAAAAATTGCAGAAAATTGGGCAGAATTGGTCCCAAAATTACAAAACCAATTGGTCGGACAAATCCTAGATCTGTTTCCAACTTATTCTGGCAAAGAGAAAACTTGGAACCCTGAAAGTGCTGGTTGCCATGGAAACTTAGCTAGATAAAGTTCTACGAACGACCATTCTGCCGGGCCTGTGTCCTTAACCACTTAACTGCTTCCCCCGAGTATACTTACCAATATCTATGATAATTTTGCATATTGACATGTTATCCAAACATAGTGGTGTAGGGTGTCGTTGGAAAGCTCATCCCCTGATCTTCAGGGTTCTTCTCTCAAAAATGTGTCATTTCTTAGGGTATCGTTGGAAAGCTCATCCCCTGATCTTCATGGTTCTTCCCTCAAAAATTTGTCATCCTGGATGGTAACCATGGCAACACTTTCCTTAGCAACACATTTAGTAAATTTCAAAAAAATTGCAGAAAATTGGGCAGAATTGGTCCCAAAATTACAAAACCAATTGGTCGGACAAATCCTAGATCTGTTTCCAACTTATTCTGGCAAAGAGAAAACTTGGAACCCTGAAAGTGCTGGTTGCCATGGAAACTTAGCTAGATAAAGTTCTACGAACGACCATTCTGCCGGGCCTGTGTCCTTAACCACTTAACTGCTTCCCCCGAGTATACTTACCAATATCTATGATAATTTTGCATATTGACATGTTATCCAAACATAGTGGTGTAGGGTGTCGTTGGAAAGCTCATCCCCTGATCTTCAGGGTTCTTCTCTCAAAAATGTGTCATTTCTTAGGGTATCGTTGGAAAGCTCATCCCCTGATCTTCATGGTTCTTCCCTCAAAAATTTGTCATCCTGGATGGTAACCATGGCAACACTTTCCTTAGCAACACATTTAGTAAATTTCAAAAAAATTGCAGAAAATTGGGCAGAATTGGTCCCAAAATTACAAAACCAATTGGTCGGACAAATCCTAGATCTGTTTCCAACTTATTCTGGCAAAGAGAAAACTTGGAACCCTGAAAGTGCTGGTTGCCATGGAAACTTAGCTAGATAAAGTTCTACGAACGACCATTCTGCCGGGCCTGTGTCCTTAACCACTTAACTGCTTCCCCCGAGTATACTTACCAATATCTATGATAATTTTGCATATTGACATGTTATCCAAACATAGTGGTGTAGGGTGTCGTTGGAAAGCTCATCCCCTGATCTTCAGGGTTCTTCTCTCAAAAATGTGTCATTTCTTAGGGTATCGTTGGAAAGCTCATCCCCTGATCTTCATGGTTCTTCCCTCAAAAATTTGTCATCCTGGATGGTAACCATGGCAACACTTTCCTTAGCAACACATTTAGTAAATTTCAAAAAAATTGCAGAAAATTGGGCAGAATTGGTCCCAAAATTACAAAACCAATTGGTCGGACAAATCCTAGATCTGTTTCCAACTTATTCTGGCAAAGAGAAAACTTGGAACCCTGAAAGTGCTGGTTGCCATGGAAACTTAGCTAGATAAAGTTCTACGAACGACCATTCTGCCGGGCCTGTGTCCTTAACCACTTAACTGCTTCCCCCGAGTATACTTACCAATATCTATGATAATTTTGCATATTGACATGTTATCCAAACATAGTGGTGTAGGGTGTCGTTGGAAAGCTCATCCCCTGATCTTCAGGGTTCTTCTCTCAAAAATGTGTCATTTCTTAGGGTATCGTTGGAAAGCTCATCCCCTGATCTTCATGGTTCTTCCCTCAAAAATTTGTCATCCTGGATGGTAACCATGGCAACACTTTCCTTAGCAACACATTTAGTAAATTTCAAAAAAATTGCAGAAAATTGGGCAGAATTGGTCCCAAAATTACAAAACCAATTGGTCGTGACAAATCCTAGATCTGTTTCCAACTTATTCTGGCAAAGAGAAAACTTGGAACCCTGAAAGTGCTGGTTGCCATGGAAACTTAGCTAGATAAAGTTCTACGAACGACCATTCTGCCG